>CM046965.1:60666516-61272972 GCA_025698475.1 Gossypium anomalum
CTTAATGTGATTAAAAATGTGTATGACTATTTTGTATTTGAGCTAAAAGTAGCTACATGACCTAGTAAATTTCTTATCATATTCGGCCATAAGCTAGCATGATGGGACTTTAATAAGTTAAATTTGTTTGAATTAGCTCAAGAGCATAGAGAACCAAGGTTGGACAGGGGAAAAGAGAAAGTAGTTGAATAGCCGATCCGAGACTGTTTGAAAATATTCGAGGTGAGTTTTAAGTAGTTAAACATAAATAATATTCGATAATGACATGACATATTATGAGAATTAAGTATTACTTGTAATGTATGTATATGGCCGAATGGCAAATATAATATGGAAGTAAAATGTGATATGCTTTTATGATCAAATGATAAGTGTTAGATGAATATGAGTGAGATGTTATGTGTAAACTATCAAATGATAAGTGTGAATGATGAAATGAAATAAAAGTGAATAAAATGTAGGATGATATATTCGAATGATGCTAGTACCTAATTTGGTGTGATTATGTTATATGAAACTTGTTGATTTGAATATCGTACGGTACTATTCGGGCCTTTGAGCCTAGCAGGCTATAATGCCGGTGAGATACTATTCGAGCCTTTGAGCCTAGCAGGCTATAATGCCGGTGAGATACTATTCGGGCCTTCAAGCCTAGCAGGCTATAATGCCGGTTAAAAGATATCGTGCTTCGAGCCTAGTAGCCAAAAAAAATGCCGGTGGATGAATTCGGGTTTAAAACCTAGCAGGCTAAATGCCGGTGATTTGATAAAAGTCTAAGACTAAGATGCGTCGTGTTAGAATGACAAATGAATACATTAAATACGTTAAGTTGGCCAGGTACGTATTATGTACTTATATGTGAGTTTGATTTGAATTGAATCATCAGTGTATAATGTGATACATATGTGAATAAATGTTATAACTATATCTATGATCATGATACATTTGGTCAAGGTGTGAAAGTATGTGAAAGTATTTGATTTATTTATGTTATATGAATTTAGATTAAGTGAAATAAGAATGCTAACTATGCATTATGTGCTTGTGTATATTCGGCCAAATGGCAATATACCTAGAAAATGGCCTCTTGAGAAATAGAAAGATCGAAGTATAATTGAGTTTATTTGTTTGCATTGCTTAAAACTTACTAAGCTTATGAAAGCTTACTCCGTTTGTTACATTTTTCTGTTTTATAGGTTGTTGACTCAGTCACCGCTTCGGGGAATCGTCGTGACTCACACACTATCTATCATTTTGGTAATACTATGTTTTGGAGCTAGTATGGCATGTATAGAATAGACTTAAGTGAATGATATTTTGAGATGTTGTTGTATATAAGCCATGTGAATATGGTAACTCTTGAATGTCGGTACAAGTCTGAATTTCGATCTTTGATTGTGTTTGGCTATGCATATAATTGCTGATGAACTTATGTAAATGTGAAGGTACAAAAGTAGTGTTTTGGATTGGTAACTCTTCATAACCCACTCCGACGATGGGTACGGGTTATAAGGGTGTTACAGATTTTCTACTCAAAATATCAGCAACTAAATTTACTTTTCCTAAATGATAATCAATTACCAAATTAGGGTCTTTCAATAATTTAAACCATTTACTATGTTTCAAATTTAAATCTTTCTATACCATCGGGTGTTCTAAAGTTTAATGATCAGTACATATATGATATTTTTACCATACAAATATTGTTACCAAATTCTCAATATAAACACAGTAATTGTCAATTCAAGATCATGTATCAAGTAATTCGTTTCCTATAGCTTTATCTGGCTAGAAGTATAAACCATTACTTTGTCTTTCTTCATCAAAATACAATCTAATCCATTCAATGATGTATCACTATAATAATAAATTCCTTACTAGATTCAGACTGAACCAAAACTGATGCTTTGGTCATCAGGGCTTCCAACTGGTCAAAACTTTACTAACATTTATCAGTCCATTCAAATCTTACATCTTTTTGTAATATCCATATCATTGATGTAGCTATCATAGAAAACACTTCACAAAAATTAAAAAGGATATTGAAGCTTTAAATTATTCTGAGGCCACAATCATCAGATAGGTTAAAACCATAATACTATGGTAGATCTGACATTTCAACAATATAATTGGAACAATACCTCAACTTCAATCATATTTTTCAAATAGAAGAGAAAAAACCGAGAGTGGCTCCAATATCAACCAATGCAATAATACAGTTTCTATAATTTGTGATCCATATTACCAAATTCCCTGATCAAGTCAGAATTCATAACAGTAGTAAGTATAATTACCACAACCAATGAACATCTTTTTCAGTCAGACCATAAAATAACAAGAAAACCGAGATAACGAAATCCAAATTGCAAAGCTATACTAAATTTTCGAGAAGATAATCCATGTTGAGTAATAAAAAGATTGATGACATCTCAGAGAAAGTCCAGAAGAGTAATATTGCACATTCACAGTATAAATAGTCATAATAGAGACAGTGTAATTTGCATATTTGCCTTTCAGAACTTCAACCAACAGAAGTAGAAAATAGTATCATACGAATCTTATCATCAAGTCTTCTATCACCTATAATGGCCTGGAAAACCAAAGAAAAATAAAGCAATACCACTCATGAATCAATTAAACTTGCAATAATTTCTGCCTATTACCATGTTTAGCCAACCTTTCCATATAATGATTATAGCATCCGAACATGAGCAGTTACATATATCTTTGAGAATAACAGTACATATAGAATACCCATATAAAATACCCAAAAGAGATTGATGTAATTAGAAGTGTTCATGGGCTGGGCCGGGCCGGGCTCAACTAAAAATTTAGGCCAATTCATTGGGCTCGAGCCGGGTTGGGCCCAAAAAATGGCCCTAAAATTTTACCCGAGCCCGACCCAAATAAAAATGCTAAAACCCAAGCCCAACCCAGCTCGCTCGTATTAATTTTTTATATTATTTTATATAAGTTTGAAATATATATAATACTAAAAAATACTAAAAAAAATCAAAACAAATATTTTTCAACAAATTGAAAATAAATTTTAAAAAATATGTAGACTTAAATAGCACTAAGATAGATGCAACTTAACAATCAAATACCTCTAAAATAATAACAAAATTAACAAATGCCTTTAAAATAATAACAAAATTAATAACAAAATAATTTTTATACAATATCCAAACAATAACAACAAAATAGTAGCAACATAATAGTAATATGGTAGCAAAATAGGGAGAAAACAACAAGAAAATAACATTCAAAAATAAAAAAAATAGTAGATTTTTTTTGCCATTTAGTGAATTCGGGCTAGGCCGGGCCGGGCCCAAGCCAAAAATATCTTACCCGAGGCCCGACTCATTTTTTAAACGGGTCTTATTTTTTTGTCCAAGCCTATTTTTTGGGTCTATATTTTTGCCCAAACCCTCCCACATTTCGGGCGAGCCTTTGAGTCGGGCTGGGTAGCCTGACCCATGAGCAGGTCTAGCTATAATATACCCGATTATAACAGCTATATTCAAATATTTTTGCAATTTCATCACTAATCCACTAACATATATAGTCAACAATAATTTCACATCATTCAGTTCACTCACAAAGCTTATTCGGAAGAAATTTTCAATTAACCAATTTTGTAGATACCATATCTGAATAAATTGATTTCTCATAAATAACTTCTTTCTTTAATAATGGCATTGCGTATCCCAAATAGTTTTCAGAAAAATCTGATATCTCTCTTCAGAACCCATCTTTATTTACTAACCCATTCTCAATTTTAACTGCTTTATTTATCATTCAGCCACTGAACTCTTTAGTTCCACACTTCTGAACTAAATCAATATAAATCTTATGAATTTCATTACATATAACTGTATTAATAAGAGGGTGGAGATCGTAAAGCCTCATAATTTAACTTTCATTTATATACTCATATAACATAACATTTATCATTCTCATGTTCTATAAAACATTTATCCATACCTTTTCGAATTTTGTTTCATCATAAGTAACATTTTACTCAAATGCTTGAGTATCTCTTTCGGAATTATCGAAATTAGCTTGATTGGAAAACATCTCTGTCTATTTGTGAAACAATTCTTATCCGAGTCGGGAGATATCACACTATTACAGATTATATAATGGCATGTATTTCTAAACTTCACATACGTTACGTTTAGTCCAAGAACTAGCTAAACCGTAGCTCTGATACCAATAAATGTAACACCCCTAACTTGTCCGAACCTTTCATAACATTTACGAATAATTACATATATGCCACATCATTTACTAATCATGTCCGATACTAATCATATTGTCTCTTGAATAGGCCCTCGAGGTCCAATATAAACATTAGAATCAAATAGGGACTTAATCGGCATCTCAAAAATTTTTTCATGAAATTTTAAAATTTTTCCTAGATGCATGGCTCACACGTCCGTGTGGCCAAGGGACACGCCCGTGTGACCCTATGACACGCCCATACATCAGACCGTATCCTGCCCCGTGAAACTCTCTGACTTGCATCACACGGCCAAGTCACACGCCCGTGTGCTAGGCTGTGTTACCCATTCGGCTGAGACAAACACTCGTGTCTCTGCCCGTGTACTTAATTCTAAGCATTTTGTTTCTAAAACTTAAGATGGAAAGGACACATGGCCAGACCACACGCCCATGTGCTAAGCCGTGTGTTACACAAGGTCAAGACACATGCCTGTGTCCAGCCGTGTAGACAAAATAAAGTTATTTCCTAGCTTTATTTTTCACCTCTTTTAGCCTTGCACCTACACCAACACTTATACACAATTTATCACATTCACCAACCACATTTTCATACCAAAATTTAAGTCTTATACATGTCAATTTATACTCATATTTATCTAGATAACATGTTCACATTTGTGCATATTGTATCAAATATGCCAATTTAATTCATTCATACATATCTCATTGTGGTTTCTATTAATCAATCATTTTCAAACATATACCATGATATAGTCTTCTATACATAAACACCAAAACATGTTCATAACTAGCCATTCCAATAGCTAGTAATTAACAAATATTTACATGCCATTCCTTGGCCAGTTCAACCTATACATGCCATTATAACCATAATTGTTTTACCTTATATATCAAATTGGGTCGATGGATAGTGTGAATGATCCCGTCGAGCTTCCAATCCAACGAGCTTCCGATTTACTATAGTACAGGGAAAAATAAAACAGAGTAAGCATATAATTCTTAGTAAGTCCTTATAACTTGGTAATTAACTTATCAACTATTCATATTAAAGATAAACATGTAAATCACAATCAACCATTTGGTCCCAAGCCCTAACACATATTATCATCACCCTTGTTAGTAACTTAATTCATATAAACATCAAGAAAAATATATATGAACTCAACAATATTCGGATTCTCATACACATATGTTTTCCACGTCATGTATTCATATAACATATATACAAATTATTTCCATATTTTTCAGGTACATTATGTAATAATTCATCTCGAGTTTTAGTATATTTCATGTCAGAACTTTGCTCATTATTCAACTGTAATATTGATAGTCACACAGATAATACACTCAAAATGTACAAATTTGTTCTCATAGATGAATGAATTCATCAAACAAATTTTCATGTTCATATATCATAATTTCATACTTCCATATTTCATAAAACATCATTTTCATGTACTTCAGGCAGATACATGTAAAAACCCATTTTTTTTCATGTCAGGATGTTACCCATTGAATTATTGAAAATATCGATGGCTACTCAGGTAGTACACACAAAGTGTACAAATCAATAAATTCGTCAATTCATATTCAGAAGTACCCATTAGGGCACTTAATCATGAAACACACTCTTGAGCCACATATCATATAACAGGATTACCAGTCTTGGCTAAATCCTGTCTCCAACATATACTCACAAGAGCTTAATTAGGATTACCAGTCTAGGCTAAATCCTAATTGTAACATATGCTCGAGAGGAATTATAATAGGATTACCCGTCCGAGCTAAATCCTATCTATAATGAGGTCAATAGGATTACTCGTCTGAACTAAATCCCGTCAGCAACAAATACAGGACCTCATTCATTTTGAGAAATCACATATCCATCGATTTTTCATTTATTCAAACGGAACTTGACATTTATCAGGCAATTGTTGGGTATGTGATCAATCTTATATATTTATACATTTATGCAATTCAAATGTTCACATTCAACTCAAGCATAAAAATAACATTTTTATCATTTATCACTGATCGGGTATTACCATTTATTTTAGGCACTTTCATTTATCTGTCTTTAACGAATATGAGATCATTTCACATATTTATGACATTTATACAATTTACATACACAACATTCAATTCAAGCATATAAACATATACAATTTAGTTATACGAACTTACCTCAATAAGTGTTCGTGTACATAAAGTCTACTAATCCAACATTTTCTCCTTTCCTCATTCTAACTCCATATTCGGTTTATCCGGATCTATATGAGTAAATTTAACATCAATTTAATGTAATTCATACTCAATTTAGTCCAATTTACACTTTAAGAAAAATTATCATTTTGCCCCTAAACTTTTAATAAATGATGATTTCGTCCTTAGGCTCGGAAAATAAAAAATTTCCGAGCCTAATCGAATTTTTCATGTAATATTTACAGCCCATATATTCCATAAAAATCAGAATTTTTCCATGGATTTCTCATTTTTTACAATTTAGTCCCTAAATCAAGTTTTCATCAAAATTCAATTTGTAAAAGGTGTTTATTTATCAACAATCTTTCATTTTCTACCATAAATTTCATAATTTCACCATATTCATCCATGGTAAAAATTCTATACTTTGATATCTTTTCAAATTGATCCTAAAATAAATAGATTAAGTTACCCCGATCTCAAAAATATAAAAATTACAAAAAACGAGGCTTGAATACTTACCTAATTTGACCAAGAAAGCTTGCTTTCTCTTTCTTAGGGTTTTCATGAAAAATATTTGGAGAAGATGATGATAAATGATGAAATTTTATCTTTTATTGTTTATCGCCTTTATTTTTTTTTTATTCTTCCAATTTTGTCATTTTCTTTAATTTTATTTTCCATGGATGAATCTTCATCCTTAATGACTAAGCATTTTTAATGGTCTAATTACCATATAAGGACCTCCAATTTAAAGTTCTATAGCTATTTAATCCATTTAGCTATTAGAACTCAACTTTTGCACATTGTGCAATTTGGTCCTTTATCGATTTAAGCAGGTAATCAATAAAATTTCTTTACGAAATTTTCACACAACATTATTATCATATTATAGACCATAAAATAATATTAAAATAAATTTTCTTTCCGAAATGGGATTTGTGGTCCCAAAACCACTGTTCCGATTTCTCTAAAAATGGGTTGTTACATTACTTGTCTAGATCTTTTATTAGGGCGTCATTTCCTAGTATACTAAGTTTTCTCTAATAAATGCTTAATCTTAGATGATTATTTAATTAGTCAATTAATTCATTTAATAATTGAATCATGCGAGATATTAAAGAAGCACAAGTTATTCTAATATTCATACAAACATTCGATTAATGATATCAATGAAAGAGATATAAATAAAAGAATAGGGCAAAGAGAATGCTCATTAATATATTGATAAAATCATAGTTCTGGAACAATCTCTACTCACAATTGTCTTCACATTGAAATAAAAATCTCCGATTAAGCGAATAGAAAATAAACTGAGTAAAAGCTGAAAATGAATTAAAACCTAAAAAATAAATTTTGTCTCCCTAAATCTGTGTCTAATGTGTTATTTTGAGCTATTATTTATAGATTACATGTATTATGACCTAATTAGGTCAAGTAACGATGATTAAGCATGTTAATTTAGGTTGTGCAGACGAAAACACCCTTGCTGATTTGAGTGGTCTCATCCCATTTGTGTTGCGACATCGAAGGTAATTTACTCCTTTTTGGCAAGTCCAGGGCTGTGTTGCGACATCCCCTGGTGTGTGTCGCGACATTGAAGGCAATGTGCTCCTTAGGTGGCCTGGAAGGTTTGTTGCAACATCCAGGCAACATGTTGCAGCATAGGGAGCAATCCACTGACTTTTTAGCTTGAATTGGGGTTTTTGCACACTTAATCAACATGTTATTCTTCCCTTAGGCCCTGATTGACCTAGAAGGTTATAAAACACATAAAAATTCTCTGTTTATTAACTTTAACTAGAAACATACTAAAATGGAAAACTAACTTAAAGAACCTAATTTGTCACCACGAATTATGGCAGATCAGTTATGCATATGATTAGACCGTTATGTCATTGTTATGCAGATAACTAACTACTTAATGTTATAATGAATTTGTATATGATTGTATAAGGTTGATAAGGAAATGTCGTGTTATGCATCTTTGTGTTTCAATTATTTAAATAGTTGTAATGTCAAGTTAAGTTAATTTAATTTTCATACGAATTTACTAAGCATTTCATTATGTTTACTGATGCTCTCTCTTTCCTTGTAGTTGTTTGATCGCAAAATGTGTAAATTGGATTGGCTCAAAGATCACATTATCCCTTTATCGACTCGTTAGTCCTTTGTTCACTTATTTCAGTTTTGTGGCATGTAATTAGGAGTTTATCTAGGTGATATTATGAATGAAGGTTTAGTTAAATCTAGTTATTGATGATTATGAAATATTAATGTATATGTAATTATTTATTTGCCTTTATACATGTTTGGGTCATCTAGGATGTTAAAGTGAGAATGAAGTACTTGAAGGTCATGTTTAGTAATATAATGACATGTTTTTGGTTGATATGAAATTGCTAGGTGGATGACATATATTACTGCATAAGTATGAGATGATAGGGAATTGTTGGCATTGAATAACTTATAATCATGTTAGCAAATTTGGTATGTTTTGTCTTGAATGGTGCCAAATTGTGGCATATTGGTTTGGTTGACTTTAGGTTGAATGAGACGAATGATAGTGCATGATTTGGAAGGTCTTTTTTGCAAGTTTGTGGTTTGGGCATGAAAAGGGACCAAAAAGAGAGTTTTTTTTTTATATTTTTGGCTTCAAAGTATCGATACCCTAGATGAAGTTATCGATACTTGGCACTTTTCAAATAGATTTTCAACAAACAAAATGCTAAAACGGTATTGACACTTTATTAAAGTATCGGTACTCTATCCAAGGTACCAATACTTTACATAAGGTACCGATACCTTGAATTTTGTTTAGTTTTGCAAAGAGAAACAAAATCATACTTTGGTATCAATACTTGAATAAGTATCGTCACCTTATATTGGAAGTATCAGTATCTTTTCAAGGATATCAAAACTTATCATGAAAATATTTAAAAATTTATAATTTGGTCCTAATTCATGTTCGATTTAGTAATTGGGCTTTTCTTATGTCACAATCGAACCTTTTTGGAAGTAGATTATTAGGTGTATTCCTACCTAGTCCTCTAAATTTTTTATACTTTATGCTACTGCATTTAATTTGTTTTGGCTAAGCATCATAAATTGAAAAAAGAATGCAAGTCGTAGACCCTTTAGTACAATTTCATCACCGGCCATTGCATGCAATTTGGTGGCATTTTAAATTATACTAAGTATTATAAATTTAGAATGGAATTTGGCCTCATTATTTTAGCATGGCCGGCCAAGGCTTAGTGTAAGCTAGTTGAAAATGAACTAAATAGTTAATAGTAAATGATAGGATGATGTCATATAATGATGTTGCTTAAACAATTGGGAAGTGGGTGTATGCATGTAATGTTATTGGTGGCCGGTTGAGTGGGGAGTAGGACAGATTATTTTAAATTTATTATTATTTCCCTTGACCGTGAGAGGGGGAAAGCTTCATTTTATTTTGGGACTTCAAATTTTATTTGGAGTGCTTTCACGGTAAGAAAAAGAGAAGGGAGAAAGAGGAAAAGACTTAGGAAAATTTCTTTATTCCTGCTTACATTCTTTGCTGTTCGAATAGAGAGAGAAGAAGAGAGCTGCTGCATGTTAAATTTTAGCTCATTTAGGAGCTGGTTTCTTAAGAGATTCGGTAAACACTTGAAGCTTTCCTTAGTTCTAGATGTCTTGTGGAAATGGAAAGTTTGGAGAAGGGAAAAGTCCTCCCGGCCGTGTATTAAGATGTTTATATGTGTAAAATAGCCATGCAATGCTTTTAGGTGAAACCATTATGTTTTGAACTTGTTTCCTCTTGAAATAATGGAATGGTTTGTGTGTTTTAGCTAAAGGAGTGGCTGAAGGTAGCAGCAGGAAGGGGAAGGATATTGCTCAAGGTTAGGCTCGCCTGCTGTTCAATAAGTTCTTCAAAGGAAACTTTGTAAAAAAAAAAAATTTAAATATATTTATTACATGTAAGTAATGTCCGGCTATAAGGACTGTTAAGCACAGTTTAGTAGCTTAAAATACATGTTATTTTTACCAAAATACTGCTGTTAGAAGTGAAGAAAATTTTTGATAAATAAATGCATAAGTTACTGTTGAAATCTGCCGCATGAATGTTTATTGCTTCAGCATGTAATTGTTGTATTGAACGTGCAGTAAATTCTAGTGTAATTGGTCTGCTGCTGCTGTAAATAAGGAAAAATATTAGTTGTTAAATGTTAACCTTGTCTCTGTCCGAAAGAGATATTTGCGGTCCGAATGCTGGAAATTTCAGCATTTAATTCTTCTGCTTTAAGCTGATTAAAACATGCTGTAAATGCGACATTTGTATATGCTATTCACACGCTAATTAAATGATAGTGAGCTTAAAACTAAGCTGTCCGAATGTGTTAGATTCACTGTTCAAAGCACTATCATTTATGCACTGTTCAAATGTAGCTGTCCGAATCTGTTGATTTCACTGTCAAATTTAGATGTTGTTATGCTGCCAATTGGTGTTAATTAAGCTGTCCGTTTTGGGCTAATAACACTGTCCGAATGTGATGCTGTTATGCTGATTTAGTGACTTGCATTGTTGATGATTTCACACTGTCTGAAACAGTATATATATTAAGTATGATTTTACAATTTAAATGCCCTATACAATTGATGAGTAGTTGTTGCCGAATTTGGTTTAACTTGTGTCTGAATTAGAATATGTCATCCGGTTTCGTGGACATGCCGTCCGATTTTAGTTGTGAAGTGTTGTTGAAATGCACTTTAGAAGGCGGTCTCAATCTTTGTTGGATCATTATTGGACCAATTGATATGTTCAAGGTTACTCGGTTTGGATCGTTATTGACCACATTTGATCAAGTTATAAACTCCACTTTTCGGAGGGACATATATATATACATTTAATAGAATCAAGTTTGGCTTTGCGGAGGTTCGGGTAGCTTGTATATAAACCAATACGTTGCTAGGCAAAACAATCATTTGTAATTCATTTTTACCATTTGGTCAACTTTGTACTTTAGTCCTTAAACTTTTCAAAAAATAAATTTAGTCCTTTTGCCACATTCTCACTTCTAAATTCTTTTCACAACTTCCCACATCTAAAAGAAATTTATTCTCATAAGACTTCCTTTATCCGAATTCGTTTTCCAAATTTTCTTGAAAGCTCCTTGTTTTAAATGCTGGGATAGTGCCATGTGTCTAGTCAAAATTTTTGAGATGTTATACATCAGCCCCCTAAACAATCTCTTAAACTTATCAAAAGAATTTTACTTATATCTAAGAAATTTAACCCAAACAATCTCTTAAACTTACCAAAAGAATCTTACTTATATCTAAGAAATTTAACCCATGTGTACCTTGAGAAGTTGTTTACATAAACAAATACATTTCTCTTCCCTCCTAGGCTTTTCGTTTGTATAGGGCTAAATGGATCAATGTTCAAAAGCTCTAGATATGAGCCATCTTTCGATGCTTCTCTTGATTTTGTTTTCCTTTCATACAACTTCTACATACCTTAGCAATGGTTCCTAAAACTTTTTGAAAGTTTTGGGATTCCTCGAAGTGCCTCATATCTAACTAGTCTTTGTAACCCTCAAAGCGGATATGGCCAAGCTTCTCTTTGCATAAATCTAACTTTGAGGTAGAAACACTATTTCAATTGATAGGTAGCATCACCTTGAAGTGCCTCATATCTAACTAGTCTTTGTAACCGTTAAAGTGGATATGGCCAAGCCTCTCATTGCATAAATCTAACGTTGAGGTAGAAACATTGTTTCAATTGATAGGTAGCATCACCTTGTAGCAATTATCAAAAGTACGGGCACCCTCCATGATCATTCCATCAAATTTAGTAGTAACTATACACTTTTCTTTAGTGAAAAGATTTAATAGTAAGTATACACTTGTCTTTAATGAAATTAACAAGCATGCCTTGATCACACAGTTGACTAATGCTTACAATATAGGCTTTAAGATCATTTACCAACAATACATTTTTCAACTGAGGCATGAGAAGAACATTTAAAGTTCCTTTATTAGGTATTTTTCTTTTCTTTCCATCACCAAAAGTCAACTTCCAACAGGAGAATTTTCAAAACCAGTTAGATAAGGATGATCACCTATCATGTGCCAAGAGCACCCACTATCAAAATATCGTACTCCATCAATGGTGGTCTTTAGTGATCAATATGCAACTAGTATACACTTTGTCTCCTTCACCCACACTTGTTTTTATTGTCTTACAACTAATGTGTTATGGGGAGTGGGTAGTTCCTTAGGCACCACAAACCTCTACCTTAAATCATGTAGCATCTTAAAACACCAGGGCCTTATATGTCCAAGAGATCCACAATAATGACAACTCACCTTGTGAGGAGAAATAGTTTTCTTGGTAGTTTATATCATAATTAGTTTTTAAAACTCACCTAATTCATCAAACCCTGAAGCTTTCAAAAAGGTTGTGGGACTTTACATGATAGTGCTACCCTGATCAATATATATAAGACCTCCCTTGATTAGATATCTCTTTCCAACTACTAAGATTTCATTAAGTTTTTGCTACTAAATGAGAATTTCTCAAGCACGAGTTTAGTTTTAGCAAGCTACTAAAGGAGACTCTTTTGCTTCTACCTATTTAACCAATATAGCATTTTTATCCTTCAACTTCCTTAATCTCATGTGTAACTAAGGGTTAATTTCACAAATTTGTCTCTATTTTCTTAACATTTCCTTGTAAGTTTTCACAAATTCTTCATTTGATCCAATATTAGAATATCCATCAGAATCTTCATCATCTCCTTTAACATTAGGAGCAAAAGCAATAAAATTATGATGATCTTCTTCTAAATCAAATTCACTAGATGAATCCTTATCACTCCAAGTTACTGGAACGATGGAAATGTGCAAGTGTATAAAACACTTTGGTAAAGAAAAATACTTTGATTTTCAGGAAGTGATTAAAAACTAAATTTAACTAAGTAAAATAAAATAAAAATAAAAGTTTCAATGCACAATTTCAAAAGATGATTTTAATCAAGATGACATAATTGTGTTCAATTAATTACATTTCTTAACTTAAAATTACTAAACTCATGTTTATGTTGTTACGAATAAATTCAAGGCAACTTGTAATTTGCTAACTATTGCTCATATGTACTTATTAAATTAACTAATCTCTTGAACATTTTCCAATGTCAATTCAAACAATTAATCAATCTTCATAAGCACATAAAAGATCAAGTGAGGTAACAATGTATTCCTACATTGAAACAGTTTAATCACAATAATCTTGCAAGTTATGCAAGGCTAATGTATTGTCTAATACCGTCTCTAATTTAACCCTCAACTACCTTAGAAGATTAAACATGCACTGATTAAATATTGTGTCAATTAATTACAATTTCAACCCTTTTAAATAATTAATTCATTAGTTACCTTACAATTTTAATGCAAGAATAACTTAGTCATGGTTTTACTTAATCAAACAACTTACCAAGGCCTATAACAACACAAACATAATTTTAATAAATTAAGTTGATGGAATGCAATCAACCTAACACGAATTAAATTTAAGCCATATTAATTAAATTAAAGATATCAAAATCACAAGTATTCATAGAAATGTTCATAAAAACAACAATAAAATTAAAAGGATAAGGAACAAGAATCAAATATGGTGTTTCTCCAAGGCTTGACTAGCTCCACTCCTCCTTCTCCGCTTGGTCTTGTTGAACTGAGGCTTCCACGAACACTTGAATGATGCTTCAAACGGTGGTTGAAGGACTTTTTTCCATGAAGTGAAATAGGCAAGGGAATGGGAAGGAAAATGAAAAACAAAGGAAGGGTTTTGGAGACAGAAGTGAAAGGACGAGAGGTTTTGAGGTGTGTTTGAAATAAGCAGCCAAGGGAGTATTTATAGGTTGAGATGGCTGCTAAAAATATCAAAAATCAGTAGCCATAGAATCCCCCCATGTTCTGCCACACATGTGGCAAGTTTGAAGGTTTCAAACTTGCTATTTTAAGGTAGGGGCAAATCTAAGAAGACATGATAAGTGGTGGGGTTTGAATGCAAATTCAATGAGTCTTCAAGGGCTGTTTTGCAAGCCAAATAATCAGCCAAAAAAGCTTATTGTGTCAGCATGTGGGATGGTTTTGGGCAGCTGAGTGCTCGATTGGATCGGTTTTTTTAGTTTTGTGCTTCTAGTAGTGTCTACCGAGTCAATTTTCGCCCTTTGTGCAAATCTGTTGAAAATGATCAAAATTAATCAAAATTTATTATAAAATTAATTAAAACTCAACATGTTAATAATTTAAGTAAAATTTAATTATTTTATAAATATTATATTTTTTTGACAAGAATTTTATCAAAACTGCATGAATTTGAGTTGAAAAGGGCATGAAAAAGTGTGTATATTTTCATGTTTCGAGTTGCACATAGTGACTTCTTTTTCTTCTTTAGAGTTTTAGCACCCTCAGATTGAATATGACCATATCCCAAATATTCATAGTGTAATGACCCAATTTTAGTTTGTGTCAAAAAAAGGTGATTTTAAAATTGAATTTTGTAAAATGACTTAGTGAAATTAAGAAAAGAAGGATTTACGCATTTTGTATGAAAATGTATTACTAGGTAGTCAAGTTACTAAATCAATAAAATCATTAATTAAAGTACAAGGACTAAAGAGTAAAAGTGCAATCACTATTGAGTTTTAATTTAGAAAATGCATGCGGTGAATGTAGAAATTATGCTTGGGACCTAATGGTTATTTAACCATTAGTAAACTAGGTTAGTGGCATGTTATGAGTAAATCCATCATCATCATCATTATTTATAATATATAAAATGACCTTAAGTTAATTGGTTAAATTAATATTAATTAACCTTAAAATTTATCTTTAATATAAGTATAAAACCAAGTTAGTGGGAGAGAGAATGGATGGTCATGTTTCTCGTTGGTGTTTTTTGTCCCTTTCTTAAGAAAAAGAAACAAAAATTTGCTAGGTTTCTACAAACATTTGACCATCAAATTAGGTAAGGTGATTAAGCTTTTTCTTCATGATTTTTACAAATATTTGATCATCTAAGCTGATTTTACATACCCATGCTTTAGATTTCTAAGTTAATGAGTTTTATTCAAGTTTCCATTAAAGGATTTAGTGAGCTTTAAGCTTGATTTTGATGAGATAGCTGATTATAAGCTTAGATTATGTTAGGACTAAGATAGAAAGTAGTGAAAAGTGTTGGATTTCATTAGAAATTCAACTAAACACTATAGTAATTTTTATGACATTAGGGACTAAATTTAATAAAATGAAAGTTGTTGTAAATTTATGCCATGTTTTGAAAGCTAGATGTCCCTAGTGAGTAAATCTGAAATCAATTTTAGATTCAATATACTAAATCAAAAGATTTGAGCATTTTAGATGTTAGGGTTTAAAGGGACTAAAATGAATAAAGTGAAAATTATGTATAATTGATATGTTTCCATGTGTTCGTGTGAAACCAATACTATTTTTATTATCAAGTTTATCTTGCGTAACTAAAGACAACGTTGAGCCTTTTCAAGATAAAGGAAAGGCAAAATCCGTAGATGAATAGCCTATTTCAATTTGTGCTTTCATGTTTTGAATTCAATATATGCATCTATATATAAAAATGAATTGTTACAAATATCTTATTTAAGGTAATGGCCTTACTTGCCTCATAAATTGGTAAGTGTAGTATGATTTATAAATGGTGAAATATGTGATGATGTTATTTATATATATAATGTCTTGAAACGATGATTGGGATAAGAAAGGAAATGTGGAAAGAGTATGATAATTAGTATAAAAGAGCATGCTAATGACATATGATGATATGAGATCGTATGCAAATGAATTGAGAATAAATTGAGTTACTATACAATTATCTATGTCATGTGTATTCTCTCTCTCTCTCTCTCTCTCTCTCTCTCTCTATTTATCTATCTATATATGCATGAAACATTGAATACCCTATTAACGATCTCAGATCGAGTAGGATTAGTATACTGGGTTTACTTCAGTCTAGTACCGATGATACGATTTGCTTCAGTTTATACCAATGAGGCACGGGGCACACATTTTACTTCGAATGCACCAATCAGGTACTAGGCACATTCATATATTACCTTGGTTTATACTGATGAGGCATAGAGTGTTCTATATATTGGTGTGATGGTTGGATGATTCGTGTATCCATCTTAAGTCCGTGACCAGTTAATAGGGATTATGAAATATGTAATCTTCTTATTAACCTTGGATATTGAATGTTAAAACTGAACTGTGAAATTGTATATGAATGCTAAAACAATGAAAGATAGCATGTGAAAAACCATGTGATTTAGCTATTACTAGCCTTGAGAGTCGATATGGATATAAAACGACTCAATGGATTTGGCTATAAAGTTGGAAAATGAATATATTCTTATGAAATGTCATGTGGGACATGTGATTGAAAAGGTATGATAAATGTAGGATAGATGAATTCAATTATTAATAAGTGATTAGTACAACAAGCATGAAAGCATAATTATAAAGACATGGAACAAGAATGGTTGAAATGGTTTAATTAATTATGACTTACATGTTTGAATGAATATTTTTAACTTAATTATGTTTTGATTCAATTTGTTTTCAAATCATGTTAGCACCACTGAAGCCTATTGCTAAAATACAATTTTGTTTATTTCCATGCACAAGTAACATTATATCTCGAGGACTCAAGAAGTACGACATCATCTAGGACTCAATTCTCAACTCAACAAATTTTGTATAGCTTTTGATAAGTTTTGTAAACAAGTTGGCATGTACCTAGTGTCATATATTAGCCTTTGAGTGTATTTTTCTACTTTGTTGCTTTGTAACATCCCAAACACGGCCTAGATGTTATGGCCAGATCTAGCGACATCACATGAGAGTGCTTTCGGAAAACCTTAGCAAATTATAAATCGAGCAGTTTATTATCTTTACTTAAGTCATGAAATCCTTATTCCAATTACTACTAGAAAACAATTCTTTTACGCGGAAGCAAAATTGTCATTCATTTTTACTAAAACCATAACCTTAACAGTTTAAACTCCCAAAACCCAAAATAAATAATTCAAGTCCAACAATAAATCCCAAAATAAATAAAAATAAAACTAATGTAATAAATGTTACTCAAAATCCATAAGTGTTTAACAGTGGTCACCATCGAGCTCTCCGTCACACCGATTCATCTACTGCTGAGGATTACCTAACATAGAATAGATAAAGGGGTGAGTTTTCACAAACTCAGTGTGTACATCCCCACAAACAGTATACATACAAACAGATAACAGAGTACAGATATCGCATGCATAACAGATCAGAAAACAGAAAATAGAAATCATGCCCGCCAACCCTACACACCATCTCCGTCTAACCCAACACACCATGTAGGGATAAAATTGACCCACCCAGCCCTACACACCAAGTATGGGAATACAATCACCCATCCAAACCTACATACCAAATTGTACCGTAAAACAGTACATAAAAGATATACGCAGCTTAACTGCCAGATAATAGGCTAATCGCCTCTCAGACTTCCTTCTCTTCATAGCAATCTCAACCCAATGCAATGCGTCATAAATATCATGACATGCTTATATGCAGATAACAGATCATATCAATATCATGGCGGAACAGATATACAGAATCAGACAAATACACAGGCTTATATTATCATGCTTTAGCATACAATTCGACAATCATTCAGAATATGGGGTTTAAGTAACGCTTACCGCCCCTACAATCAGATTACAGTCAAATTAGGCGACTCGTGCAACCTTACAGAATATTCCAAACAAATTGGACTCACACGCCCGTGTACCCTGCCTGTGTGGGCCCGCACGTCCGTATGGCCCACACGGCCCAAATAGACTTTGTCCGTGTGGATCACACGGTCTGGCCTAAAATACCACACGCCCGTGTGCCTCACCTGTGTAACCCACATGCCCATGCGGCATACACGGCCCAAATGGTCGAACCCGTGCCTCGCACACGGCCTCGCCAGCCTCACACACCCATGTCCGTGGTGCCTATGTGGAGCGTGCACGGCCTGGCTCGTCTGCCATACGCCAGTGTCCCGCGACGCAGGCTACCACATGGGCAGACCACACACCCGTGTGGCATCGACAGTCAACTTTTCGGCTTTAGCCAAAACTCGTTTTCTACATATTCGGAGTACACACCTGGTTCGTTTTCGCTGCTAATGCAACCAAGAGCACTCCAAAGCCTAAGATTGACAAAATCGAACCCAAATCAGTCACTTAAATCGATTTACTTAAGAATGGACAAAACCTGAAATGCAAGATCTACTTACCTTCGACGAAAAATGATTTTTCTTTGCCGTTTAGAACCCCAACTAGTGATCCACGGATCCTTGAACACTCCTTAAACAGCAACCAAAACCTCTCTTAACAAACTCCTACATAAAACACTTAACTTGATTAAAGCGATACTTACCGAATCGACGAAACCACTAGCAAAGCACCAAGCCAAACGAAAGGGAAAGAAAAACGAAGAAGAAGAAAAATGTAGAAGAAGGAAAAATGTAGACCGTCGCCGAAGTCGAGCACGAGGCGTTACCTGACATAGCTTACTAATTCGGGGCATAAAAATTTGCCTTTAAAATTAATTTAGTTTCATTCATTAAATATATCCTTAAAAACGATCCTTGAGACCCTGAAACATGAAATTAAAACGGTTCGGGAACAAACCGGAATCAATAAAAAATTTTCGATCACTTAAACAAATCAAAACAATTTATTTCATCTTTCATAAATAAACTGCCCATCTGCGTCATAGTAACTAAATAAATCACAACTTGAGTTACGAAACTCTAAATCCCAATCCATAAATTTTCTCTGAAACTAAACTCATATATATTCTTACTAAATTATTTTTAGAATTTTTGGTCTATCTAATTGGTACAATTTATTAGTTAAATTTTTCCCTGTTTCAGTGTTTGGCTGCCCTAACCTCTGTTCACTAGGAAGTAATTTTCTCCCTGTATAGAATTCAAATAACCATGTCATTTATTCCCATTAAAATTAGACTCAATAAGGAATCTATACATATAAAGTATAACTCCTAATTATTTTTTTACAATGTTTAGTGAATTTATAAAGTCATAACAGGGGATTCAGAAATCACTCTGACCATATCTCACTAAAATTCAAATATCTCGTAAAATACAACTCCTTTGTTTACTCTGTTTCTTTCATATGAAAATAGACTCAATAATATTTAATTCTATATCTCATTCACTACCTAAATCCATTTCTACTATTTTTAGTGATTTTCCAAATTCACATCATTACTATTTTCCGATACTATTTTAAAGCTAATTTCATCATTTTCATGATTTCCATGGAATAACTAGCATTTAGGCATACATAACACCAAACATGTCCTTGATTAGCCATTCCAATAGCTAATCATTATCAAGCATTTACATACTATTCATTAGCCATATCATAAGATCATACACACAAAATAGCTACGATGCTATACATGCCATACTCAAAATGAAACGTCTAGCTATACCAAAATAATCCTTGTGATTGTGTGCCCGGACCTCCGACGTACTTTACGATCCCCGAGTTATATTGACAAAACTATAAAAAGAAGGAAAATAAATGGGGTAAGTATTAAGCTTAGTAAGTTTGCATTCAAATAAATAACAACATTTTTAAGAATTATCTTACTACTTGGCAAGATACTACTTAATGCAACTTCATTAATTGTCATAGACATATTTTAAATTTCTTCACTTACTCACTTACTTAAATACTTACTTACTTAATCAAATTTAATAATACATTTTACTTACATTTTTCCTTATCAAGCATACATGAACATTATATACTTACCTTTGCTCTTCTAGCATGAACTTGCTTACCTTTTTAACATAACTCGCCTTACCTTACCTTACCTTACCTTGATATTCTCTTTAAATTTTCCCGTTGAACCACTTGGAATACTAAGGATACATGGGTACCTTACCATTGCCATGAATTGTCATGGTCTTACGTGGTATCCTTTTGAAACTTACCATTGCCATGTCTTGACATGGTCTTACATGGTATCCTTCCCTTATGAACTCACCAATGCCATGCCTTGGCATGGTCTTACATGGGACCTTTGCCCTATAGTAACTTATCAATGCCATGTCTTGACATGGTCTTACATGATTTCCTTGCCTTAGAAACCTTACCAATTTCCATACCTTGGCATGGTCTTACATGGTATCCTTAAACCCTAATGTCATGACATTTGTATCGTACACATTCCTAAGGTTCAACCGGGACTTTCTGAAATTACTTCTCCGTCAATTCAAGCTTGAGTCTTCTTTGAATAATTTCATAAAATAAATAGACACATGCTGGAAATTAACAACATTAACATAAAATAATAGAATATTGCATTTATTTACCGCAAACTTACCTCGAAACAAAATACGATCAACTATATCGATTTAGTCCACTATCATTTTCTTTCCTCGGTCTAACTCTGGATTTCGTTCTTTTTGATCCATAGTAAAAAAAAATTAGCTTATTTAATACTCACATTTATTAAAACAGTCCTTGACTCAAACTTTGGCAAAATTATATTTTTGCCCCTAAACTTTTACATATTTACACTTTTCCCCAAGGCTCAGAAATTAAAATTCATCCTATTTTCTTATGTTTTATGACATTCCGATCATTTTTCCCTTCTATGGAAACATCAAATTCTCACTCTAACATGTACTTATGGACATTAGGTATTTTTACCGATTTTGTCGTTTTACTCGTTTTCACGTAAAATCGCTCAGCAAAAGTTGTTTAACACAATTTAAAGATTCATATTCTATCATAAAACATCAAAATAAACACATTTCACCTATGGGTATTTTTCCAAATATAAACCCTAGGTTAAATTATTGCTAGAATAAGCTTAATCAAGTTATCGGGACTCCAAAAACGTAAAGAACATTAAAAACGGGGCTAAAACAGACTTACAATCTAGATTGGAAGCTTGAAAAACCCTAGCTATGTCTTCCTCATGTGAAATTCAGCCTAGGGGTTGAAGATGGACAAAAATTGGCTTTTAAATTTTGTTTTTAATTCATTTTAATAACTAAATGACCAAAATGCCCTTAATTAAAAACTATGGTGTTTTATCTTCCTTTAGGTATTTTTATCAAACTAGTATACTGGTCTAATTCTATCCAAGGACCTCAACTTTAAAGACCCATTACTCACAAGTACTTAGTACCTTTGTGAACTAGAACACACATTTTACAACTTTTGCAATTTAGTCCTAAATATCAAATTGGACCCTCTATCAATAAAATTTCTAAACGAAATTTTCACACAATCATGCAATCATGCCATAGACCTTAAAATCATAATAAAATAAAATTTTTTACCTCAGATTTGTGGTTTCGCAACCACTTTTCCGTTTAGGCCCTATTTCGGGATGTTATATTTCTCCCCCCTTTAAGGATTTTCGTTCCCGAAAATCTAACATGTGAAGAGATTTGGGTACTATTTTCACATAAACTCTTCGGGCTCCCATGTAGCCTCATCTACCCCATGTCTATTCCATAGTACTTTCACAAGTGCAATACTTTTGTTCCTTAATTGCTTTACCTCTAGAGCTAGAATCTTTACCAGTTCTTCACCGTAAGTCATGTCTGGCTAAATCTTAACCTCTGTCTGAGAAATCACATGTGACGAATCTAAACGATAACGACGTAGCATAGACACATGAAATACATCATGAATCTTATCTAACTCAATCAGCAAAGCTAACCGATATGCTAATGGTCTGACTCTTTCAATCACTTCAAACGGTCTAACAAAACGTGGACTTAGTTTGCCTTTCTTACCAAATCTGAGAACTTTCTTCCACGGGGATACTTTCAAAAACACTTTGTCACCAACTTGATAGTCAATCTCTTTTCTCTTCAAATCTGCATATGACTTTTGTCTGTCTGAAGCTGCTTTCAAGCAATCTCTGATAACTTTTACTTTCTCTTCTATTTCTTTAACTAGATCAACCCCGTAAATCTGATTTTCCTTAAGCTCTGTCCAATACAAAGGTGTGCGACATTTACGTCCATACAAAGCTTCATAAGGTGCCATCTTCAAACTCGATTGATAACTATTATTGTAGGCAAACTCTACTAATGGTAAGTACTTTTCCCAACTGCCTTACAATTCTAGTACACAGCATCTAAGCATATCTTCAAGTACCTGAATAACTCTCTCTGACTGACTGTCGGTCTGAGGATGGAAAGTTGTACTAAAACTCAACTTTGTGCCCAAAGCTTCCTGTAACTTCTTCCAAAATCGTGAAGTAAATCTCGGATCTCTGTCTGAAATGGTCGATAATTGTACCCCGTGTAGTCTAACTATCTCTGAAATATACAACTCGGCCAACTTGTCAAGTGAATAATCCATACGAACTGGAATAAAATGAGCCGACTTCGTTAACTTATCAATCACAACCTATACTACATCTTTCTTTCTCGGTGTCAACGGCAATCCTGTCACAAAATCCATAGTAACTCGGTCCCATTTCCACTCAGAGACTAGCACAGGCTACAATACACCTGAAGGTACCTGATGTTCGGCCTTTACCTGCTGACAGATCAAGCATCTAAAACAAACTCTGAAATGTCCCTTTTCATTCCTACCCACCAGTACATTTTTTTCAAATCATTATACATATTTGTACTACCTAGATGAATAGACAAAGAACTACTATATGCTTCCTGTAAGATCTTTCGAATAAGCTCATCATTCTTCGGTACACATCCCCTGTCTCTGAACATCAAACAACCTTCAGAACTGATCTGAAAATCTGACTCTATATCCGACTCACACTGAGCTCTTTTGGCTAACAACTCACTGTCATTTTTCTGAGCTTCACAAATTTCTTCAAGAAACATCGGTTTAGCTCTCAACTCAAGTAAGATAAAACCATCATCTGATAAGGCTAGACTAGTGTTCAAAGCTCTTAATGCAAACAAAGATTTCCTACTCAAAGCATCAGCAACAACGTTTGCCTTACCTGGGTGATAATCGATCACTAGCTCATAATCTTTAATCAACTCTAGCCATCTTTTTTGCCTCAAATTCAAATCTTTTTGAGTCATAAAATATTTCGAACTTTTGTGATCAGTGAATATTCAACACTTCTCACCGTACAAATGATGTCTCCAGATCTTCAGTGCAAAAACAATGGCAGCTAGCTCTAAATCATGTGTCGGATAGTTCTTCTCATGTGGCTTTAGTTGTCTAGAGGCATAAGCAATTACCTTTCCTTCCTGCATAAGTACACAACCAAGTCAATTCATGGACGCATCACTATAAATCACAAACTCCTTACCTGGTTTTGGTTGTATTAAAACAGGAGCTTTAGTAAAAAATGCCTTTAACTTGTCAAAACTCTGTTGACACTTCTCAGTCCATTCAAACTTGACATCCTTTTGCAGCAATCTTGCCAGCGGGGTAGCTATCATGGAAAATCCTTCTACAAATCATCTATAATATCCGGTAAGACCAAGAAAACTTTTGACTTCTGATATATTTCTAGGAGGCTTCCAATCAACAATGGCTGAAATCTTGCTCAGATCAACCTTGATACCTTCACCTGAGACAATATGTCCAAGAAAACCAACTTCTCGTAACCAGAACTCACTTTTGCTAAACTTGGAATACAATTGATTATCTCTTAGAATCTATAAAACTGTTCTCAAATGCTCTGTATGCTCAGTCTCATCATGAGAATAAATCAAGATATCATCAATGAACACAACTACAAACTTATCCAAGTACGGTCTAAAAATTTGGTTCATTAAGTCCATGAAAATGGCAGGAGCATTAGTTAAGCCAAACGGCATCACAAGGAACTCATAATGACCATACCTAGTCCGGAAAGTAGTCTTCGAGACATCTGACTCTTTAACTCGCAACTGATAGTATCCGGATCTCAAATCTATCTTAGAGAACATAGTGGCTCCTGTCAATTGATCAAACAAATCATCAATTCTAGGCAATGGATACTTGTTCTTTACTATTACCTTGTTAAGCTAACGATAATCTATGCACAATCTCATCGATCTGTCTTACGTTTTCACAAATAACACTGTTGCACCCTATGGTGAACTACTGGGTCTTGCAAAGCTTTTATCTGTTAATTCCTGCAACTGAGCTTTCAATTCTTTAAATTCCAATGAGGCCATTCTATAAGGAGCAATAGAAATGGGTGTGGTACCTGGAATCAACTCAATACCAAACTCAACTTCTCTAACAGGAGGCAAACCTGGTGGTTCTTCCGGAAACACATCGGGAAACTCACATACCACAGGCACTGATTCAATTTTCAATTCTAAATCTTTGGTGTTCAACACAAAAGCAAGATAAGCTTCATACCCTTTTCTCAAACATTTCTGAGCAGACATAACAAAAATCATGGCAATTGAACTATCAGACTCTTCTAAATTAACCCGAAGAATTTCACCATTTTTGCATTTCAACTCAATGAATTTCTTTCCACGATTCACTATCACATCATGTGTAGTCAACCAATCCATACCAAGAATCACATCAAATGCATCAAACGGCAATAGCATGAGATCGGCCGGGAAACAGTGGCCTCTAATCATCAAAAGGCAATTTCTACATACTTTATCTACTAATACATGCTTGCCTAATGGATTTGATACTTTCATCACAAATTTTGTAGATTCTATAGGCATACTCATACTAGGCATCAATTTCATGCAAACATATGAATGAGTCGAACCTGGATCAATCAAAGCAATAACTCTAGTATCATAGAGAGAAAATGTACCCGTAATCACATCGGGGGAGGATGCCTCTTCGCGAACACGGATAGCATAGGTCTTCGCAGGCACTCTAACATCTGGCCTCACTCCTGAATCTCTAGATGCACCTCTATTACTTGCCCCAGCTCCCAGATTTCTCAGTGGTCTGCCTCTGACAGGTGCATTGCCTGATCTTACACTTGGTATTGATTCTCTTTTAATCATCTCGGGACACTCCCGAATAAAATGGTCTGGTGCACCATATCGGAAACAACCTGTCTCAGTTGCTCGACACTGACCTGGGTGACGTCGACCACATTAAAGACACTCTAGTCTATCAGGCTGAACACTGCTAACACTTGCAATCGAAGTGGTCTGAGATTTCAGACTCATAAATCTTCTGCCTCTGTTTCGGCTAGAATATCCAGCTGAAAAATTAGATCTAGTGGAGAACTCTTTAGGCCTCTTGGATGTAGACTGAAATGACTTGCTCATTAGTCTTTTCTTTATGACTTGCGTCTCAATTTCAACTTTACCCTTTCTTTTTAATAGCTCCTTTGCCTTACAGGCTCTCTCAACTACGACAACAAACTCTTTTATTTTTAGGACACCAACCGATAATCGGATATCATCATTAAGCCCATCCTCAAATCTTTTGCACATAATAGCCTCTGTAGACACAACTCTCGAGCATAATTGCTGAGTCTAACAAACTCGAGCTCATATTCAGTCATTGTCATATTGCCCTGTTTCAACTCTAGAAACTCTTTTCTTTTCTGGTCAACAAACCTCTGACTGATGTACTTTTTACAGAATTCCTCCTGAAAGAAATCCCAAGTGACTCTCTCTTTTGGTACAACTGATACAAGTGTCTTCCACCAATGGTAGGCCGAATCTCTAAGAAGTGATACAATACATTTTATGCATTCCTCAGGTGTGCAGGATAACTCATCAAAGACTCTGATAGTATTCTCGAGCCAAAATTCTGCCTTTTCTGCATCCTCATCTTTTGTAGCTCGAAACTCTTCGGCTCCTTATTTTCTGATTTTATCAACTGGTGGTTTTTCTCTTATAACCGTACCTGTAACTGGGGGAGCTACATGGGTGGTTTGATGATCATGAGGGGGTGGAGGTCTAACAGCCGGATTCATACAAATGAACTCGGTAAACCATTCATTCATAGCTTGGAAGAAGGCTTCTCGAGCCCCTCCTCCTTGACTAACTGTAACGGGCCTTTCACTACTATTTGGTGGCACCGTTCTTTTCATGAGTGTGGGCGCACATTTCTCTCACATCATCACCACTGTTGTTCGGGATCCATAACTATAAAAGAAAACATTTTAAAATTGTTAGCAATCGTCACTCTATCAACATATAAGTATGGCATGTATAGCTAGACTCTTACTCATACTAAATATTTCGAGAACTGACTAAACCTTTGCTCTAATACCAATAAATGTAACACCCCTTACCCGAGACCGTCGCCAGAGTTGAGCACGAGGCGTTACATGACTTAGCTTACTAATTTGGGGCATAAAAATTTCCTTTTAAAATTAATTTAGTTTCATTCATTCAATATGTCCTTAAAAAGGGTCCTCGAGACCCTAAAACATAAAATTGAAACGGTTTGGGAACAAACTGGAATCAATAAAAATTTTTCGATCACTTAAACAAATCAAAACAATTTATTTCATCTTTCATAAATAAACTGTCCATCTGTATCATAGTCACTAAATAAATCATAACTCAAGTTACGAAACTTGAAATCCCAATCCGTAAATTTTTTCTAAAACTAGACTCATATATATTCTTACTAAATTTTTTTTAGAATTTTTGGTCTAGCCAATTAGTACAATTTATTAGTTAAATTTTCCCCTGTTTCAGTGTTCAGCTGCTCTGACCTCTGTCCACTACGAAGTAATTTTCTCCCCGTACAGAATTCAAATAACCATGCTATTTATTTGCTCTAAAATTAGACTCAACAAGGAATATATACATATAAATTATAACTCCTAATTATTTTTTTACAATGTTTAGTGAATTTCTAAACTCATAACAGGGGATTCAGAAATCACTCTGACCCTATCTCACTAAAATTTAAATATATCGTAAAATACAACTCCTTTATTTACTCTATTTCTTTCATATGAAAATAGACTCAATAATATTTAATTATATATCTCATTCACTATCTATATACATTTCTACTATTTGTAATGACTTTCCAAATTCACATAATCACTGTTGTCTGATATTATTTTAAAGCTAATTTCACCATTTTCATGATTTCCATGGAATAACTAGCATTTAGGCATACATAACACCAAACATGTCCTTGATTAGCCATTCCAATAGCTAATCATTACCAAGCATTTACATACCATTCATTAGCCATATCATAAGATCATACACACAAAATGGCTACGATGCTATACATGCCATACTCAAAATGAAACGTCTAGCTATACCAAAATAATCCTTGTGATAGTGTGCCCGGACCTCCGACGTACTTCACGATCCCCAAGTTAGCTTGACAAAACTATAAAAAGAAGGAAAATAAAGGGGGTAAGTATTAAGCTTAGTAAGTTTGCATGCAAATAAATAACAACATTCTTAAGAATTGTCTTACTACTTGGCATGATACTACTTAATGCAACTTCATTAATTGTCATAGACATATTTTAAATTTCTTCACTTACTCACTTACTTAAATACTTACTTACTTAATCAAATTTATTAATACATTTTACTTACATTTTTCCTTATCAAGTATACATGAACATTATATACTTACTCTTCTAGCATGAACTTGTCTTACCTTTTTAACATAACTCGCCTTACCTTACCTTACCTTACCTTGATATTCTCTTTAAATTTTCCCGTTGAACCACTTGGAATACTAAGGATACACAGTACCTTACCATTGCCATGACTTGTCATGGTCTTACATGTATCCTTTTGAAACTTACCATTGCCATGTCTTGACATGGTCTTACATGGTATCCCTCCCTTATGAACTCACCAATGCCATGCCTTGGCATGGTCTTACATGGGTCATTTTCCTTATAGTAACTTATCAATGCCATGTCTTGACATGGTCTTCATGATTTCCTTGCCTTATAAACCTTACCAATTTCCATGTCTTGGCATGGTCTTACATGGTATCCTTAAACCCTAATGTCATGACATTTGTATCGTACACATTCCTAAGGTTCAACCGGGACTTTCTGAAATTACTTCTCCGTCAATTCATGCTTGAGTCTTCTTTGAATAATTTCATAAAATAAATATGCACATGCTGGAAATTAACAACATTAACATAAAATAATATAATGTTGCATTTATTTACCGCAAACTTACATCGAAACAAAATACGATCAACTATATCGATTTAGTCCACTATCTTTTTTTTTCCCCACTCTAACTCCGGATTTTGTTCTTCTTGATCTATAATAAATAAAATTTAGCTTATTTAATACTCACATTTATTAAAACTGTCCCTGACTCAAACTTTGGCAAAATTATATTTTTGCCTCTAACTTTTACATATTTACACTTTTTCCCCAAGGCTCGGAAATTAAACTTCATCCTATTTTCTTATGTTTTATGACATACTGATCATTTTTCCCTTCTATGGCAACATCAAATTCTCACTCTAACATGTACTTATGAACATTAGGTATTTTTACCGATTATGTCGTTTTACTCATTTTAACTTAAAATCGCTTAGCAAAAGTTGTTTAACACATTTTCAAGCTTCATATTCTATCATAAAACATCAAAATAAACACATTTCACCTATGGGTATTTTTCCAAATATAAAGCCTAGGTTAAATTATTGCTAGAATAAGCTTAATCAAGTTACCGGGACTCTAAAAACGTAAAGAACATTAAAAACGGGGCTCAAACGAACTTACAATCGGGCTTGGAAGCTTAAAAAACCCTAGCTATGTCTTCCTCATGTGAAATTCGGCCAAGGGGTTGAAGATGGACAAAAATTGGCTTTTAATTTTGTTTTTAATTCATTTTAATAACTAAATGACCAAAATGCCCTTAATTAAAAACTATGGTGTTTTATCTTCCTTTAGGTATTTTTGTCTGAACTAGTATAATGGTCTAATTCTATCCAAGGACCTCAACTTTAAAGACCCATTACTCACAAGTACTTAGTATCTTTGTGAACTAGAACACACATTTTACAACTTTTGCAATTTAGTCCTAAATATCAAATTGGACCTTCTATCAATAAAATTTCTAAACGAAATTTTCACACAATCATGCAATCATGCCATAGACCTTAAAATGATAATAAAATAAAATTTTCTACCTCAAATTTGTGGTTTTACAGCCACTATTCTGTTTAGGCCCTATTTTGGGATGTTACAAAAAAGAACGAAAAGAATTTCGGCAGCAAGGGTTTGGAAAAGGAAGAAACAGCAGAGAAACTGTTTTGCCAAAAAGAAGGAAATATGAAAACCCTAATTCTTCCCTAAAGCCCACGGCTCAGAATTTTAATAAAACCTAACATTTAACTGAAACTTGCAGCAAAAATAATCCCAACGCCACTGCAGGTAATCGAACCCCTGACCCTAAGCGTAATCCCTTGCCACTTAACCACTAGACCAGGCCCATTCTGTTAAGTTTTACTAACAATTCCTGATAAGCCCACTGACCTCAAGTCAGGCTTTACTCAAATAAATCCCTAATTTAGCCCAAGTTACAACTTGAACTTAGGACCTCAAATACACACCCCAGAGCTTATAACCACTTAACCCAACATATATTTAAGCCAAAAATAACTCGAAGCACAAATTCATACACCTCCAAGCCCAACACTCACAAAAGCCGAAACTATAGAAACTATAGAAATTTGGTGAGTATACTGCTGACGCATCGAATCCCCTGGCTCCCAAGTAGCCTCCTCCGTGCTATGATTTCACCACAGCACCTTCACTAATGGAATAGATTTCTTATGCAGAACCTTGACATCGTAATCCAAAATTTGAACTGGCTCCTCCTCAAAAGTCAAATCTAACCTAACCTCAATCTCCTCCACTGGCGCAATGTGAGTAGGATCAGAGTGATACCGTCTCAACATCGATACGTGGAATACGTCATGTATATGATCCGACTCTGGAGGTAGCTCCAACTGATAGGTGACTAGCCCCACTCGCTTTAGAATCTGATACGACCTAATAAATCGAGGACTCAGTTCTGATCCAACCACGATGGTCTAACCTGTAACTTAGCCAAAAGACTCCCATCACCATAAAGACTCAGTCGAGTGAACATTGCCCTCAAATCGGTCATCACCCTACGGCTTAACGCGTTTGCCACCATATTAGCTTTACCTGGATGGTACTTGATAACGTAGTCATAGTCCTTAAGCAGCTCAACCCAACGACGCTGCCTAAGATTTAACTCCTTCTGAGTGAGGAGATACTTGAGACTATTGTGATTAGTGTAGATGATACACTTCTCACCGTACAAGTAATGCCTCCAGATCTTAAGAGCAAAAACCACCGCTGTCAACTCCAAATCATGCATCGGATAATTAACCACGTGATTCGTAAGCTGATGAGATACATACGCGACCACTTTACCATCTTACATCAAGACGCAACCCAAACCCACATGTTACGCATCACTGTAAAACACGAAATCCTTGCCAGACTCAGGTTGTATCAGAACTGGAGCCTGAGTCAGAATTGTCTTGAACTTCTCAAAGCTCTCCTATTGAGCATCAGTCCAAACGAAGGGGACTCCCTTACGCAGCAACTTAGTCAACAGCGCTGCTATTAACTAGAACCCTTCTACGAATCGTCGATAATATCCTTTCAGTCCCAAAAAACTGCGGTCCTCTGACACACTCTTTGGCTGTTTCCAATCCAACATAGCCTCAATCTTACGGGGGTCAACACGAATCCCCCCAGCAGACACCACATGTCCCAAAAAGGTTACTTCTTTAAGCCAAAACTCATACTTAGAGAACTTTGCGTAAAGCTGTTTCTTTCGGAGAATCTGTAAAATAACCCTGAAATGCCCATCATGTTCGTCCTCAGTCTTAGAATACACCAGAATGTCGTTGATAAACATCACAATGAATTGATCCAGGTAGGGCTGAAACACACGATTCATCAGATCCATGAACGCCGCTGGTGCATTAGTCAACCCAAAAGGCATAACTAGGAACTCGTAATGTCCTTACCGAATCCTAAATGCCGTCTTATGCACATCAGGCTCCTTTACTCTAAACTGATGGTAACCTGACCGTAGATCAATCTTAGAGAACACTGAAGCTCCTCTGAACTGGTCGAATAAATTGTCTATCCTCGAAAGTGGGTATTTATTCTTGATCGTCAACTTATTCAACTGACAATAATCGATGGACATCCTCATCGTACCGTCCTTCTTCTTCACAAATAGAACCGGTGCTCCCCATGGAGACACACTGGGACGAATAAACCCACGATCCAACAACTCCTGAACTTGAGCCTTCAGCTCTGCCAACTCCTTCGGTGCTATTCGATAAAGGGCAATAGACACCAGAGCTGTACCAGGAATCAACTCAATCCCAAAATCCACCTCACGACTTGGGAGTAACCCTGGTAATTCCTCTGGAAAGACATAAGGAAAGTCCCTCACAGTACGGATGTCCTTCACCAAAGAGTCCACAGAATCAGAAACACTGATGTAGGCCAAGTACGCCTCACATCCTTTCCTCACAAACTTCTCTGCTACTATAGCAGATATCACATTACTCAGATAATTCCGTCGTTCTCCAATCACAATACCTCATCATCCTCCTCGGTCCTCAGAACCACCCTCTTTTCAGCACAATCCAGACTTACACGATGCTTCACCAACCAATCTATACCTAGAATTAAGTCAAACTCCCCAAACGGAAGTTCCATCAGATCAACCAAAAATATTATCCTTTGGACTTCCAACAGAACGTCCTTGAATAGCTTACTAACCCTAATGGACTGCCCCAACAGACACACTACAGAAATCTCACTAGAAGTGCTCTCATACGAAATCCCCAAGGTGTCCGACACTGAACATGCAACATAAGAATGCGTAAAGCCTACGTCTATCAGTGCAACATAAGGTAAATTAAGAATAAAAAACGTACCCGTGATGACGTCTGGAGCATCTCCATCCTTACGACGACGTGTAACATAGACAAGTGTAGGCTGCCTCGCCTCAGTCGACCCAGCACCCCTGCCAGGTGCTCTCTGACCTTGACCCATACCGTTACCACCCCTAGCCTGTCTTCGGCCCCTAGGTGGCTGCTGTACCCCCATCGACGGCTGCGCAGTCTCAGCAACCGGAGCTTGCACTTGATTACCCCTCAGTGGGCAATCTATAACTCGGTGCTCAGCCGATCCACATCCCAAACAAGCCCCAGTAGATCTCCAACACTCGCCTGGATGATGTCTATTACACAGTTGACAGATCGCCACCCCGGTAGGCGCAACAGTAGGCCCAACTCTCACGGGCCCAGTAGTCCTAGCCTTTTTCTTAGGCTTCATCCCAGAACCAGTTGACTCAGAATACCTCTTAAACTTCCCTTTTTCACGGTGTTGGTGCTCAGAGCACTTCACCTCCTCGGCTATCTTGGCCTTCTCGACTAAGACTGAGAAATCTCGCTCCCTCTGAGGAGCTATCAGAACTTCCAGACTATCACAAAGTCCATTCTCAAATCGAACACATCGCTCATACTCAGTCGTCACCATGCCCATCGCATAGCGACTCAGCCTCAGAAATTCGGCCTCATACTCGGCCACTGAATGGTCTCCCTGAGTGAGATTCAAAAACTCATGTCACCTAGCGTCAGTATAGCTAGCTCCCACATACTTACCCTGGTAGGTGGTCTTAAATAAATCCCAAGTCAACCTATCAGGCTGAATACCCTCCTTAATAGTCAACCACTACTGATATGTCTCATCGCGAAGCAAAGACACAACTCCCTTAAGCTTCTGTTCATCAGAAAAGTCCAGATCATCCATAATGCGCTCTGTGGCCTCCATCCAATACTCGGCCACACTCGGAGCAACTCCAGCGATGCCCTTAAATATCTCAGCCCCATTCGACCGGAGTTGTTTCTTAACCAACCCACGGCCTCCAGATCCAACATTAGTCCCAGCGACCCTTTCTAGGATTCGCAGCATAGCCTGGGACAGTGTGTCGTCCTTAGCTGCATGGTCAGCAGACTCAGCACCAGTCTCAGCAGTAGGTGATACTGGTGTCCCACTAGAGTCCAAATTAGGGATCGTATCAGATGCGAGAGACTTAGCTCGAATCCCTCAACGGCCTCTACCATGGCCTCTAGTACCCCTTCCACGAGTACCACGTGTGCTCATCGTAACTATCAAATTAATTTGTATTTTAAAAGTTTTATGCACATCAGTTTACAGTTCCGATAATTATTAGCAGATATTTTATACAGAATAGTATCAAAGTTTCAGAGTTAGTTATCATGAGTAATACGTCTCACTACTATTTTAGTTTACACTACCTAAAGTGTTTCAGTAAAGTACTACCTATAGTAGTCTCACAATTCATACACAGTATTCCAGACAAACTCAGATAATATTTTCGTAAAAACGTGCTTTCAACAATACATATCAGAGTTTCAGAGTACTTACAAGATCGGCGCCGGAGACTCGGTGAACCACTTATTTATCATAACATTCTAAATTACTGTACCACTGACTTTTAAAACCATTCTTTTTACCGCCCAAAACCATAGCCGAGTTTTTGTAAACCTGGCTCTGATACCACTAAATGTAACACCCAAACCAGGCCTAGATGTTATGGCTGGATCTGGCGACATCACATGAGAGTGCTTTTGGAAAACCTTATCAAATTATAAATCGAGCAGTTTATTATCTTTACTTAGGTCATGAAATCCTTATTCCAATTACTACTAGAAAACAATTCTTTTATGCGGAAGCAAAATTGTCATTCATTTTTACTAAAACCATAACCTTAACAGTTTAAAGTCCCAAAACCTAAAATAAATAATTCAAGTCCAACAATAAATCCCAAAATAAATAAAAATAAAACTGATGTAATAAATGTTACTCAAAATCCATAAGTGTTTAACAGTGGTCACCGTCGAGCCCTCCATCATACCGATCCATCTACTGCTGAGGATTACCTAACATAAAATAAATAAAGGGGTGAGTTTTCGCAAACTCAGTGTGTACATTCCCAAAAACAGCATACATACAAACAGATAACAGAGTACAAATATCGCATGCATAACAGATCAGATAATAGAAAATAGAAATCATGCCCGCCAACCCTCCACACCATCTCCGTCCAACCCAACACATCATGTGGGGATAAAATTGACCCACCCAGCCCTACACACCAAGTATGGGAATACAATCACCCATCCAGCCCTACACATCAAATGCTACCGTAAAATAGTACATAAAAGATATACGCAGCTTAGCTGCCAGATAACAGGCTAATCGCCTCTCAGACTTCCTTCTCTTCATAGCAATCCCAACCCAATGCAATACGCCATAAATATCATGACATGCTTATATGCAGATAACGGATCATATCAATATCATTCGGAACAGATATACAGAATCAAAAAAATATACAGGCTTATATTATCATGCTTTAGCATACAATTCGACAATCATTCAGAATATGGGGTCTAAGCAACGCTTATCGCCCCTACAATCAGGTCACAGTCGGCTTAGGCAACCCGTGCAACCTTACAGAATATTCCAAAAAATTGAACTCACACACCCATGTGCCCTGCCCGTGTGGATTACACGGCCTGGCCTAAAATACCATACGCTCGTGTGGCTCACCCGTATAACCCATACGTCCATGCGGCATACACGACCTAAATGGTCGAGCCCGTACCTCGCACACGGCCCCGTCATCCTCACACGGTCGTGTCTGTCACGCCTGTGTAGAGCGTGCACAGCTTGGCTCGTCTGCCACACGCCCGTCTCTCGCGATGCAGGCAACCACATGGGTAGACCACACACCTGTGTGACGTCGACAGTCAGCTTTTTGACTTTTGCTGAAACTTATTTTCTACGTATTCAGAGTACACACCTGGTTTGTTTTTGCTGCTAATGCAACCAAGAGCACTCCAAAGCCTAAGATTGACAAAACTGAGCCTAAATCAGTCACTTAAATCAATTTACTTAAGAACGGACAAAACCCAAAATGTGAGATCTACTTACCTTCGATGAAGAACGATGTTTCTTTGCTTTTTAGAACCCCAACTAGTGATCCACGAATCCTTGAACACTCCCTAAATAGCAACCAAAATCTCTCTTAACAAACTCCCACATAAAACACTTAACTTGATTAAAGCAATACTTACTGAATCGACGAAACCACTAGCAAAGCACTAAGCCAAATGAGAAGGAAAGAAAAACGAAGGAGAAGAAAAATGGAGAAGAAGGAAAAAGAAAGAAAAGAATTTTCGCAGCAAGGGTTTGGAAGAGGAAGAAACAGCAGAGAAATTGTTTTGCCAAAAAGAAAGAAATATGAAAACCCTAATTCTTCCCTAAAGTCCACGGCTCAAAATTTTAATAAAACCCAACACTTAACTGAAACTTGCAGCAAAAATAATCCCAACGCCACTGCAGGGAATCAAACCCCTAACCCTAAGCATAATCCCTTGCGACCTAACCACTAGACCAGCAGGCCCATTCTGTTATGTTTTACTAACAATTCTTGATAAGCCCACTGACCTCAAGTTAGGCTTTACTCAAATAAAACCTTAATTTAATGCAAGTTACAGCTTGAACTTAGGTCCTCCCATACACACCCCTAGAGCTTATAACCCTTAACCCAACATATATTTAAGCCAAAATAACCCGAAGCACAAATTCATACACCTCCAAGCCTAACACTCACAAAGGCCGAAACTACAGAAATTTGGGGCGTTACATGCTTAATATTTTAATTGCTTGTAATATGAAAATGGTCATATACGTTTGGTGTGCAGATACTATGGATATATTGTGATGCATATATAATTTACCATGTTTACATTATGTTTGTGACATTGCTTGTTTGCCAATAAAGTGAATTTGATGCTTGATGTTAGTAAGGTTGTGACCATACTTGTGAATAGGAAATTTAAGGTCTTTAACATGCTTTTACTGGTGTTTAGAACTTGATAAATATGTCTTATAATGTTTTGATATGATATGATATTTTTTGGGCAAAATTAGGTGTTTTAAGCATAATTTTTGGGTCCTGAAAAACTTCTAATGATACAAGTAAGTTAGTAGCCAAAAATGAACAGTAGTAGGGACTTCTTCTAGTAGAAGTCTGGACTTCTATTTGTACAAGTATGTTAGAAAGGGTACCTCATTTGTTTTGACTTATTTTGACCATCAGAGACCCAAATTAGGCCCCAATCATCCCCGAACACATAGAACTTGATTAAAAATGTTTTAAAAAAGCTATAATTGACTGGAATTTTATTTTAATAGGAAATTTAAGGAAATTTAAGGTCTTTAACATGCTTTTACTGGTGTTTAGAACTTGATAAATATGTCTTATAATGTTTTGATATGATATGATATTTTTTGGGCAAAATTAGGTGTTTTAAGCATAATTTTTGGGTCCTGAAAAACTTCTAATGATACAAGTAAGTTAGTAGCCAAAAATGAACAGTAGTAGGGACTTCTTCTAGTAGAAGTCTGGACTTCTATTTGTACAAGTATGTTAGAAAGGGTACCTCATTTGTTTTGACTTATTTTGACCATCAGAGACCCAAATTAGGCCCCAATCATCCCCGAACACATAGAACTTGATTAAAAATGTTTTAAAAAAGCTATAATTGACTGGAATTTTATTTTAATAGTACGAAAGTTTGTAAATTATGAAGAAAAAAAACTTGAGTAGATGTTGTGTGAGAACTAGTTTTAATTATCTTAATTAATATCATTAAATTTGTTTCAAGTAGCTTTTAAAATGATAAAATGTCGACCTTGTCTACAGTTGAAATAAATAGCTTGTATAATATGTCAAACCTTTGATGTTTGATTTGATTATAAAAGAAAAGCTAGCTAATATTTCTTAACAATGAATATGGTGTTGCACATTCAGACCAATAATTGGGTCGAGTATGGGGTGCTAGACATAGCACCGAACACCCTTCTTCTTGTCCTTTTAAGGTTCATTCATTATGAATATTCCCTTTGATTTGTTTCTATAGACATTGGCACCGACTTCAAATTTCTGGAACCTCCTTGCTCCCTTCTTGAAAGCCTTATTGAAATTTTGTGTAAGTAAAGAAATTTACTCTTGGAGATATTCAATAATAACATTATGGAAAACTGACGCTTCCTCACCCACTTGAAGAGCAATGTTTATGTCTCTCTTTGTTCTACTACATTTAGCCACATTAATGTTAATCTGAAATGTTTGCAAGGAGCCAAATAAGCTCATCAACATCTAGCCTTCCAAGATCCTTTGTCTCCTCAACAGCTATAACCTTGTAGGGAAATCTCACTAGAAGAGACCTTATCACATTTCTGACTAGCTTGGCATTGAAATATTCCTCTCCTAGTGCCAATGCTTGGTTTGAAAAATACACAACTTTGCATAGAACTCCTTTATAGTCTCTGATTCATGTATTCTAAGGCTCTCAAATCTAGATGTTAGCATCTACATCTTTGATAGTTTAACAGTGGAGGTACCTTCATAAGCTATCTCCAAAATATCCAATTCAGATTTGGAATCAATTCATTTTGCAATCCTTTTAAACTCCTACAAGTCTACTCCATAGGAGATAGCATATCAAGCTTTGGAGCTGGGATTAGCAAGTTTTTCTTCTTTAGTAATTCATTGAACCTCTAACTTAGTTATCCTCTCATTCTTAATATCAATCTTGGGTTGCTTTTATCCAGTAAGCATTGCTTGTTAGGCCATCTCATCAACATACTTTATGTACGCTTTCATGCATGATTTCCTATATGCATAATTGCCAACCTCTAGCATAGGTGGACTTCAAGTAGATGAACCTGAAATAGCTTGAATTTAGCAACTCTAGGTATCTCCACTAGCTATGTCAAGTGGTAGGATCTAATACCAATTGTGTACCCAAACACTGGCTAAGACACATGTAATCTGCTTGGAATAAGTGGCTAAGAGAGTGGGCACTTCGTCAAACAGCGGAATAGCTAAAATAAAACAACGAATACAGAGGTTATTCATGCAAATAGGTTTCCTTACATCTTTGAAGCCTAGTTTAGTGAAAAATATTTATTATCTTCAAAACTTACAATAAGTTAACCTAAACTATGACAAACCTCTGCCAAATTCCTCACCATTGTACATTGAACATTGATACTCTCACCACTAGATTCACCATTGTAAACTTAGCAAGTAAATCCACACCAAAATAGTTTTTACTATCACAATACACTTATAAAATAAAGTTCTTCTCTTTCATAGATTAAATGCTCTATCAATCTATACAATAACTTATACAAGTCTCTCAATTATATAAAATATTTTGAGACTTGCAAACACAAATAAGATATATGACACTCCTTATTAAACAACAAATAAATAATTTGAATACAATATAATAATAAACAAGGTAAACAAGGATTGTTTGCAGCTAAGACTTTAATATTCCAATCCAATCTGTTTGGAAAAATCTGTTTAGCATATGGTTATTTTAGGTACAACGAAAGTTTTAATATTTTCTAAAACTGAACCCATTATATTATTTATAGCAATAAATTGAATAAGTTGAATATAATATAATAATAAAAAAATAAGGTAAACAAGGATTGCTGGAGACTAAGACTGTCCAATCCAATCTTGTTGAAAAAATCGGTTTAGAAAATAATTATTTTAGGTACAATAAAAGTTTTAAAATTTTCTAAAATTGAGTCCATTGTATTATTTACATCAATAATCTTAACCGAAACTATACGTTTGCTTTGTACGAGGCAGACCAAAGTCGATCTAGGCTTTTTACCGAATGACTTTATTCGCTATTCTCGAACCACGAACTACTTTAACTACAACATAAACTTTATCGAACCAATCGCATAGAATGAAAACTGTATTAAGTTTCACTGGTAAAAGTTATTTCTCTCTTTAACCATAAACTATGTGTTTTTCTCAAAAAAACAGAATTTATCATGTAAAATAAATTTGGCAGAATAATGATGTATGAGAAGTGTTGTAAATTGTTTAAGGCTTGATTAAGTAATAATATTTTAATAAAAAAACACAATACTTTAGTAGAATTAGAGTACAAGAGGCGGTGACACGCCCTTGTAGAGTACAAGAGATGGCGACACGCCCTTGTAGAACTCTAGTATAATTGGGTCCAATTATGTGTTTCCTAGACTATTATCCCAACACTTATAATTTATTTAACTCAATATTTTTTCTATTACCCAAAATATAATTTATTTAATTTAATTAACTAAATTAACTTTTAAATTAAATAATTTTCTCAACCTAATTCTAATTTCGTTAAAGTCATAGTAACTTTGTCATAAAAGAACCTATGAGGAAAATATATTTAATCTCCTTTTCCAAAAAATACATAATGACTTTATTAATTTAATTCTCACTTCGAACTTCAATTATTCAATTACAATTAATTAAATAATAATTCAAAGAACTAAAATTAATTCTCAAGTCATCTGTTGTACTTAGCGAGAAAATGCATTCACCGTGGATAGTGATACATGTGATCTATTTCTCTTACTTAATTGTTTTCATTCTTTTCATATTGTTGGATATTACATGCAATTCATTTCTAGTTATCTCTGGAATTGTACTAGTGTGCATTGCTCCTTATCGCATGGCATTGAAAGAACTTAAAGATGTGAAAGTCCAACTTCAGGAGCTTCTAGATCGAAGTTTCATAAGACCTAGTCCTTCATCATAGAGGGCTTCGACTCTATTTATTAAGAAGAAGATGGTTTTCTGAGACTGTGCATTGATTATAGGCAATTGAACAAGTTGATAGTGAAGAATAAGTACCCTATGCTAAGAATTGGTGATCTATTTGATCAATTTCGAAGGGAAATTTTTTTCTCTAAGATTGACTTGAGATCTGGGTATTATCAGCTGAAGTTGAAGGAATCTAATCTATGCAAGATTGCATTCAAGGCTTGATAAAACCATTACGAGTTCATGGTTATGCCTTTCAGTCTTACGAATGCTCTAGTTGCATTCATGGATACGACAAATATCATTTTTTAGCAATATCTCATCCAGTTCATCGTTGCATTCATCAACAAAATTTTGGTTTACTCTAATACTGAAATTGAGCATGGTGAGCATATAAGGGTAGTTCTACAAATTCTTCATGAAAAGAAGCTCTTTCCTAAGCTGAGTAAGTGTGACTTTTTCCTGAAGGAGGTAATGTTATTGGGTCATTTGGTATTTGCAGAGGATATCCATATGAATCCAAAAAAGATTGAATCCATTCTAGAATGGAAGCAACATAAGAGTGTTTCTAAAATTTAAAGCTTCTTTAGATTGACGGATACTATCAGAGGTTTGTTGAGGGTTTCTCCTTGATGTCTGCTCACTTTCCTAAGCTATTGAAGAATAACACTCCTTTTAAGTGGTAGTGTAACATCCTATCTCGGCCTGGTCACCAAGCCCAAATACGAGATGTCACACTATAGTCTCGTCTCATTTGCATAAAACTAGAAGCTAGATTCAAGCAACTCGATCACCTTTGGTTAAGTCAAACAAGTTTTAATATGTCACAATAGTTACTTTAACAATGTTACATGCAACTCATTCATTTTTTGATCATACATACAGCCAAAGTCATGCATAAAGGCTATTTAGTAAAATTCCATAAAAATGTCCATAGGTATCGATACTGACTTCTAAGTATCCATAATTTCCTAAATTGGTATCAATATCACTTAGAAAAACGATACCAAATGAACATTCTATTTCTCAATGAAAAACCCTCTACCAAAAATTATTGGTAACATTGAACAAGGTATCGATATTTCTTCCCTGAGTATCGATACTCGAGCAATGGTACCGATAAAAAAATTTTATTTTGTTTCTTGTACGTTTTAATTCACAAAGGTATCAATTTTTCAAGCCCAATATCGATACCTCTCATCTAATTCTATCCAACACAAATGAGTTTTGCACTTTCTAACATACAATGCTTCAAAAGGTGTCATATGAATACTCGTTTGAAAACTGTTGTTATAAGCAAACCCTGCTGAAGGCAGATATCACTCCCAACTACCACTAAATTTGATCACAAAGCTTCGCAACATATCTTCCAAAACTTGAATTACCGTTTCAGATTGGCCATCAGTCTGGGGGTGATAAGTCGTACTGAAAGTAAGCTTCGATTAAAAAGCTTATTGCAAACTCTTCCAAAACCTTGAAGTAAACCTCAGATTCCTATCTGAAATAATCAAAACTAGAAGACAATGAAGATTGAATCCCATTATAAAGGATGTGGTAAATAAAAAAATCATTAAATGGATAGATGCGGGTATAATTTACTCCATCTCTGACAGTTCATGGGTAAGTCTGGTCTAGTACGTACCAAAGAAATGAGGTATTACAATCACAGAGAATGAAAACAATGAGCTGATACAAACCAAAACGGTTACAGGATGGAGAATTTGCATCGATTACCGAAAGTTGAACAAGGCGACAAGGAAGGATAATTTTTCTTTATCGTTCTTAGACCAGATGCTGGATAGACTCGCAGGACGAGACTATTACTATTTTCTTGATATATACTCGGGATATAATTAGATCAAAGTAGTGCCAAAAGAAACGTAAAACAACATTTACATGCCCGTACAATACATTTGCATTTAAACGCATGCCATTTGGTTTATGTAATGCACCTATTACATTTCAAAGATGTATGATGTCTATTTTTACTGACATGGTTGAGAAATACTTGGAAGTGTTTATGGATGATTTTTCAGTATTCGGAGATACATATGATGATTGTCTAGCCAATCTAGCCAAGGTACTAAGGCAATGAGAAAAAACAAACCTTGTATTCATCTGGAAAAAATGTCATTTCATGGTACGAGAAAGTATTGTTCTAGGGTACCGGATAACGAGACATGGAATTGAGGTAGATAAAGAAAAGGTAGATGTTATTGAAAAACTCTCACCTCTAACATCTGTAAAAAGTGTTAAGAGCTTTTTGGGCCATGCCAGTTTCTATCAGAGATTTATCAATGATTTCTCCAAAATTGCTAAACCTTTATGCAAATTATTGGAGAAGGATATGATGTTCAAATTTGATGAGAAGTGTTTAAAAGCTTTCAATGATTTAAAAAGCCGATTAGTTTCAGCACCCATTATTATCACATCGAACTAGGATTTTCCATTTGAATTGATGTGTGACACAAGTGACTTCACGATAGGAGCTGTGATGGGCCAGCGAAGGAACAAAGTTTTTCACCCTATCTACTACATAAGTCAGACTCTGACGGGAGCTCAACTGAATTATACAGTCATAGAGAAAGAGTTACTTGCTATTGTATTTGCTTTTGACAAGTTTTGATCTTATCTTGTAGGTACCAAAGTGACTGTCTATACGGGCCATTTGACAATTAAGTATTTACTTTCCAAGAAAGATGCTAAGCCAAGATTGATCCGATGGGTACTTCTACTTCAAGAGTTTGATCTAGAAATTCAAGATCGAAAGGGAGTAAAAAATCAAGTAGCAGACCACTTGTCTAGATTGGGAGCCGCAAGAAGGGAATTCTTCACTTATACCTATTCAGGAGAAATTCCCATATGAACACATACTGAAGGTAAATCATATCCATAATACCCCTTGGTTTACTAATATTGCTAACTATTTAGCTTGTGGTTTAATGCCGATTGATAAGACGTATCATCAAAAGAAAAAGTTTCTTCACGATGTGAAGTACTATTTCTGGGAAAACCCATACTTGTTTAAAAAGTATGCAGATCAAATAATTAGGAGATGTGTGGCAGAAGATGAAGTACATAAGATTCTATATCATTGCCACTCAGCTCTGAGTGGGGGACACTTTGGAGGTACACATACTACGGCCAAGGTATTGCAAACTGGATTCTTTTGGCCAACGCTATTCAAAGACGCATATGCTTACGTAAAGAGTTGTGATCAATTCAAAGGGTTGGAAACGTCACCAATAGAAATGAGATGCCCCGAACAAACATCATTAAGGTAGAATTATTTGATGTTTTGGGTATTGACTTTATCGATCCTTTCCTTCTATCTTTTGGTCACAAGTACATATTGGTAGCAGTAGACGAACGATGCTAAAGTGGTGATGAAGTTTTTGCAGAAGCATGTGTTCACAAGGTTTGGAACCCCGAGAGCTATCATCAGTGATGAAAGGTCCCATTTTGTGAACAAATGGTTAAAATGGTTACTCGACAAACATGGAGTAAAGCACAAGGTTGCCACAACTTACCATCCGCAGATGAATGGGCAAGCTGAACTAGAAAACAAAGAGATCAAAGGCATACTCGAGAAGGTAGTTTACCAAAACTGACGAGATTGGTCTAAAAGATTAAACGATGCTTTATGGGCCTACAGAATAGCATACAAGCCACGTTTAGGGATGTCACCCTATAGGTTGGTCTTTGGGAAAGCTTGTCATCTGCCCTTGGAGTTAGAGCACAAAGCTTACTGGGCTCTCCAACAACTCAACTTGGATCTTAAGCTTGCTAAAGATAAACGGATGCTTTAATTGAACGAGTTAAAAGAATTCCAAATGTTCTCATATGAGAATGTCAAATTACTCAAGGAAAGACTTAAAAGATGGCATGATAAACACATTCGAGTTTGAGAATTTGAAGTAGGTTAGCAAGTATTGTTATTCAATTCTAGATTAAGGTTCTTTCCAGGTAAGTCAAAATAACGTTGGTCCGATCTATTTACGATTCACCAAGTTTACCCATATGGAGTTGTCGAACTTCAAAAAAAGGGAGGTAATTTTCAAGTCAATGCTCATCGCTTAAAACATTACTTGGGGAATAAAATTGAACGGGATCAAATCTTGTTCATTTTATCAGATATTTAATTTTTCTTTTTTTACTTTTTAAATAAATGATTTAGGGCATATTTTTAGGATTAGTATGTTTAAATAAATTATGTCTAGGAGATTGGAACTTAAGTAGAAAAGCTTGTGACCCCTCCAATCTTTCCTAGGAATTGATTTTAACATAATCTTTCGAGAAATTATTCCCTAAATGGCAAAATAAATTTTTAGTTTTTCAAACAAAATGGTCAATTTTGATCCAAGTTTTAATTACGACTTAATTTCAAATTTTCTTGAAGTCTAGGTACTTAATTGAACTATTTTCAAAATTTGTTGCTCTATTTGTAAATATTAAAAATTAGATGTCTCTTTTTGTAAATATTTTCAAAAGGTATCTAGAATAAATGTTTTTAATTTAATTTAATAAATAAGATGATAATAACTTGTATATAATTATATTTATTATAATATATATTAATTATTATCAACTTTGCATAAAATTAGGATTAGTTTAAATTTGATCATATTTTATAGTTTTTCAATAAATTAATAGCAAATAATAATTTAATATGCATTATATTAATTATTAATTGTTGTTAACTCTGTGTAGAATTAGAACTTAGAATATTTTAGTTATTAACTTGTTCTAAGAATTCTAATTAAACTCATACTCCCTTCTCTATATATTTCACCCACCATTTCCACTTTTTCACATCACCTCAACCTAGCCACACCAACACCCACCTTTGGCACCAACAGCCCCAATGCACACCAATTGCTGCTTCCAGTTTAAGCCCGTGCACGCCAACAGCCCAATAGCCTGCTACTTGTCACTGCAACTGCCTCAACGTCCAACTCTAGTAACCTCCGCACCAGCTCGCTCTCCTAGCAGCTCGCCAGGCCTGCTCGACGCACCTGTCTGCTACCCACTCTCCTGCATCTGCACGACAAACACGTGCCCTGATGCTCATGCAAGGATCTGCACATTACTGTTGCCTCCATCACACCAAGCCACGCCTAGTGCACTGTTGCTCCCTTGCTTGCCGCTACTGCCTTGCCTATCGTATCATACCATCAAGACACCCTACAACCATCCCTAAACTGACCTCTTTTACTTTATATTTATTTTCTTTGAGTTTATATAAATGTGGTATGACAATTTTTCTCCTAAATTTCAATTTTATTGAATTATTTAATTTTTCAATTTATTTAATTATTAATATTTTATACTAATTAAATTTTTGAGAAAATATTTGTTTCTATCCTATGTTTAGGTTAATCATGCCTCGCAAGAGAACTCGTGCCTCTGTCCAAATTAACGAATCACAAAATAAATTCCACTGTGAAGAAGCCAAAGCGAGATATAAAAGTGTTTTCAAGAATCAACAGATGCACCCAGAACAAGGCTTTATGCTAAAAGAAAGCAACTATATTGATTTCCTGGTGCACATTCGACAAATTGCTAAAGCACTCAATTGGGAGTTATTTTGCAAGAAAAGATCTAGTGCAGATGAAGAGTTAGTTTGTGAATCTTATGCAAGTTTGACCTCAAATGAATTTATAGAAGTTTTTGTCCGAGGAATCAAGGTACCAATAACCATTAAACGCTATTAATGAATTCTTTGAATTACCTGATTTTGAAGATGACGAATATTCTTCCTTGATGAGAAATATTGAGGTTGAAAAATTGCAAGAAATTCTCAAGGAACTAACAATTCCACGTTCTAAGTGGACTGTGTCAAAACAAGGAATCCACACTTGTCGCAGAGAATATTTGACACTACTAGTGAAGGTATGCTTCTATTTCATTCGATTTAGCCTTATGCCTATTTCACTTGGTACTATGATTTCATTAGAGTGAATGGTCTTCTTATACTTGATTTTAACTGGAAAGACCATTGATGTGGGAAAAATCATTCTAAGGGAAATGTGAAATTGTGCCGCTAGACATTCTGGCCCAGCTTACTTTCCCTTTATGATAACAATTTTCTGCTTGAAAGCTAAAATTCTTGCAAATGTAAAGAACACAAGTTATAGCCAGGGCACAATCACATATTGGGACCTCTACCGAGTAGTCAAAGATTTTGTTCTACAGCAACGAGCTGAGGAAAGCGAGGATCCTGAAGAAGAAGAAGAAGAAGAAGAAGATCCCATAGAGATCAAACTAATGCAGTTAGCTGAAATCCCTGATAAGGCAAAACCAATGGAACCAGTAGCTGAACCTGACGTCACAACTTCAATGTTCAGGACTCAATCACCTCGGCCAGGTCTTCGAGCTGATCTGTCAAAGTTGATGGACATAATGCAACATATACAGTGGCAGCAACAAGTTTACTAGAGATATAAAAAATACGGTATGACTCAATGAGAAGCGCTCTTATGAAAATATTCAATGACCCATTTATTTTTGTGCCTTAGTTTTCTGATTTCATATTTGAACCGTGAAGTCCATTATCGAAGAAGGAGCGAAGTGATTCATGCAAAAACAAAGACAATGGGGGATCTACAAATAAATAAAAATGGGGGATCTTGACTTTATTTTATTTTCGTTATTAGGTTATTTAATATTTTAGGATTAGGTTTTATTAGGAATTTTTATTTTTTGCATAATAAAACAAGAGGTGGAAATTATAAATAAAAATTAACAAGTTGCAAAGTACAAACTGTGGCAATAGATATATACATGCCTAGGGTTGGATCTAAAGAGAGCTTGGTACATAATGAGTCAAACTGACTCACCTCCTCTTTTCTAGGATCCTACCTGGTGTATAGTATCTATTCACTTTTAACAATAAGGACATTGTTCATCTTAAATAGAGGGGACCGAAAAATTGAAATTATCTCCTCTCAGAATAATTTTTTCTTTTAATTATGATTAGGATATATTTTGTTCAAAAATTTGAAATTTTGTTAAGTATGCTAAACTTCAGTATGAATAAAGTTCGATTATTCCAATAATTGTTATGTTAGCTAAATTATGATATAAATGTATTCTTAATAAAGCATGCAAATCATACCATAAAATTTTTAGTTCCTTAGGAAAGTTAGGCATGCATGAAAGTTTAAGTCTCTAAAATTGACTTATAGTTTCTTGTGGGAAATCCTAGGAAGTATGAAATGTTGAAAATGATTTAGGCAACTTTTTTTGGGACCGTTTGAGCCTTTCAAGTCAACCATGATGAATATTTATCCTTTGAAACCCAACTTTGAAACTATATAGCCTAATTTTATTTGAACCCTTATAATATTTAGCGATCACTTTTCTCTTAATTATCTTTAAATTATCTCAAACATTAGACTCGGGGCTTTTCAGAACATTCTTCGAAAATAAGTTTGGGGGAGTTGAAAAGAAGTATCAAATGCTCAAAAAAATTGTAGTACGTACAAAAAAATTCTCATGAAAAGAAAATAAAAAAGAAGAAGAAGAGCATATGTACTTGAAAGAAAATAGATGTACCAAAAGAGCATGTGAGAGCAAAATAAGTTGGCGTATTGAAGGTAAATATTCCAAAGGTCCGATTGAAGCTGAGTCTAAGGTTTTTAGCATAAATTTTTCTATCTTTTACCTACCCTTAGCCTAGCCACGTTACAACCTTTTTTAAAGACCTATTGATTAAAGTTTCTATGCTACCTACATTAGTGGAGAGAAATTATTATGTTTAACATATGAAGGCATAAGTTAAACTCAATGATTGAAACTTATTCTTGAATAAGAGAATAAAATCAAATTGGTAGGGATTTAACATGTCTTTATTAGGAAGCATTTAGTCTATTTTTGCTATCATAAGAATAATTGAGATTAATTTGAATGATATATATACTTAAGTAGCATAAATTTCAAAATTCTTGTTCTTAAGCATAAGTATACTAAAATCATAATTCTGGGAAGAATGTTATTTGGAAAGAATTTTTCAAAGGTGTTTACCAAAAAATTATTTTCAATTTTTGCATTACTCGGGACCAGCAATGAATTAAGTTTGAGGGTGTGGAAACACGAAAATATACACACTTTTTCATGCCCTTTCTAACTCAAATTCATGCAGTTTCAGTAAAATTCTTGTCAAAAAATATATAATTATTATAAAATAATTAAATTGTACTTAAATTATTAACATTTTTAATCTTAATTAATTTTTTAATAAATTTTGATTAATTTTGACCATTTCGATAGTTTTGCACAAATGATGAAAAATGGCTTGGAAGACACCACTAGAAGCAGAAAATCCAGAAGCAATTTTGAAGCATCGAGGTGAATGAATTTTTCAGCCAAAGATGGTCCAAATTATGAATACTAATTCATAATATAATTAATTTTAATTTTAATCCAAATTAATTTGGGTTAAATAAATTATTGTTAATTAATTATGAAAAGGGGCCCAGTTGAGCTGAACCAAGAAAACCGATCCATCCGAGCACTGGGCAGCCCAAAACCGTCCTACATGCTGACCCAATCAGCTTGTTTTGTTGATTATTTGGCTTGCAAAATAGCCCTTGAAGACTCTTTCAATTTGCTTCAAACCCCTCTACTATTTATGGCTTTCTAGATTTGCCCCTACCTTAAAATAGCAAGTTTAAAACCTTCAAACTTGCCACAAGTGTGATCGACCATGGGGGGACTCTATGGCTGCTGATTTTTTCTATTTTTAGCAGCCTTCTCAACCTATAAATAGCCCCTTATCTGCTCACTTCAAAGACATCTCAAAACCATTCATTCATCACTTCTCTCTCACTTTTCTCTCTTCATTGTTCTTCATTTCCTTCCCCATTCCTTTTCCAATTTCACCTCTTGAAAAAGAGTCCTTCAACCACCATTTGGAGTAGCATTCAAGTTTTCGTGGAAGCCTTGGTTCAACAAGAACAAGCGGAGAAGGAGGAGCAGAGCAAACTAGTCAAGCCTCAGAGAAACACCGTATTTGATTCTTGTTCCTTATCATTTTAATTTTATTGTTGTTGTTATGAACATTTCTATGAATATTTGTGATATTGATATGTTTAATTTAATTAATATGACTTAAATTTAATTCGTGTTAGGTTGATTGTATTTCTTCTACTTGAGTTACTAAAATTGTGTTTGCTTTGTTATAGGCCTCGGTAAGATGTTTGATTAAGTAAAACCATGACTAAGTTATTCTTGCATTACAATTGTAAGGTAACTAATAAATTAATTATTTAAATGGATTGAAATTGTAATTAATTGGAGTTAATCAATTTTGAGATCTTGAACCAACGTACTTATGCCTTGATCTTCATATGATGCTTGATTTTGGTCAACATGATATATTTTTACATTATCAAAATTAATAGATTCCTTTCTAGAATCAGAGTTTGATAACATTTATATATTCTACTACAACAAGAGTTCTCTTATTAAAAATTCTATAAGCTTTAGAATTTGTGGAATAACTAAGAAAAATACCTTCATCACTTTTGGCATCAAATTTTTCAAAATTTTCTTTTCCATTATTCAAAACAAAACATTTGCAACCAAAAGGGTGAAAGCGACTTATTGATAACTCTTAAAAAGAGTTATATTTCGAACCTCTAAGCTTTATTAAATGCCTGTACTTAAGTAGATATATTCGCATTTTTAGAACATCTCATAATAACGCTTGGATCGTCCTTCAAATGTCATTTCATGTTATTATTACTGTTGGGAAGAAGGGAATTGGTTGTTGTATGCAGCAGGTGCTGGAAGGATGAAGAAAATGAGAAAAAGGAGGAAGATAATGAAGGAAGTGAAATATTTTCATGGAAAAAGATTGGATGGACTGCTAATACAAATGCTATGGAAAATCCAAAAAAATGCTGACGCAGCACTCAGTCCTTATCACTCTCAGCTAGTTGGACGTGTACTAGATAAATCCACCTGAAAAAGATGGAGAAAAGTGTATGCTGAGACAAGGGGACCTACACTATAAAAGAGGAAAGAGAAAAGAAAGAGAAAATAAGGATTTTGGAAAAGGATTTTGGAGGGGGATTTTGAGAGCATTTTTCTCTCCAGGAAAACTCGTGAAAAATTATAGAGAAAAGGGAGAGGTTAACAACTTAAGAGGAGAGCAGAGACGCAAGGAAAGAGACAAGTAATTAGCCTTGGGTCTTGCACGATTTAGTAGCGTCAAAGTGAAAGCTAGAGTGGCGAAAGCTTCCTACACTTTTACCTTCATTTTGTTAATTAATTTCTATTATTTCTAAATTATTAATGATGATTTTTAATGTTATTCTGATTTTGTATTTTAAATCCCAACCCATGAGCTAATTTCATTTGGATTAGAATTACTGGATTTATTTTGATATATTTGATGATTACGATGATATTTTGAGCAGATTTACTATTTTATTCAATTTGGATTATTTTAAACATATGCATGCAAGCTATAGACATAGATGAATGCATGGTATTTCCTTAGACTTGATTTAATTCTGAAAAAGTTAAATAAGTTGGATCGTGATCAAATGATACAAGCGAGTACTCGAGCGAATACTCATAGCACTCTAGACATAGAGTTGTGATCTATACAGAGTAAGGAAGAATATTTTTAGGTATTATTCTTGAGACTTGTAGACGTACAAAGACTTAGAATGATAGCTTTAATTCTAGCTCTTGAAAGAAGCTGAACGCAGTAGTTATACTCTGAGCAGCAATTTGGTCAAGATTTTGCCATGACATTATTATGTTATTAAGATATAATCCAAGTAATTTCAACCTTCCCATTCAACAGCATCAATCCTCTCAACTTTTTCTCATAGAATTTCCATAGCATTTTATTCATTACTTGATGTTTATATTTGATACATTAATATTTCACTTCAAATCATTATTTTGTTCACTTTTCCATAAGCCTAATTAATATAGTTTATAGTAATAACTCAACCAAGTTTTTACCTATTCCAATCCCTATAGGGACGATCTAACTTATCACTTTATTACTTGATTCGACGTGTATACTTGCACATTCGCATTACATATTCACATGTGACAAGTTTTTTGGCGTCGTTGTCGGGGATCGACAAAATTGGTGAATTTTGGTTTGTTATTATCAATTTAATTTTGTTAGTTTGAGCGAGCTTAGTTGATTTTGATTCTTTTTCATGTTTGTTTCTAGTTTATGAGTAGAGGTATTATCGAGAACAAAGAGTACTAATTTGATCTTAAAATTGAGAAAACCTTAAGAAGAAGGAGAAATGAGTTGTGAGAAATGGTAAGAATTGGAAATGATCCAGGCAGAGAATATCCATTACATCTGAATGGCAAGGATGTTGATATTCCTAGTGTGATAAATGATAGAGACAGACCCATTAGACAACATGTAGTGCCAATCTTGGATAATTTGAATCTAGGGATTGTCATGCCACATATTCAAGCTCAGCATTTTAAGTTGAAATCAGTGATGTTTCAAATGCTACAAAAAGTAGGACAGTTCAATGGATTACCTACTAAAGATTCGCGGTTGTATTTAAGACTTTTTGGAGGTTTGTGATTCATTCAGGCAATAAGGTGTTCTTGAAGACTCCCTGAGACTCAATTTATTTCCTTACTTATTGCAAGATTGTGCCAGAGCATGGTTGAATGCTTTACTGTCAGGAACGATGGAATCTTGGAATGAACTTTGTCAAAGGTTTTTGTTGCAATACAACCCTCTAAACATGAATGCTAAATTGAGGAACGATATTACATCTTTTTGGCAATCTAAAGATGAGACATTGTATGAAGCTTGGGAGCGATTTAAGGAATTGATTAAAAAGTGCCCGATGCATGGTTTCCAACATTGGACGCAAATAGAAATGTTTTACAATAGACTGAATGGATATACACAAATGGTAGTTAATGTATCTGCCAATGAGACTTTGCTAGATAAATTGTATAATAAGGCATATGAGATTCTAGAAAGGATAGCTAACAATGATTATCAATATCCAGCTACAAGAGTGGGTAGTAGCAGAAAAGTTACCAGAGCTATGTAGCTTGTTACGATCACTTTATTAACAGCTCAAGTATCATCCCTAACTAATATGATTAAAACATTGAAGAGACCAGCTGTAGTGCAGGAAATGAAAAGAGCAGAATTAACGTGTGTTTATTGTAGGAAAAATCATGTTTTTGATGAATGCCCATAAAGCCCAGCCTCAATATGTTACATGGGAAATTTCAATCGAAACAATAACCCATATTCCACTATATACAATCTAGGATGAAAACAACATCCTAATTTCAAATGGAGAAATCAAGGAGTGGGAAATTCCAGTAATGTTGTTCGAGAGAATTTCACAAGGGCACCACCTAGATACAATCAACCTATGCCACAGCAAAATGTTTAGCAAAGTTCATCATCATCTTCTTCTATGGAAGCTCTATTAAAGGAATACATGGCAAAGAACGAGTTGTAATAAATAGTCAAGTTTCATCTTTAAGGGCTTTAGAAAACCAAGTGGGATAAATTTGTAATGCATTAAGCTCAAGACCATAAGGAGCATTGCCTAGTGACACTGAAAATTTAATATCTCAAGGGAACGAACATTGCAAGCCCATTGATAACTCTTAAAAAGAGTTATATTTCAAACCTTTAAACTGAACTATTTACTTGTAATTAAGAAAATATGTTTGCATTTTAGAATTATTATTAGAGCGTTGCATGCTAAAGTTTGTATTGTGTTTCAATTGTAAATTTATGTTACTTTGAATTGCTAGAAAGAGGTTTGGTAATCTTTGATCGTAGGTGTAATATCCCGAATTAGGGCCTAATCGGAATAGTGGTTTCGTGACCACAAATCTGAGATAGAAATAATTATTTTATAATTATTTTGAGGTTTATGATGTGATTACATGATTATGTAAAAATTTCGTGAAGAAATTCTATGCATAAAATACTTAATTTGAAAGTAGGGACTAAATCGAATAAGTTGCAAAACTTGCATTCTAGAAGTTTTTAGTATGAAATTGCATTGAAATATTAATTAAGAGGTCTTAAATAGCAATTTGACCAATTTTAAGTTCATGGACAAAATTAGGACATGGAAGGAATTTTTGGAAAGTTTAGTAGTAAGGGCATTTTGGTCATTTAGTTATTAAAATGAATTAAAAACAAAATTAAAAGCCAATTTTTGTCCATCTTCTTCATTAGGACGAAATTTCAAGGGTTCTCCATAGCTAGGGTTTGTTTCAAGCTTTCAAGCTCCATAGTAAGTGATTCCAAGCCCCGCTTTTAATGTTCTTTACGTTTTGAGTCCCAGAGCTCGATAAAGCTTATGCTAGCAATAATTTAAGTTAGGGTTCATATTTGGAAAAATACCCATAGGTGAAATTTGTGTATTTTGGTGTTTTATGATAGAATATGAGGTTTTAAATTATGTTAGACAACTTGTACTACTCGATTTTAAGCAAAAAGCGAGTAAAGGGGCTTAATCGGTAAAAATACCTAATAGTCACAAGTACATGTTAGAGTGAGAATTTGATGCTTCCATAGAAGAGAAAAGTGATCAGCATGTTGTAAAACATAAGAATAAGGAATAAAGTTTAATCCCGAGCCTAGGGGCAAAAATGTAAATATGTAAAAGTTTAGGGGTAAAATTGTAATTTTGACAAAATTTGAGTTAAGGATTAATTTGATAATGTGAGTATTAAATAAGCTAAATGTGTTATTTTAGATCAAGAAAGACGTGGAATCGACCTCAATCGAGGAAAAGAAAAGATTGTGGACTAAATTGCAAAATCTTTGTATTTTGGTACCAAGGTAAGTTCATGTGTAAATAATGTAGTATAATTGTTATTTGTAAATTATTGATGTTAATTATATGATATGCTGATTTTTATTATGAGATATATGCTTTGTGGTTATTTTCGAATAAAATGCAAATTAATAGTATTATTTGTTAAATACAAAGTGCTACCGAGTATTGGTTTCGGTATTTTACGGAAGATGGCAAGGATATGTGTTCGAGGAAAATCCCGTTTGAATCTTAGGAATAGATTAGGATACAAGTGACATGTCACTAGGATGGTTGAGCATCCGAACTCGTTGAGTTGAGTCCGAGTTCACTTATGGATGCGAATGTTCGAACTCGTTGAGTTGAGTCCGAGTTCGAGAGATGTAACTAGGCATCCGAGCTCGTTGAGTTGAGTCCGGGAGTTCACTTATGGATGCGAACGCCCGAGCTCGTTGAGTTGAGTCCGAGTTCGCTTATGGGCGGGTTACATGATTGCTTGATTGCATATATGGCACTTATGTGCAAGTTATCCATGTATCCAAATTATATTCCGATGTGTTCAACGGGTAAAGTTCTACTCAATTGGAGGAATATTCGAGATGTAAAGAGACGTATTGGTAAGTGATGTGAAATGGATATTTTGGACAGGTATGTATTTAACCCTCGGGTTGAGTATTGATACAATCACGATAAGGTAATAAGATGATGAAAAATGATTAGAAATGTGATATGTGTTTTAGTGATGCATGCTAATGTTGATTGGTATGATTGTTTGTTATGTTACTTATTATTTGCATATGAACTTACTAAGCATTTATGCTTACTCCCTCCTTCTTACTCATTGTAGTTTTGGACAAGCCACTTCGAGTCGGGATAGGTCGAAGGCTCACCACACTATCCTAAGACTTTTGGTAAATGGTTTGTAAATTTAAGTATGGCATGTATAGCAATATACCTATTTTGTGTAAATGATCTTATGATATGATGATGGAATGGTTGAGAAAATGTTTGACAATGATAAATTATGAAAATGGTTAGTTTAGATTATGTTTGATGTTAAGGAAAATTATTAAGATACTTAGTGCATAAAAACTCATAAGAGGGATGAAATTTGCCATAAACAGAATACTGCAGCAACACTGACGCGAGTTTGAAAATTTACTAAAAATCATAGAAATTGAATCTGGTGATGGAATATATATCAAATTGAAGCTTATTATGTCTAGTTTCACATGAAACAAATGAAACAGGTAAAGGAATTATATGTTAAAATATATTTGAATTTTAGTGAAACAGGATCGTAACAGTTTCTAAATCCCCTGTTCCAACTTTAGAAATTCACTATAAATTTTAAAGATATAATTAGGTGGTGTATTTTATATCCTCAGAATCCTTATTGAGTCTAGTTTTAGTAGAAACAAACCTCATAGTCATATGAATTTTTTACAGAGAGAAATGTGGTTCGAAGTAAACAGAGGTCAAACCAGTCAAGTCTTGAAACAGGGGTAACTTTAACTAATAAAATTTACTAATTGGCTCAACCAAAAATTATAGAAAAAAATTAGTAGATAGGTATATGAGTCTAGATTCAAGGAAAATTTACGGATCTTAATTTCGAGTTTTGTAACTTGAGATATGATTTTTCTTGTGACTGTGACGCAAGTAGCTTAAAAACTGTGAATGTAGAAACAAATAATCCAAAGTTCTAAAAATGTTAAATTAAGCTTAGTAACACCTCATACTCGACTCCGGTGACGGTCTCGGGCGTGGGGGCGTTACATTTAGTGGTATCAGAGCAGGTTTAGTCGGTTCTCGGACTACGTGTTGTATGTACGGATTTTGCTATACATGCCATATGTATAAATTGTGGTAGTGTGACGACTTGACCTTTTTAAATGATTTTTTTATAGTAAATGGATCCCGATCCAGTGTGGCGATGAAGTAGAGAGTAATGCGCCACTCGGTGAAGGAGCAGCGCGATCGAAAATCCACCTCCTACTGTTGGTCGGGAGAGGAGGAGAAAGGGGTCGGGAAGCCTTTCTCCAAATGATGAGTGCATGGTACACTCGAGTTCGTTAGATGCAACCCAAATGTACAACCTCCCCACCTCCCCCAATTCCTCAACCTGTACTCCCAGACGCCTCAAGGTATGGATCGATGAAATTTCACGAAACTCCAGTTGATAGAATTCGCAAGCAAGGGGTCAAGAATTTAAAGCAAATATTGATGATGATGCTTAGAAAGCGAGTTACGGCTTGAAAATTCTATCCGGTATTTGACGAATTATCTTGTACACTGAAGAATGTTTGAAATGCGCTATATCTTTGTTGAGGATTCAAATTATAATTGGTGGAAGACTTTGATTTTGGTGGTACCGAAAGAGAAAATAACTTGGGAATTCTTTCAAGAAGAGTTTGGAAGAAATATATTAGTGAAAGATTTATTGATCGAAGCGTAAAGAATTTCTTGAGCTGAAGCTGTGTAATATGACGATTCTGAGAATATGAAAGAGAGTTTGTTCGATTAAGTAAATATGCCAGAGAGTATGTTCCTCACAGAGGCCAAGATGTGCCGACGATTTGAAGACGGGCTCAACGAAGACATCAAGGTATTTGTTGGAATTCTTGAATTAAAAGAAATGGTAGTATTGGTTGATCGAGCTTGTAAGGTCGAAGAATTGCTTAAAGAAAAGAAAAGGTAGAAATTGAGACTAGAAATTGGAAGAAAAGACCGATGAGCGCTCATTTTCACAAAGAACTGGAAAGTCAAGGAATATGAATCCTCGTTCCCAAGCTTCACTGGGCAATCGTATGGGAATTATAAGAAGCAAAATGTGGGTCCTAAATCTCGGACTACTTGGCGACGGTGTAGGGAACTCGAGATTTGTTAAACTGAGTGCGGCAGTGTGGTAGAAATCATTTTGGTCCGTGTAGAGCAAATGAATGTTTTTGATGTGGTTCTCCTGATCATTTTATTAGAGATCGCCTGAGAGAGCTGAAAAAGAAAAATTTCGAATACAAAAATAAGTGGGGCGGATTCGAGAGGAAGATATCCAAGAAAAGTGGGAGCGAAGCAAGCGGTAAGAATGTAGCCGAGGATGCACCGATTAGACTGAAGGAAGGGCTCGGCTAGAACTTATGCTATTAAAGCGCGTGAAGATGCTTCCTCACCGATGTGATTATCGGTACATTCTCTCTCTATAATGTTAATGTTATTGCTTTGATTGATCCCGTTCTACTCATTCATATGTGTGCATAAAATTGGTGTCTAGTATGAATATACCGTGTTGAGAACACAGAATTTATGATTAGAGTGTCGAATCCGTTAGGCAAATGTGTGATTTGTTGATAAAGTATGTAAGAAATGTCCTTTAATGATTCGGGATCATTACTTTCCTACCGACTTGATGTTGCTTTGCCGTTTGATGAATTTGATGTTATTTTGGGTATGGATTGGTTGACATTGCATGATGCTATAGTAAATTGCAAAGAAAAGGTTATAGAATTAAAGTGTGAAAACGCGGTGAAACTCTGCGGGTTGAATCGGATAAATCGAGGTATTGTCTAGTGTGATTTCTTTGATGTCACTCGAGATATTTGAGAAAGGGTTATGAAGCTTATTTGGCGTATGTAATTAATACAAAAGAAGTTGAAAAGAAAGTTGAATCAGTGCCGGTTGTGTGCGAATTTGCGGACGTATTCCCAGAAGAATTGCCGGGTTTGCCTCCAGTCAGGGAAGTAGAATTTGGTATTGATTTGATACCGGGAGCAGCTCCGATTTCGATTGCTCCGTATAGAATGGCACCAGCAGAGTTGAAGGAATTAAAGTCGCAGTTGCAAGAGTTGACTGATAAAGGTTTTGTGAGACCGAGTTTTTCACCTTGGGGTGCTCCCGTGTTATTTGTGAAAAAGAAGGATGGTTCTATGAGGTTGTGTGTTGATTATCGCCAGTTAAACAAGGTGACAATCAAAAACAAATATCCGTTGCCAAGAATTGATGATTTGTTTGATCAGCTAAAAGGAGCGACATGGTTTTCAAAGATTGACTTGAGATCTGGGTATTACCAACTGCGAGTAAAAGAGTCGGATGTGCCTAAAACTACTTTTAGAACAAGGTATGGTCATTATGAATTTTTAGTTATGCCATTCGGGTTGACAAATGCTCCTGCTGTGTTTATGGATTTAATGAATCACATATTCCGACCATACTTGGACAAATTTGTTGTGGTGTTTATAGATGATATTTTAATTTATTCAAAAGATGATACAGAGCATCTTGAGCATTTGAGGATAGTTTTGCAAACTTTGAGAGATAAGCGATTTGTATGCTAAGTTTAGTAAAAGTGAATTTTGGCTACTGGAAGTTGGATTTTTGGGTCATATTGTTTCGTGTGATGGTATACGGGTTGATCCTAGTAAAATTTCAGCCATTGTTGATTGGAAACCACCAAAAAATGTAACTGAAGTTAGAAGTTTCTTGGGGCTAGCTGGTATTATTATCGGTTTGTAAATGGATTTTCTATAATTGCTACTCCTATAACTAAATTACTCAGAAAGGATGTTAAATTTGAATGGACGGAAGAATGTCAACAGAGTTTTGAGGAATTGAAAAAGTTATTAACAGAGGCACCATGTTAGTACACACCAATCGGGTAAAGAATTTGTGGTGTATAGTGATGCTTCTCTAAATGGTTTGGGGTGTGTGCTCATGCAAGAAGGAAAAGTGGTGGCATATGCTTGAGGCGATTAAAACCTCATGAGAGGAATTATCCTACTCACGATTTGGAATTGGCTGCAGATGGTGTTTGCTTTGAAAATTTGGCGACATTATTTGTATGGTGAAAAGTGCGGGTATATCGACCATAAAAGTCTTAAGTACTGATGTCACAAAAAGACTTGAATCTAAGACAATGAAGATGGTTGGAGTTATTGAAAGATTACGAGCTTGTTATTGATTATCATCCGGAAAGCGAATGTAGTTGCTTTGATGCTTTGAGCAGAAAGTTTTGTTTGCTTTGAGAGTTATGAACACTCGGTTGAAAGTGTCGATGATGGTTCGATTCTAGCAGAGCTAAGAGTAAAACCGAAGTTTTACAAGAGATTTACAAGCTCAAAAGATGATCAAGATTTGCAAGCCAAGAGAAAATAATGTGAAGTTGACACAGAGTCGATTTGAGAATTGGTTCTGATGGGTGCTTAATGTTTAAAGATCGGATTTGTGTACCAAAGAATGAGGAATTGATTCAAAAGATCCTACAAGAAGCACATAGTAGTTATTTCTCGATTCATCCGGGTAGTACGAAAATGTGTATAATGACTTGAAGAAAATGTATTGGTGGAATGGAATGAAAAGAGATATATCGAGTTTGTGTCCAAATGCTTAATTTGTCAACAGTGAAAAATTCGAACACCAAGTACCTTCTGGGATTACTTCACCTATTATGGTTCCTGAATGGAAATGGGTTCGGATTACTATGGATTTTGTTTCAGGATTGCCATTGACTCGGGAAAGAAAGATGCCATCCGGGAAATAGTTGATGATTAACTAAGTCACTCATTTTATTCCTAGATGCGTCTGGATTATTCTCTTAACAAGTTGGTGACTGTATATTAGAGAAATTGTTAGATTACATGGAATACCATTGTCGATTATTTCAGATAGAGATCCAAGGTTTACCTCGCGGTTTTGGCAAAAATTGCAAGACGCGTTAGGTACAAAGTTAAATTCGATCTTCGCCTTTCATCCACAAACCGATGGACAATCGGAGAGAGTAATTCAGATTCTTGAAGACATGCTCGGATGTTGTGTATTGGAATTTCAAGGAAGTTGGGAAAGATATTTGCCGTTGGTAGAATTTGCTTACAACAATAGTTATCGACGAGCTTGAAAATGGCACCTTATGAAGCATTGTATGGTCGTAAGTGTCGAACGCCTTTGTATTGGATCGAACTCAAGGAAAATCAGATTTATGGAGTTGATCTAATAAAAGAAATCAAGAAAAGTGAAAGTAATTCGAGATTGTTTGAAAGTCGTCAGATAGACAGTAAATCTTATGCAGATCTAAAACGAAAAGACATTGAATTTCAAGTTGGTAATAAAGTATTTTTAAAGGTGTCTCTCGTGGAAGAAAGTCCTTAGATTTGGACGGAAGGGCAAATTAAGTCCGCGTTTTATTGGGCCGTATGAAGTAATTGAAAAAGTTGGACCGGTAGCATATCGGCTAGCATTACCACCGAATTAGAGAAGATTCATGATGTGTTCCACGTATCTATGTTACGTCGGTATCGTTCGGATCCTTCACATGTAGTTTCATCGACGTAAATTGAACTACAACCGGATATGACCTACGAAGAAGAACCGATTAAGATTTTAGCTCGAGAGGTCAAACAACTAAGGAATAAAAATGTTGCACTTGTGAAGGTGTTGTGGCAAAGGCATGGAATAGAAGAAGCTACATGGGAATCCAAGAAACTATGAGAAATCAATACCCACATCTCATTTCTGGTAAGATTTTCGAGGACGAAAATCCTTAAAGGGGGGAGAGTTGTAATATCCCGAATTAGGGCCTAATCGGAATAGTGGTTTCGTGACCACAAATCTGAGATAGAAATAATTATTTTATAATTATTTTGAGGTTTATGATGTGATTACATGATTATGTAAAAATTTCGTGAAGAAATTCTATGCATAAAATACTTAATTTGAAAGTAGGGACTAAATCGAATAAGTTGCAAAACTTGCATTCTAGAAGTTTTTAGTATGAAATTGCATTGAAATATTAATTAAGAGGTCTTAAATAGCAATTTGACCAATTTTAAGTTCATGGACAAAATTAGGACATGGAAGGAATTTTTGAAAGTTTAGTAGTAAGGGCATTTTGGTCATTTAGTTATTAAAATGAATTAAAAACAAAATTAAAAGCCAATTTTGTCCATCTTCTTCATTAGGACGAAATTTCAAGGGTTCTCCATAGCTAGGGTTTGTTTCAAGCTTTCAAGCTCCATAGTAAGTGATTCCAAGCCCCGTTTTTAATGTTCTTTACGTTTTGAGTCCCTTAGCTCGATAAAGCTTATGCTAGCAATAATTTAAGTTAGGGTTCATATTTGGAAAAATACCCATAGGTGAAATTTGTGTATTTTGGTGTTTTATGATAGAATATGAGGTTTTAAATTATGTTAGACAACTTGTACTACTCGATTTTAAGCAAAAACGAGTAAAGGGCTTAATCGGTAAAAATACCTAATAGTCACAAGTACATGTTAGAGTGAGAATTTGATGTTTCCATAGAAGAGAAAAGTGATCAGCATGTTGTAAAACATAAGAATAAGGAATAAAGTTTAATCCCGAGCCTAGGGTCAAAAATGTAAATATGTAAAAGTTTAGGGGTAAAATTGTAATTTTGCCAAAATTTGAGTTAAGGATTAATTTGATAATGTGAGTATTAAATAAGCTAAATGTGTTATTTTAGATCAAGAAAGACGTGGAATCGACCTCAATCGAGGAAAAGAAAAGATTGTGGACTAAATTGCAAAATCTTTGTATTTTGGTACCAAGGTAAGTTCATGTGTAAATAATGTAGTATAATTGTTATTTGTAAATTATTGATGTTAATTATATGATATGCTGATTTTTATTATGAGATATATGCTTTGTGGTTATTTTCAATAAAATGCAAATTAATTGTATTATTTGTTAAATACAAAGTGCTACCGAGTATTGGTTTCGGTATTTTTTACTAAGATGGCAAGGATATGTGTTCGAGGAAAATCCCGTTTGAACCTTAGGAATAGATTAGGATACAAGTGACATGTCACTAGGATGGTTGAGCATCCGAACTCGTTGAGTTGAGTCCGAGTTCACTTATGGATGCGAATGTTCGAACTCGTTGAGTTGAGTCCGAGTTCGAGAGATGTAACTAGGAATCCAAGCTCGTTGAGTTGAGTCCGAGTTCACTTATGGATGCGAACGCCTGAGCTCGTTGAGTAGTCCGAGTTCGCTTATGGGCGGGTTACATGATTGCTTGATTGCATATATGGCACTTATGTGCAAGTTATCCATGTATCCAAATTATATTCCGATGTGTTCAACGGGTAAAGTTCTACTCAATTGGAGGAATATTCGAGATGTAAAGAGACGTATTGGTAAGTGATGTGAAATGGATATTTTGGACAGGTATGTATTTAACCCTCGGGTTGAGTATTGATATAATCACGATAAGGTAATAAGATGATGAAAAATGATTAGAAATGTGATATGTGTTTTAGTGATGCATGCTAATGTTGATTGGTATGGATCTGCTTGTTATGTTACTTATTATTTGCATATGAACTTACTAAGCATTTATGCTTACTCCTCCTTCTTACTCTCATTGTAGTTTTGGACAAGCCAGCTCAGAGTCGGGATAGGTCGAAGGCTCACCACACTATCCTAAGACTTTTGGTAAATGGTTTGTAAATTTAAGTATGGCATGTATAGCAATATACCTATTTTGTGTAAATGATCTTATGATATGATGATGGAATGGTTGAGAAAATGTTTGACAATGATAAATTATGAAAATGGTTAGTTTAGATTATGTTTGATGTTAAGGAAAATTATTAAGATACGTAGTGCATAAAAACTCATAAAAGGGATGAAATTTGCCATAAACAGAATACTGTAGCAACACTGACGCGAGTTCGAAAATTTACTAAAAATCATAGAAATTGAATCTGGTGATGGAATATATATCAAATTGAAGCTTATTATGTCTAGTTTCACATGAAACAAATGAAACAGGTAAAGGAATTATATGTTAAAATATATTTGAATTTTAGTGAAACAGGGTCGTAACAGTTTCTAAATCCCCTGTTCCAACTTTAGAAATTCACTATAAATTTTAAAGATATAATTAGGTGGTGTATTTTATATCCTCAGAATCCTTATTGAGTCTAGTTTTAGTAGAAACAAACCTCATAGTCATATGAATTTTTTACAGAGAGAAATGTGGTTCGTAGTAAACAGAGATCAAACCAGTCAAGTCTTGAAATAGGGGTAACTTTAACTAATAAACTGTACTAATTGGCTCAACGAAAAATTCTATAAAAAAATTAGTAGATAGGTATATGAGTCTAGATTCAAGGAAAATTTACGGATCTTAATTTCGAGTTTTGTAACTTGAGATATTTTTTTTCTTGTGACTGTGACGCAAGTAGCTTAAAAACTGTGAATGTAGAAACAAATAATCCAAAGTTCTAAAAATGTTAAATTAAGCTTAGTAACACCTCATACTCGACTCCGGCGACGGTCTCGGGCGTGGGGGCGTTACAGTAGGTGCATGTAGGAAGTAAGAAAAGAAAAGCAGGAAAAAAGAACGAAGGATGTGAAACATTGGCATGGAAAATGATGGGACAGATTGCCAACAAAAATGCCATGGCAATTCCAGGAAGATGACCAGTAGTCAATCCACATCACTTTCAGCCAGCTGTACGTGTACTAGATAAATCACCCTAAAAAGAAGAGTAAAAAATTTTTGCTGAGAGGGACGGATATACCTTATAAAAAGAGGAGAGAGAAGAGAAGAATAGGATACATGAATTGTGAGGAGAAAGAGAAAAGAAAAAGAGCAGTTACTCTATCTGCAACAAAATTTGATGGATTAATTTAGAGAGAAGAAGAAGGGAGACCACAGACGCAAAAAAAGGGAAGAGAAATCTGGCCTGGGTTTTGTGCAGAATCTGGATAAGAAGTTAGAGTGCAGCAAGAACTTCCTGCAGTTCTGCCTTTGTTCTACTTTCTTGGTGTTGAAATCTATGATTCGTGAAACTTGAAATATGTTGATGAATGATTTTTTTTTTTTTTTGATTTCATTGCCCAACCTATGAGCTAATTATCTTCAGGTTGGAATTATTTGGGTGAATATTGGATTAACTATAATACCCAAGATATTCTTGTGATTAAATTTACTATTTCATTCAATTCTTGTTATTTGGAATGCATGCAAGCTCTAGACATAGTTGATTGCATGTTATGAATTTAGATGGATTTGAATCTGGAAGGATTAAATACATCAGATCATTAATCGATTAATATATGTGAATATTCGAAAGAATATTTGCAGCACTCTAGACATAGAAGATGTAATCTATACAGGAATAAAACAATAGTTGGATTATCATTTGTGAGTCTTGTAGACTGTAACACCCCAAATCTGGCCTAGACGTTATGGCTGAATCTGGCGTGTCAAATCAAAGCATTATTCAAAAATCGAGTTGTCATAAAAGTTCATTTCTATGATTAAAACATTTTGCTCGAGGTTAGTAAATCATCTCGTCAAAAACATTTACTTAATGTCTGGCATTGATACTTTAATTTATTTCAAATCGCGGAAGCTACTAAAGTTTGAAATATAGAATCGTCTATTTTTAAGTGTTTTCTAAATTAATTATTAATTTTTGAAAATTCATGTTTAGCAGTTTTAAATAAGGAAATCAAAAGCCCAATTAAAAATTTAATCCCTCAAAGGCCTTATTACAGAATTAAAACCCCAAAATATAAAATTCAAATAAAAAGTCTACAGCAGAGCATCAGCGATCGTGTGGCCACCTCTGAGCCCCTCGCAGCACCAATCCTCCTAATGCTGGGATTACCTGCACAGTTAATAAACATGGTGAGTTTATGAAAACTCAGTGTGTAATCCCCTCCTAAATTAAAACAGTTAGTAGACAGATAGAATTCAGAATCAGTTTGGGTCGGAGCCCATTACAGTAATAGAACAATGTTTGTGGGCCTAAGCCCAATACAGTTTCACTTAGGTCTTAGCCCTCATCAAAATCCATTGCGCCTAGCCCATTCTCAATATCAGTAACAATTGGGCCTAGCCCATTAACAGAATCAGGTGGCCTAAGCCCAATCTGAGAATCGATTTGAGATGCAAATATCTGACGACATGATATCCAAAATTTCACCCAACCAATATACTACCCGTACCAACCAACACACCATGTGGGATAAAATCAACCCACCCAGCCAACACATCAAGCTTAGCACCGGTTGCAGCACTAAGTCAACAGAATAGCTCAACGCTGTAGACAAAATGGCTAAAAGCCAAAAATATCGCAGCAACACTGCCAGTTAACAGAACGGCTATAAGCCATAAGTATCGTAGAAAGGCTGAAAGCCTTGTACAGAATGGCTACAGACCGTACACTTCCTCCATCAATAATAACCCAACCCCATACAGTATGTCATGTCATACATATTACGTGCATGCAAAGTCATACTCAGTACAATCATATATGTAAATCATAAGCACATCAATCATACGGAACATAAGGGCATAATCGTCATTGTACCCTACAGGGGCATTACGTTCATTTAACAAACCAGGGGTATTTATGACCCATCAGATGGTCCACCGTCGCCTCGAGCGACTTAAGTAACCTAAATAGACATAATAGTGCAAATGGGCCTAAAGCCCATTACTGGACCCAAGTGGACCCACACGCTCGTGTGGCCTATTTAGCCCAAATTTAAATACGGCTATGTGTACACCATAGCCCAGTTCATTATTTATCACTTACCATGGATTTAATCAATGTGGGGCCCATGAGCCCATTGGCCCATTTTGGCCCAACGTGGCCCAAAACAGCCTATGCCATGTACACGACATGACAAGCCCAACTACTTCTCACCTATAGTTAAATTTACACAAGCGGCCCCACAGGCCCATCGGGGCCCATCGAGGCCCAAGTCCACGAGAGCACTCGTGGCAGCCTCCACAGCTTATCGCCCACACTTTGTGTGTTCAGATCGCCCCACGTGTATTCGCACGCTCATGAGGCCTCGAATGTCAACATTTCAGCATTTAGGCTTTTCAGCTTTTGCCGAATCACAGTTTAACAGGGGTGTGATTACACACCTCTTTTGGCTTTGACAGTAGTTGAGTGGTGAACAATTACACACACACTTTCAGCTTTTCAGCTGCTTAGCGAACATGATATACAGTTACACACCTGATCACGTAGAGTACTAAGAATTCACGATCGCCAGAACCTTGGTCAACTGTGATTTGCCTACTTAATCCAAAGTTTGGTGCAGTCACCCTTCCGCAACCTGGCAGAAAGTCCCGAACTGCCGACATCCTATGTCGCTTAAACTTGGGGGTAGAGGCTACGCGTCCACTCCCAGTCAGCACCACTGTCATCCTTTATTGCTAGAACCCCCTTTGCTCATTGCGAGTTTGATTAACAGAGATTACTTGCCAAATCAAGAATAGAAATGGAGAGAGAGGTTCGGCTATAAGAGAACACAAAGAGAAAAGGGCAATCGGCTTTAGAAAAGTATAAGAAGGAATAGACTTCTACATATTGCAAGAACAGTAGAAACAAGTAGTAATCAAGCAACTCACCAATTGTTAAAGTACCAAACCGTAAATAGAACAAAGAACGGAGAAAAATCCAGAAATCGGTCACAAGGATTAAGAACTAAAAGCCAAAAGGAAATCGAGAAGGAGTAAAGAAATATGTATTCAGCTATGTTGAGAGAAGGAGGGGAGAGTAGAGAAGAAGAAGTGATTGCCAATGAACAGAGAAGTGGGAAGAATGAAATCGGGAAAGCAGTATTCGACTTTAGAGAAGAGGGGAAAAAGAAGAGAGAAAGATTAAAAGTACCTACCAAAAGGTAGTCTCGGTTTTAACCCAAAAACGCAGATGAGTATTTTCTGAGAAAACGGGAAGAAAAGAAGAGCAAAATAAAACTCGAAAGATCCCCCTAAAGGCTCTCAATTGTCGAAATGAACACTCCCCTCCCCAAAAGCTGAAATTATGAGCTTTTCCCCAAGCAAATTCGACACAAACTTACCCCCTCTCAAACTCCCATTTTCTCTCCTAAAATCCCTCCATAATCCTCTCCTTGATTTCCTCCACAAATCACTCCAACTTCTCATTCAAATTCAATTCAAATTCTTATGACCAATTCAACCACAGAGTTCCAGTCCAACTCCACCTCTTACACAGCTCAAACAGCAAAATAAATACCCCAATTGTGCTACTCCACGCTCGAACGTCAGACCTTGAACACCATTCCGCATGCCACTACCACTGAGCCACAGGCTCTCTTGTCTCACAAAATATCCTCAATTAATTAAAAGGTCTATAGGCCAAAGTCCAAGTTCCTTTAAAAGAAAAACCAAAATTTTTTCGAAAGCCCAAGTTTGAACCCAAGACATCTCAGACATCCCCAAACACACCCAATTCACTTAACCACCACACCAAACATACAATTTGTGCCATTTCCTAGCTCACATAACTTTTATGCACAGTTTCCTAACCGTTCCCTTGCTCAAGGCCCAATACTTCTAGGCCCAAATTCTAGGGCGTTACATAGACATACACAGACTCTGAATAATAATCAAAGTTTAACTCTCGAAAGAAGTTGACTGCAATAGTAAATATTTGAGCAGTAGTTTAGTCATAATTTTTCCATGGCATTATTATGTTATGAAAATATTCCCTGAGTAATTCCAACCTTTATCATTCAACAGTAGAAATACTCTCTACTTGATCTTTGTGAATTTCCATGATATTTGAATTATTTGATCACTTTTTTAGCTATATTAGTTCATTCATCAATTCCTTTCACCAACTTATACTTTGCTTCTTTTGCACAATTTCATTCTTTAAATCTTCAGTAATACTTACCAATTCAAATCAACTTCCAATCCCTGTGGAGGCGATACTCACTCATCATTATATTACTTGAATCAATGTGTACACTTGCATATTTGCATTATTTACACGCAACAACCATTACACTCAGAAGTGGTACTTAGCTACTTGGAGTTGTTAATGATACCACTGTTGAAGAAGATAGCTCAAAATTCACAGATAAAGTGAATTCAGAACTAATAGTGGAGCAACCTATAATTGAGAAGAGCAAACAAAAAATGAAGTAGAACCAGGTCGTGTTGCCAATAAGAAAGCCATGGCAAAACAAACTCAACAAGTTGAAGGAAGGCCACAACCACCACCTTTTCCTCAACGATTTCAAAAGTTGAAGAAAGATTTTCAATCAAAAAATTCTTGGATGTCCTAAAGCAACTTCATATCAACATACCACTGGTGCAAGAATTGGAGCAAATGCCCCATTACTTAAAGTTCATGAAGGACATATTGTCAAAGAAGCACAGACTAGGGGAATTTGAAACTATTGCTCTCACAAAAGGGTGTATAACAATGTTAATGAACAAATTACCACCGAAATTGAAGGACCGAAGGAGTTTTAGTATTCCTTGCTCAATTGGAAATCATTATGTAGGTAAGGCATTATGTGATTTAGGTGCAATCATAAATTTAATATCTATGTTTATTTTCAAGAAATTAGGAATTGGGAAGGCAAGACCTACATTTGTAACATCCCAAAAATCATGGGTTAGTAGAATCGAGTTTATTTTGCAAATTTTGCCATAAACCCTAGTATGTGACATGCCTTATTTATAAAATAAATATTACAAAATCATTGAAAGAATGAGGAAAAACCCTAATAGTTAAAAGAAATATGATAAATCATGGAAATTAAATGAGGTCCCAAGTTCAAATCCTTTTCCTAGCGAAATAATTAAATTTTGCAAAATCCCTTATTTTTTTAATATGTGTGACATCCATACCTTTGAACCCTAAGTATAAATAAAAATTTCTATTGTAATTTTCAGACTTTAATTCAATTTTACCCTAACCTAGCCGTTCACCCTCTTCCTCTCCTCTTTTCTCTTTAATTTTCTTTCTTTCTCCCATTGTTGTCGTCGCCTACAGCTCTCATTTTACAATTTCTTTCTTCTTTTTTTTTTGCATCAATATTGTGCACGATCTCCTTTACTCTATTGCGTCCATTTATACTCATCTAAACCAGCCCCAAATCTGAAATCTTGAACCCCAATATTGATCCCAAACACTACCAAGAAAGTGTCATTGTCGTTTCTCTCAACTAGCTTAGGTAAGATCTCTTTTCTCTTAAATTTCTTAACTAATCTTGTCAATTAAAAACCAAAATATATAGATCTATAATTAAGGGATTTTAAATTATTTCAAAGGTATTTTTTTTCTATTTTAATGAGATCTCAAAACATTTTAAAATTTAGCCCCAATTTTTGCCACCATGGGTGGTGGTGTGTGCGCCTATGTGCAAGAAAGCGGGTTATTTTGTTTGTTGGGTCTTGCCCATATTTTTCTAACATTAAATTGTGTTCTTGAACCCTCCTAATCAGCCTTTAGTCACATGTTAATTAGGGAGAGACGTTCTTGATCAATTAGCCAATCGAATTCCACAAATCGTGAAGCGTAAGTACAATTAAGAATAACTAGTTTGTTATTTAGACATAGTTGTTAGGTAAAGGTTATAAATTGATTAAATGAAATAATTTAATCATTAATTAGCTACTTATTTTTCATTATATTATTGAATTAGGTTCTGACCCAAACACCCCAAATCATTCGTAAAGGCGAATAACAATTGTACGTACGGTTCGCATCGATACACTGTAAGGAATCTAACTAGTTTGGATTCATAAAATAGTTATAATTTCAACGATTGGCTTGAACTCATAAGTGGGTGTTTTGGTGCTGGATTAATGGTAAATTAATTGAAGTTATACTGAATTTTGGTTTAGGAATGTTTAAGGAATTATTAAGGAAAATTGGAAAATTCGCTAGTGTGCTGCGATGAAGCGAAAAATAAGGTGTGGGGCCTAAACTCATAAAATCATTTGAAAATGTTAAATATCATGTTATATTTGATAAATTATCTTACTGATTGGATTGGCTTAATAGCCAAATTATTGATTTTGTGAGTGGTCGAACTAGGTATGTTTCGAGCCTTAAAAGATTGATATGTTGGCAAAATTGCTTGTTTAATAGTATGATTGTTTGATTGAGTTTGTAATTGCATTTTTGAGTTATGAGATATGAAAATGTTTCATTGAATGATATAATGTGTTGAGATATTAAGATTATGTATGATTTAAACGCTTGAGATATTTGTTATATTGTGTACTGAAAAGGGTGTTATTTATGCACAATGAAAAATCGTAAAGTATGTGAAATTGAACAATATTGATTGATACCAACACAATGATAAGTTAAAAGATTGGAACATTGTTTCCATTTACTGAAAGTATGTGATTGTTGAGGATATGTTGAGCATGTCAAATGAATGTGAAAAGTATTGAGATATGATTATGTATTAGATTGTGTGACATATTGCATATGCATTGGGTTGGGATTTTGTGGTTGATGAAGGAGTTTCGTGTAGTACTGATGGCATATTAAGTTCGCATTATTCGTAGTCAGTGTACTACACCTAGAGTACTGAGGGGAATGGCGATTTATCGCATTTTTACTAGTAGCTTGTCTGCATTTTTACTGGTAGCTTGTCTACATTTTTATTGGCAAATTTTTTTGCAAATTATTATAGGTGGTTTTAACCACAACAGGCTTAAGCCCATAATTTTTTGGAGTTCAGATGATGAGTTCTAGGGAACTCGTGGTGTGTAGTGGATGGTATGGGTAAGAACCTTTTTGCATTGCATCATGCTCGCGACATATTTGAATGTTATTGATTTTTGATACGTATTGTGTTGTGTTATGTTGTATTGAATGGTATCGAAATTAATGATTGTTACTCGAATGAATGATGACTCATGCTCATACACCATTTGACATCAATTTGAAATCGGTTATGTAATGATATGAAATTCCTATGATGGTTCTGTTTTCTTCTAGTGATGCTAATATGTTTCACTGTATTTGATGTTTTTGTCCCTTTAAATAATTGTTCGACTCACACTGAGCTTTTCATAAGCTCACCCCCTATAGTGTTTAACTTTTTAGGTAAACCTCGAAATTAGGACCAGACTTGACATTTAGAGAATCACCTTGGACTTCAGATTTTTTTTAACAAGTATTAATCAGTCTCTATTGGTTTTTCTTTGTAATTTTTAAAGACCTTTGGTCTGTGGCTTGGTAACTTTTATTCTAGGATTTTTGTATGCATGGATTACTCAAGCATAATAATCAGATAATGCATGATATCGGGCTTAAGTCAAAATTTGATTTTGTTCCCTAGTTTTCGTTGCATTGCAAAGGAACCGTTTTTGAAAACCAAATCGATAAGGCGACTAAGTTTCCAAAATGACTTGAAAAATGGTTTGCTCGCTACATTAGTTTAACATTGAGTTTTTTTTTAAAAAAAAACAATAAGCAAACTGTAACAACTTGGTTTTAGCTAAATTGGAACAGTGGTTTCAGGATCACAAATCAGAGATTGTAAAATTATATTAGTATTACTTTTTGTGTTTATAGCATGTGATTATATATTTGTGAAAGTTTCGTGAAATAATTTTATCATTTAATAACTCAATTTAAGAAAAAGGACTAAATCACGTAAAAAGCAAAAGTGGCATTCTATATATTAAATGTGTTTAATTGCTATGGTTTATTAAATCAAAGGTCCTTATGATGATATTAGACCATCTGAATGATGGATGGATAAATATGTACATAGTTGAGTGGATTATAAACGTTATTCATTAAGGTTATAATTGTAATTTTGAAATAAAAGTAAATTAAAATAAAACAAAAAGCCATTTCATGCTATCATCTTCTCTTTACCCGAATGTAAGAAAGGAATCAGGTTTTGAAAGCTTTGAATGGTTCGGCCATTAATGTTCAAGCATGTAAGTCTGTTTTAGCGCGGTTCTTGATAATTTCTACGTTTTTGTGATCGTTGCTTAGTAATCTAGCTAGCTCGTACCCTAATTTCTAATCTTTGTTGATGAATTTGTGAGTTTCCATTGATGATAGCTTGATGTTTTTAAATGTTGATGATGGAAAATGAATAATTGTTGATAGATTAATATGTTTTGTTAAGTGATTTTTAGAGAAAATACAAATTAGGGATTAAATTATGAAAAGATGAAAATATGGGGTTGAAATGTGAAATAAATGTCAAATATGGATGGCTAAGGGTACTATAGTAATTCGGGACACATGGCTTTGAATTGAATTGTTGTAATTTTGTGTATTTTTGAAATAAGGACTAAATTGAATAAATGTGAAACTTTAGGGGCTAAAGTGTAAAAATGCCCAAATAGGTATTTTTGGATGAAATTGAATGAATAGGTGATTAAATAATTTAATTTTGAATTTATATAGATCAAGAAAGAAAGAAATCGGATTTAGATCGGGGAAAATCGAAAGTTATCGAGCAATCGATCCGATTCGTCAATTTCGAATATGAGGTAAGTTCGTATGGTAATTTCGTTATAAATGTATGTTAAATGCTTTGATATTGCATAAACTGGGATTATGAGATTACAGATAATGTTGAATAGTGAAAACGACTCTACAAATGCATTCGATGATAGAAATGAAAGGTGTGAAAGCTCGGTTGAACCTTAGGAATAGAATTGGATACTTGTGAAATGTTATAAGTTGATATACTGATTTGGCTTTAAGACATGCATATCAAATGAGTTGGCTTTGGGCCAGGATATCGACACTTCGGGTGCAAGTGATACCTTGATCTGGCTACGGGCCATGGTATAGGTACTTCGGGATAAGTTACCTTGATTTGGCTACGAGCCATGGTATAAGTACTTATCAATTGAGATCTTGAGTATCCGACTTCTATTCCAAATGGTTCAACCAGTAAAAAATGACGTAGTTGAGAAAGAGGTTAGTACGAGGTGGTACAGGTACGTACGGAATCTATTCGAGTATTACACTAAGGAAGTTCATTGAGATGGTATTTGATCATGTTTTGAGACAAGATAAAGGTTTGTGGTTAATGTGATTTTGATTTGGTAATGTGAAAATCGTTAAATTACATTTATTTGATGAATTGAGTTAATCACTTACGAACTTACTAAGCTATGAAGCTTACTGTGTATTATTTGTCTATGTTTTATAGATAATCAAAGCTAGCTCGGACTCGGGGATCGTCAGGAACCGTCATCACACTATCGATCATTTTGTTGGTACTTTTGAAGCCTTGTATATATGGTACATGGCATGTATAGGCTAGTGTCATTATGGTATATTTTGTGTTATGGAATTATAGCCATGTTATTTGGCTTGTATATGGTAAAGTTGTAGGATGTGAATTTTACTTATAGAATGTGTTTATATATGTTATGTGATGTGAATGGTATGCCTTGTGAATTTGGCATAGTATGGTATGAGATTAAGGTATTGAATTGGTGTTATTTTGAGATTTGAGTTAGTTATTTTGAAAGATGAATAAATGCATATTGAAATGAGGTGGAATGGATGAATTTGGCATATGAAATCAATATGATTGGAGTAAATATGTATTGAATTTACTAGTGTTATCATGGCATGAATTGTGCATGAGTTGATGATGTTTTGGATTCCTATAAATGAATTGAAATGGTATGAAATGTCTTACTGTAGGAAGGCATGAGAAGGGTGAGAAATGTGGCTTTAATCAAACCTATTTTCACTCCACAGGGCCGAGCATACGGGCATGTAGCTTAACCGTGTATGACACATGGCCTTGGTACACGGCCGTGTGTCCCCTGGGGTACCCTTTCAAATTAAGCTAGTATACCCTACAAGTTTGGTACGACCTAGACACACGGGCGTGTCTACTAGTCGTGTGTGGCACACGGGCTGGCACATCAGCGTGTGGCTGGCCGTGTGGCCCAAGTTAGTAACCCCTCCAGATTTCCCACTGCCATCGTACACGGGCGTGTCTCTGGCCATGTGGTGCAAGTCAGTATGTATGCTCTGTTTTCACATGGTCTGAGACACGAGCGTGTCTGGTGGCCATGTGAGGCACATGGCCTATTCACACGGGCGTGTGACCCTTAAATGCACAAAAATTTTCTAAGTTTCCTAATGTTTTCAAATGTTATCGGTTTAGTCCTGAACCTCTTCTAAGCATGCTTTAAGGCCTCGTAGAGCCTTATAAGGGATAATGTGAATGTGTTGGATAGGTTTTATATATGAATGCATAAATGTATGTGTTATGTATGATATTGTGTATTAATTAGTAATGCCTTGTAACCCTATTCTGGCGTCAGATATAGGTTAGGAGTGTTACACAAACGGTTTTTCTAAAACAACACTATCAACAATAAAATGAATCCTAAGTACACACGACCTAATGAATGAATGCTTTTAAGCTAACTCAAAGTACAACTACAGTTTTTTCTAAAATAAGTTTATTTAAGGTCTTCAAAAGTAACTTAAGTTAGATTAGCCATTTCAGCGGCTAATGTAGCCTTCTCAATCAAGTCATAATGTCTAGGCCGAGTTTGGGAGGTTACAACAACTGTCATGTTGTAGTTAATTTATCGTTCTTATGCACATCCGAAAGGTAAAATTGAAGATGTGTTGGTAAGAGTTGAAAACTTTATTTTCCCAGTAAATTTTATTATTCTAGAATGTGAAGCTAATAAAGAGATACCAATTATTCTTGGAAGACCTTTTTTAGCCACTGGTAGAACATTAATTGATGTACAGAAAGGTGAATTAACAATGAGAGTTAATGACCAGCAAATAATATTTAATTATTTGATGCCATGAAGTGTACAGATATAGATGAAGATTGTCACGCTATTGGGATTATTGACACAATAGTAAAGGAAGAATTGGCAGAATTTTGTTCCAACAATTCTGATAATGAAGCAGATTCAGTTGAGTTGAATGAAGAGGAACTGATTGAAGAACTTCATGAACTAATAGAGGCTAAGCAACTTGAAAATCAAGGAGGGAGGAGTTTAATCTTTTAAATTTATCAGAGCATCCTTTTAAACCCCCTCGACCTTCTATAGAGGACCCTCCTACTTTGGAGCTGAAGCCTTTGCCACTACATTTAAAGTATGCCTACATGGGAGACAACAACATGTTGTTAGTAGTTATCTCTGCAGAATTAACATCTGATCAAGAGGCTCAATTGTTAAAAGTTTTGAAGAGATCTAAGGAGCGGGAGTGGACAATCGCGGATTTCAAGGGAATCAGTCCTACTATCTGCGTGCATAAGATTTTACTGAAGGATTGCCATAGTAATTCTGTTGAGCAGCAGAGAAGACTAAACCCCATTATGAATGAAGTCGTTAAAAAAGAGATTATCAAATGGCTTGATGTTGGAATAATTTATCATATTTCTGATAGTTCGTGGGTGAGCCCTATTCAATGTGTACCTAAGAAAACTTGTGTTACTGTGGTTAGCAATGATAACAACAAACTCAAATCAACTCGTATTTTCTTAGGATAGAGAGTTTGCATGGACTATCGGAAGCTCAACAAAGCAACCAGGGAGGACCAGTTTCCTTTGCCATCCATCGATCAAATGTTAGATAGATTAGAGAGAAAAGCCTTTTATTGCTTTTTGGATGGTTATTTGGGGTATAACCAGATTACTATAGCTCCTACTGACCAAGAAAACACTACGTTCACATGTCCTTATGGAACCTTCACTTTCAAACAAATGTCATTTGTATTGTGCAATGCCCTTACAAAATTTCAACGTTGCATGATAGCAATATTTTTAGACATAGTGGATAAATTTTTGGAAGTTTTATGGATGACTTCTCAATGTTTGGCGATACTTTCGAAGGTTGTTTAAAAAACCTGGAGCTAGTTTTTTGTTGGTGTGAAGAGACTAACCTTGTTCTGAATTGGGAAAAGTACCATTTCATGGTCTATGAAGGTATTGTTCTGGGACATAAATTTTCACAGTAAGGCTTTGTCATAGACAATGAAGATTGAGGTTATTGAAAATTTGTCACCACCCACTACAGTTAAAGGTATTCGAAGTTTCCTTGGTCATGCAAGATTTTATCAAAGATTTATTAAGGATTTTTCAAAGATATCCAAACCCCTGTGTGAATTATTAGAACATAATAGATCTCTCAAGTTTGATGAGCCTTGTGTGAAAGCATTTGGGGAATTAAAAAAGCAACTAGTAACAGTAACCAATTGTCATAGCATTGGACTGGACATTACCTCTTGAACTTATGTATAATGCCAGTGGTTTCGCTGTAGGAGTAGTGCTCGGGCAGAGGAAGGATAAATTGTTTCATGCCATCTACTATGTAAGTCAGACACTGACAGATACGCAGTTGAACTACACTACTACTGAGAAGGAACTATTGGATATGGTATTTGCATTTGAAAAATTCATATCCTATTTAGTTGGCACCAAAGTTACAGTTTATACAGATCATTCTATGATTAAGTATTTGGTGACCAAGAAAGATGCCAAGCCAAGATTAATTTGGTGAATATTGCTGCTACAGGAATTTCATCTAGAAATTTGAGATAGGAAGGGCACAAAGAATCAAGTGGTTGATCACTTGTCGTGACTTGAAATAGGAAATGAATACGGCAATATTCAACTCATTAAGGAGTATTTTCCAGATGAGCAACTGCTAGTTGCCATGGTATTACCTTGGTATGCCAATATTGTCAATTTCTTAGTAAGTAGATTGCTACCACCTGAGCTCAAATGTCAAAGACAAAGCAAATTTCTCCATGAGGCCAAGCAATATAATTGGGATGAGTCGTTTTTATTCAAACACTGTACAGATCAAATAATTCAGACATTTTGGTGGAATATGAACTACTGCAAAAGTTCTCTAATATGACTTTTATTAGCCAAGCATGTTTAAAGATGCATATGAACTTTTCCAAGCTTGCGATCATTGTCAACGTACTAGGAACTTACAAAAAGGTATGAAATGCCACTACAAAACATTCTAGAAGTTGAATTGTTTGATGTGTGGCAAATTGACTTTATGGGTCTATTTCCACCCTTTTGGGGCAATATTTACATCCTTTTAGCTGTAGATTATGTCTGTAAGTGGGTTGAAGCTATCGCTCTCCCTATGAATGATGCCAAATTCGTATTAAAGTTCATACATAAGAATATTTTCACCAGGTTTGGTACTCTTCATGCTTTGATTAATGATAAAGGCTTCCATTTCAACTACAAATTAGTTGCTATTACCTCGAATAGATATGGGGTTAAACATAAAATTGTCATGGCATATCATCCTCAAGCAAATAGACAAGCCAAGGTCCCAAATAGAGAAATTAAGTAGATTTTGGAGAAAGTGGTTAATCCCACCCGCAAAGATTGGTCATCCAGATTGGATGAAGCCTTGTAGGCATATCGTACTGCATTCAAGACACCATTGGGAATGTCAACTTTCAAGCTCATCTATGGGAAGCCTTGTCATTTGCCTGTTGAACTTGAACATAAGGCATTTTGTGCAATTAACAAATTGAGCATGGATTGGATTAATGCTAGCAATAACCGACTACTGGAGCTGAATGAGATAGAGGAATTCAGAGCTCACGCTTATGAGAATGTCAAATTGTATAGAGAAAAGACAAAGTGATGGCACGATAAAAAGATTTTTCCATGGCAATTTGAACTTGGACAAAAAGTGTTGTTATTCAATTCCAGGCTGAAATTGTTTCCTGGCAAATTGAAGTCTCATTGGTCTGCCCATTTAAGATAGTGTATGTTTACGCTCATGGAACTGTAGAAGTCAAACTGGCTTTAATTTCAAAGTCAATGGCCAACGTTTGAAGCATTATTTGGGAGCTCTCATACTTCGTGATAAACATTCTATTACTCTTCGAACTACGTTGTGTTTTCTTTTGTCTGATTTTATTTAATTAATTTGCTTGTGATTTCTTTCTTCTATCGGTTTAATTAAATTTTTATTTCTTCCTTTTGTTGCAGGTAGATTTTGGCTCAGGCTTTGTAATAGTTAGCCCACTTAGCATACTTGCGAATTTTTTAGCTTAATTTTTATATTATTCTTTTTTTCCTGCCTAATATTACTTTACCATGTCAGGCCATAATTTCAGGCTAATCTTATCCCCCACGTCACTACTATATTCTCTCTCATTTTTGCCCTAATTGATTCATTTTCTTTCTTTAAGTCTTTTTCACTATTTTTAGTTTTTTTCCTCCCTAACTATAAAGGTTTTAACTTTTTCTTTTACAGCTACTATTATTTCTCAAATGGCTCGACGTATGCCATCACCATTAACCTCTATACCTCCAAGAACATTTTTCAGTAAAGTCGCTGAAGAAAAGTACAACACGAACACATCCAAGCGACTCTTTTGTATGGAAAAAGGATTTCTTTTTGAAGACACAGCCTTTATGGGATACACTGAAGCAATTTCTTTCATGGTAGAGAAACATGGATGGCAACTCTTTTACCTTTATCCTGACGATGTTCTCACGAAAGTTGTAAAGGAATTTTATGCCCATTTAACCTCTCCAGATAATGCTTTCATTTATGTACGTGGTGCTTCAGTTTTATTCGATGAATACTCTATCAACGCACAATATGGTTTACCTGAAGGCCCTGATGAACATCCTTAATTTGTCAAGATAATAATAGTAGGACTCAATCAAGTTATTGATGAATTATGCATGAAAGGGACCAAATGGACAGTTTCTCAGAATGGCCGCTACACCATCAACCGTGTTTCTTTGAAGCCTCATTGTAGGGTATAGTAGCATTTTCTTAAATCTCGCCTTAGCCCTCCAACTCATAACTCCACAATTTCAAAGGAATATTTGTTTTTATTGCACTCTATCATGATTAGAAGAAAGATAAATGTTGGAAAAATTATTTTTAGAAAAGTTCATCATTGCGCACAAAAGAATGTAAGCACCCTGAATTTTCCATCTCTTATTACTACACTTTGTCAACGGGTTAATGTCCCTATCCAAGAAAATGAGGATAAAATCCCTAACAAATGAACCATCACGAAATAGATTGCCATGAGATTTTTAAGGGAATAAATGCTATGGCATCCTGGCTCTACATCAACCTCTTCTCCACCTACTGGTACCTATGCCACTCCATCCATATCTCACAATGATTTTGAGATATTTAAGCAACTGTTTCGTTTAATGGAGAAGAAACAACTGAGGACAGCTACTAATCTAAGTAGGGCTTAAGAAGAAATGGCTTTATTTTGGGACTACGTTAGAAGAAGGATAATGCCATCAAGAAATCTCTTCAAAAAAACTTTACCAGGCCCATGTCTACATTCCCTAATTTTCCCAAAGAGTTGTTATCGAATCCAAATAATAAAGATAAGGATAAAGTTAAAGCTATTGTGATGGACACTACCACACAACTAGCCACTGTTGATAAGAAGAACAAAGAAACAAAAGGGGAGGAAGAGAAAACAAAATCGGTGAACAATGAATAAGATAAGGAAGAAGATAACATGAATCAAACTTCTCCACCACAGGAACCTGGTACTGTGCCTCAAACCACTGCACCCATATCGGAGCAAGATCGTGTGGTTAATCAACTGATTGATGATCTCACAAAATCAAATAATGATGATGAAGAGGTCCCAATCAATCAGCTCAAATAGAAGCAGCACTATAAGCACGCTGCCAAGACATCCACCCGACCCAACTAAAGTAACACAAATCCTTTCCAAGCTTTTTTTTTCCTTTTCATTTGTATATTTTTTTCATTTTTACATGCATTCAAAATTGTTTTCATTGCATTTTCTACTTATCTTTTTGTTTTCACATATGTGAAATTTTGTGTATGATTATGCATTGGGAACAATGAATCCCTTAGGTTTGGGGGTGTGTTGCACATATTGCATGCATGAGATTTTTTTTTGAACATTAGATCATTTTGTCACTCATTTTGACATGACATACAAATGCTAAATGACTGTTAGACCATGAGAAGTATATTGTTATCTATGATGTTCGATGAGGATAATAACTCTTCAAACTGTAAAAATTGTGATAGTTGATTAGGTATGTTTAGCTTGGGATAGTCGTCTGAAAATTGATGCCTGGAAGTAGAATAACTTAAGTATAATTGCAATTAGTTTATAGTAGGTTTCTTTTAATACATTGAGAAGTCTTAAAACTAAAATCAGTACATTAGCATTGTGTAATAATAAATACCACGGCAAAGTTAAGGATAAATGAATAAATAACATAAATTTTTAAAAAAGACACTTAAAGCACTCCAATGTTTGAAATTGTTGAGTAGGCCGGTAACACTCTGTTTGCTCCATTATAGTATTGATTAGAAAAGAAAGATCAAATAAAAGTGGGAAAAAAACTGTTTGGGGGAACTCCATTATAGTAGTAGGCTGAATAGCTAAGGAGGTAGTTGTTTGCTCCATCCATCTTTTTAGTCAAAAGCCTTAGCTTCGTGAGTAAGTTACATTCAAATTGTGGCGTGATGTAATGTAACACCACTTACCTATATTCAACGCCAGAACTGGATACGAGGCATTATCGGACTTACATCGCAAGCAAACATACAAATCGAGTCATAAATTTGCATCCAAATTAAAATCATTTGTATTCAATTATAAAGTCCCTAATACGAGCCTACGAGGCCCAAAATATGCTTTGGAGGTGGTTTGGGACTAAATCGATAACTCAAGAAATTTTTATAAAACTTAAAAAAATTTTGCTATAAACAGGGGTCACACACCCGTGTGGTTTGGGACACGCCCGTATGCTCAGGCCGTGTGGTCACACGCGCCCATGTCCCTAACCCATGTAACTCTCTGTTTTGCAATGCATGAACAAATTAAAGTCACACGGCCAAGCCACACGCCCGTGTGCTAGGCCGTGTGATTAATTAATTTTTCATAAAATAGGTGCAGACTTCACACGACCAGGACACACGTCTATGTCCGAGGTCATGTCCTTCACACGGCTGAGACACACGCCCGTGTCTCTGCCAGTGTGCTCAATTCTGAGCATTCTATTTCTCAAAATTAAGGTGCAGGGAACACACGGCTAAAACACATGCCCATGGGACAGACCTTATGTCACACACGGCCTAGACACACGCCTGTGTGCCTACCCATGTGGAGAAAATAAAGGCTATTTACCAAGCCATTTGCCACCCTCATTTACACATACACATACACATATACAATGGCATAATCATGGTGTACTTAGGCAACCAAAACATCCACAATCATGGCCAACACATGTCAATGCAATACCCTCATCTATCATGTGACAACCCTAATTTGACCCTAGACGGAATGTGATTTCGGGACCACAAAACCGAGTCATAAAATTTATTTAAAATTAAATTTTCATATCCCTATGTGTGATGGTGCATGTGTGAAAATTTGAGGTTTTAATTTAGGATTATGAATGTGAATTTCATTTGAAATGACTTAGTTGAGAACTTAGAAAAATATGTTAGGTAAAAATGTAAGGACCAAATAATATTAAAGTAGGAAAGTTTGGGTTTGCATGTCAAAAATGCCAAATTTATACTAAGTGGCCGGCCAAGTAATGATTCCTCCACTAAGTTTATATTATTTATAATTTAATCTTGGTAAGTGATTTAAAATATACAAAATAAAGATGAATAAAAGGAGAAATGGAAGAAGAGTGTTCATCTTCTTCTCCCCCTTGCCAAAACCGAAACAAAAAGGAAAGAAATAGGGAAATTTACACTAAGGCAATTGGGCAACTCTTTTTCTAGTTGGAGGTAAGTTTTGAAATGTTGTTTAAACTTCCTTTTTATATGTTAAGCTAATTGTTAAATGCATCTTGGCAATGCTAAGAAAATCAAACCTTTATGGTGGTTTGGGCATTTAGCCGTATATCAAGAGGTTAGGAGTAAAGGTTGTTTTCATGTTGTATTGTATAAGTAGAGGTTATTATGAGGTTGAATTTGTTCAATTGTTAGTTGGGTAATGCTTGGTGCATTCGGCCATATGGGTTTAATGGAATGTTCATTTTAATTGTTAATTCCTTTTATAAAAAATGGGTCAATGTTAAAGCCGAATGAGTCATGATGGATAGGAGAGTGCAAAATTCATGTTATGTGATAATTTGAGTAGTTGACCGAGACATAGAAGAAGGAGTAATATTGATATTCTTATGTTTTGAGAGTGAAAGGTTGATATTCTTATGTTTTGAGAGTGAAAGGCATAATGAAGACATAGTAAGTTCAAATGCATATTTTAGTTTAAGTGTTAAGTAGAATTTGGTTAAAATAGCTAGATATATGTGTGTTTGCCGATTTTTAAATCAAGATAGCTTGAGTGACTTAATTTATGTATTTGAAATTTGTTTGAGTAATTACAATGGGCATTAAGATGTTGAATTCATGAATTAGAAGTATATGACTTGATAGATTTTAAATGATTACTAACCGAAAATGAACTTAGCTAATAAAATATGGAAATGTGAGTTGCCAAAATTGATCTTGTAATGTATCGAATTATTGGAATAGATGAAAAGTATGTTTGGATATGCATTAAGTTTAAAGGTTAAATTTTAAATTATGTATGGACAAATACCGAATCTCTGTGTGTGTGTCTATGAGGAAGAAGTATAAATTAGGGTTATGATGATTGAGCTATTTTATTTGCTTATCTGGAGTTGAAGTTCAAGATCAAAGGGAGCCAAGTTCGGTCAAAGGGAAAGCAAAAGTGGTGGAGTAGCCGATCTAAGTTGTTCGTCCGATTAAAAAGGTAAGTCCTTAGGTAATTTAAGTTATAGTTAATATTGAACATAGAGGACACAAAATAAGTTAGACAAGAAAGCATAGTATGTAAGAATTCTTGGAAATTGAATGTGAAATTATTGATCAATCTATGATAATGTGGTGGCTAAAGATAAGAAAATACAACACTATATGTGCGAGGCTATGCGGCACTATGTGTGCAAGAAAACATGGCACTATGTGTGCGAGTAAGTAAGAGCACTATGTGTGCGGACTTTCAAATCAAGCACTAAGTGTGCAATGTCGATTATGGAGTACTACTTGTTGCAAATGAGAATGAAATTAAACATTAAATGGGAAAACTTGATTGATGGATGGAGTAGCGTGGTTTATGCATTAGATAAAATTTTAGGCTTGTTTATTATTTATATATAAATATGTCAATAGTCTAGACATAACATTTACCATGGTATTTTAAATTGTGAATATTTGGAGTAGGAGTACATAGTAAATTCGGGTAAGTATGTACCAAATGCATAAGGTACGTTTATGACTTAAGATTCCTTGTGATATCATGGTTAAATTTGAATAGTATTGAGTTAATTATTTACTTTATCGATAATTGGATTATTATTATTATCTTTGAAATTCCTTAGGACTTACTGAGTTAATAACTCACTCGTTGTGTTTATTGCTTTGGTATAGATCATCTTGTCAAAGAAAGCTTGGAACCATCACGAAGTCATCGCAACTTTTGACAACCTTTTTGGTACTTTTGTTTAAAAACTTTAGTAGACATTATGGCATGTATAGGAAAATATTTTGGGAGGTTTGCTATTTTTGATAGAATTGTATATAAAGCCATGCGAATATGGCTAAATATCTATGTATGGATTTGAAATTGTTTTGGTTATAAATCTCAAAGGTTAATCAACTTGACTTAGAACTTCATATTTGGGATATGATTGAAATATATATTATGTACGTGTATTCGGTCAAGAAGGGAATAATCACTAAATGAATAGAAAGGTTTAAATCGGGTGTTGTCATGCATTAAGTTCAAGACTTCACACTTTAATAAATTTTTTTATATACTTCAAGTGTTCTATTGAAGAGTTGAGTAGATTATGCTATATGAATCCATTCCAGTAATAGACACGGATATTTGGGGGTTACATTTTATTGGTATCAGAGCTACGGTTTAGTCGATTCTAGGACTACCGTAGCACGTGTGAGTCTAGCTATATATGTCATAATGCTAGTATATGATAGTGCGATGACTTCTGACGGTTAAAATTGTTGTTTTGATTAGTAAATGGAATCCAATCCAGTGAGAGCCATAGCGGATGACGTTGAGAGTGTAGCGGCAGCTCCCGTGCAAGGGACAGCGCCTGTTGAACCTCAACCATCTGCGAGTAATTAAGATGATGGGGCTAAGCAATCCTTCTTTACCATGATGAATGAGTGGGTTGCGCAATATGCCCGAGCAAACCCGACTACTCAACAATTTCTGAATTTAAATAATCCTCATCCGGTGCCTATAATACCATCAACTACTGATCCTTTGAGGCTGAGTAAACCTCCTATTTATTTGATTAGGAAGCACGGGGCCGAAGAGTTTCAAGCCACAATGGCTGATGATGCTGAAAGGGCCGAGTTTTGGCTCGATAATACCATCCGCGTTTTTGATGAGCTGTTTTGCACACCCGATGAATGCTTAAAGTGTGCCATATCCTTATTAAGAGATTCGGCCTACTATTGGTGGAGAATCCTGATTTCGATTGTTTCGAATGAAGGAGTCACTTGGGATTTCTTTCAGACAGGGTTTCGTAAGAAGTATATTAGCCAACGATTCACCGATCAAAAGCGTAAAGAATTTTTAGAGCTTAAACAAGGCCGTATGACAGTATCTGAATATGAACGTGAGTTTGTAAGACTCAATCGATATGCTCAGGAGTGTGTAGCTGATGAAGTCGCCATGTGTAAAAGATTTGAAGAGGGGTTGAATGAAGATTTAAAGTTACTAGTGGGTATTTTAGAAATAAAAGAATTCGTAACACTGGTTGAACGAGCTTGCAAGGCTGAAGAGCTTGGAAAGGAGAAAAAGAAAGATGAATCTGAAGCTAGAGACTTTCGTAAAAGATCGTCGGGTAAAACTTCATTCTCAGCTGGAAAGAAGTTCAGAGATGATTCTAACAGATCAAAGACGACCGCAGGAATTTTTATAAAGGAGCGACCATCAACGGACTCTCGAGTTACTTCGGTTGCTAGTGTTGGCAACAATCGGCAAGAAAAACCTGAATGTCCACAGTGTGGAAGACGGCATGTAGGTGAATGTTGGGGTAAGTCTATTAACAGAGCTTGTTATAGATGGGGATCGCGGGATCATTTCATTCAAGATTGTACAGAACCTGATGAAAAAAATAGGATACAAGGTGCAAGATCGAGTGGCGCAACAACTAGAGGTAGACCACCGAGAAATTCAGGAAGCAGAGGTGCTAACCAGAGAGGGACTTCTGATGCGGCTGTTCGATCTGAGACTCGTGCCCCCGCTAGAGCTTATGCTATCCGTGCACGAGAGGAGGCATCTTCCCCTAACGTTATCACTGATACCTTCACTCTCAATAGTACTAGTGTGATTGCTTTAATTGACCCTGGTTCGACCCATTCATATGTGTGTGAAACATTAGCGTCCAGTAAGACTCTATCTGTTGAGTCTACTGAGTTTGTAGTACGAGTGTCAAACCCTTTGGGTCGGTATGTGTTAGTTGATAAGGTATGCAAGAGATGTTCTTTAATAATCAAAGATTTCTATTTTTCGGCAGATTTGATGCTGTTACCCTTCAACGAATTCGATATTATTCTCGGAATGGACTGGTTAACCGAGCATGACGCTGTGGTAAACTGCAAGCGAAAGACTATAGACTTGCGATGTTCTAGTGGTGAAATGATACGAGTTAAGTCTAGTGACCTGAGTGGGCTGCCGGCAATGATATCTTTTATGTTAGCTCAGAAATATGTCAGAAAGGGTTATGAAGCTTATCTTGCTTATGTACTGGATAGCAAGGTATCAGAACGAAAACTTGAGACTGTGCTTGTAGTTTGTGAGTATCCAGAAGTGTTTCCTGAGGAACTACCGGGATTACCACCTGTTAGAGAAGTAGAGTTTGGCGTAGAATTGGTCTCGGGTACGACCCCAATTTCAATTGCTCTGTATCGTATGGCACCGGTGAGTTAAAAGAATTGAAAGCTCAATTACAAGAGTTGACCGACGAGAGGTTTTATGTGACCCACTTTTTCACCACAGGGTGCTCCAAAGACTATTCGTGAAAAAGAAAGATGGAACTATGCGAATGTGTATTGATTATCGCCACCAATAAAGTGACGATAAAGAATAAATATCCGCGCCACGAATAGATGACTTATTTGACCAATTGAAAGGAGCTTCGTGTTTTGAAGATTGATTTACGATCCGCTATTATCGATTATGAAGTTAGAGATTCGACGCACCTAAGACAAAATTTTTGAGAATGAGATATGGACATTATGAGTTTTTAATGATGCCGTTTGGGCTCACTAATACCCTGACAGTTTTCATGGATTTAATGAATCGGGTATTCAGGCAGTATCTAGATCGATTTGTGGTGGTGTTCATAGATGATATTCTGATTTATTCTCACAATGAGTCCGAACACGCTGATCACTTAAGGCTAGTACTTTAGATTTTGTGAGATAAACAGTTGTATGCAAAATTCAGTAAGTGTGAATTCTTGTTAAGGGAAGTCAGCTTTCTGGGACATGTTGTATCCTCTTTGGGTATTAGAGTTGACCCAAACAAAATTTCAGCCATTCTTGATTGGAAACCTCTGAGGAATGTTTCTGAAGTTCGGAGCTTTCTGAGACTCACTGGGTACTATCGATGATTCGTTAAAGGTTTCTCGATGATCGCAACACCGTTGACGAAACTACTCCAGAAAGATGTCAAGTTTGAGTTGTCAGAGAAGTGTCATACAAGTTTTGACCAGCTGAAGACTCTTTTGACGGAAGCTCCCGTGTTAGTGCAGCCAGAGTCTGGTAAAGAATTCATAGTCTATAGTGACGCCTCTTTGAACGGTTTGGGTTGTGTGTTAATGCAGGAGGGTAGAGTTGTTGCGTATGCTTCAAGACAACTAAAGCCTCAAGAGAAAAATTATCCAACTCATGATATCGAACTAGCTGCGATAGTATTTGCTCTTAAAATTTGGCGTCATTACCTGTTTGGAGAGAAATGCCATGTTTTTACTGATCACAAAAGCTTAAAATACTTGATGACTCAGAGAGACTTGAATCTGAGACAACGACGGTGGCTTGAATTATTAAAGGATTATGAAATTGTCATTGATTATCATCCAGGAAAGGCAAACGTGGTGGCTGATGCCCTATGTCGAAAATCTCTATTTGCTCTTCGACCAATGAATGTACATTTGTCTATTTCCGTTGATGATGTGCTAGTGGCAGAATTAAAAGTAGAACCAGTGTTAATTCGGCAAATTTGTGAAGCACATAAAATTGATGGCGAATCGGTTGCTAAACGAGCTCAATGTGATTCCAACACGGGTTTAGAGTTTCAAATTGACGATAATGATTGTTTAAGGTTCAGAGATAGACTATGTATCCCGAGAAATTCAGAACTTACTTCGATGATTATGAGTGAGGCTCATAGTAGTCGAATGTCGGTCCATCCTGGTAGCACAAAAATGTACAACGATTTAAAAAGACAGTATTGGTGGCATGGTATGAAGAGAGACATTTCTGACTTTGTTTCTAAATGTTTGATATGTCAACAAGTGAAAGCGGAGCATCAGGTACCTTCGGGATTATTACAACCGATCATGATACCTGAGTGGAAATGGGATCGAGTAATGATAGACTTTGTATCTGGTTTACCGTTGATGCAAAGCAAGAAAGACTCAATCTTGGTTATTATTGATAGATTGACTAAGTCCGCTCATTTTATCCCTGTTCGTACGGATTTCTCGCTCGGTAAATTGGCAGAGTTATATGTTTCTCAAATTGTTCGATTGCATGGAGTACCTACTTCTATTGTTTCCAATAGGGACCCCAGATTTACCTCTCAATTTTGGAGAAAATTGCACGAAGAGTTGGGTACTAAATTACATTTTAGTACTGCTTCCCATCCCCAAACAGATGGTCAAACTGAATGAGTTATTTAGGTACTCGAAGATATGTTGAGATGTTGTATTCTCGAGTTCAGTGGTTCGTGGGAATGATATTTACCTCTGATTGAATTTGCGTACAACAATAGCTTCCAATCAAGTATTAAGATGGCACCTTACGAGGCTTTGTACGGTCGTAAATGCCGCACGCCACTGTATTGGACCGAGCTCAGTGAAAATAAGATATACGGGGTTGATCTGATTAGAGAAGCTGAAGAAAAAGTGAAAGTGATTAGTAATAGTTTGAAAGCAGCATCGGATCATCAGAAATCAAATGCAGATTTGAAACGCAAAGATATCGAGTATCAAATTGGTGATAAAGTATTTTTGAAAGTCTCACCCTGGAAAAAAATACTCCGATTTGGCCGTAAGGGCAAATTAAGCCCAAGATTTATTAGACCGTGCGAAATAGCCGAACGGATAGGGCCAGTTGCTTATAGATTGGTTCTGCCACCCGAACTCGCAAAGATTCATAATGTATTCCATGTATCGATGCTTAGATGGTATAGATCTGATCCTACACATGTGGTTAATCCATCCGAAATTGAGATTCAATCAGATTTGAGCTATGAAGAAGAACCGATCCGTATCTTAGCTCAAGAAGCGAAAGAATTACGGAATAAGAAGATTTCTTTAGTGAAAGTACTATGGGTCAAACACGGAGTAGAAGAGGCTACTTGGGAGCTTGAAGACTCTATGAAAGAACGTTATCCGAATTTATTCGACGGTAAGATTTTTGAGGACGAAAATTTTTAAGTGGGGGAGAGTTGTGACAACCCTAATTTGACCCTAGACGGAATGTGATTTCGGGACCACAAAACTGACTCATAAAATTTATTTAAAATTAAATTTTCATATCCCTATGTGTGATGTGCATGTGTGAAAATTTAAGGTTTTAATTTAGGATTATGAATGTGAATTTCATTTGAAATGACTTAGTTGAAAACTTAGAAAAATATGTTAGGTAAAAATGTAAGGACCAAATAATATTAAAGTAGGAAAGTTTGGGTTTGCATGTCAAAAATGCCAAATTTATACTAAGTGGCCGGCCAAGTAATGATTCCTCCACTAAGTTTATATTATTTATAATTTAATATTGGTAAGTGATTTAAAATATGCAAAATAAAGATGAATAAAATGAGAAATGGAAGAAGAGTGTTCATCTTCTTCTCCCCCTTGCCAAAACTGAAACAAAAAGGAAAGAAATAGGGAAATTTACATTAAGGCAATTCAGCAACCCTTTTTCTAGTTGGAGATAAGTTTTGAAATGTTGTTTAAACTTCCTTTTTATATGTTAAGCTAATTGTTAAATGCATCTTGGCAATGTTAAGAAAATCAAACCTTTATGGTGGTTTGGGCATTTAGCCATATATCAAGAGGTTAGGAGTAGAGGTTGTTTTCATGTTGTATTGTATAAGTAGAGGTTATTATGAGGTTGAATTTGTTGAATTATTAGTTGGGTAATGCTTGGTGCATTCGGCCATATGGGTTTAATGGAATGTTCATTTTAATTGTTAATTCCTTTTATGAGAAATGGGTCAATGTTAAAGCCGAATGAGTCATGATGGATAGGAGAGTGCAAAATTCATGTTATGTGATAATTTGAGTAGTTGACCGAGACATAGAAGAAGGAATAAGATTGATATTCTTATGTTTTGAGAGTGAAAGGCATAATGAAGACATAGTAAGTTCAAATGCATATTCTAGTTTAAGTGTTAAGTAGAATTTGGTTAAAATAGCTAGATATATGTGTGTTTGCCGATTTTTAAATCAAGATAGCTTGAGTGACTTAATTTATGTATTTGAAATTTGTTTGAGTAATTACAATGGGCACTAAGATGTTGAATTCATGAAATTAGAAGTATATGACTTGATAGATTTTAAATGATTACTAACCGAAAATGAACTTAGCTAATAAAATATGGAAATGTGAGTTGCCGAAATTGATCTTGTAATGTATCGAATTATTGGAATAGATGAAAAGTATGTTTGGATATGCATTAAGTTTAAAGGTTAAATTTTAAATTATGTATGGGCAAATACCGAATCTCTGTGTGTGTGTCTATGAGGAAGAAGTATAAATTAGGGTTATGATGATTGAGCTATTTTATTTGCTTAGCTGGAGTTGAAGTTCAAGATCAAAGGGAGCCAAGTTCAGTCAAAGGGAAAGCAAAAGCGGTGGAGTAGCCGATCTGAGTTGTTCGTCCGATTAAAAAGGTAAGTCCTTAGGTAATTTAAGTTATAGTTAATATTGAACATAGAGGACACAAAATAAGTTAGATAAGAAATCATAGTATGTAAGAATTCTTCAAAATTGAATGTGTATTGATCAATCTATGATAATGTGGTGGCTAAAGATACGAAAATACAGCACTATGTGTGCGAGGCTATGCGGCACTATGTGTGCGAGAAAACATGGAACTATGTGTGTGAGTAAGTAAGAGCACTATGTGTGCGGACTTTCAGATCAAGCACTAAGTGTGCAATGTCGATTATGGAGTACTACTCATTGCAAATGAGAATGAAATTAAACATTAAATGGGAATACTTGATTGATGGATGGAGTAGCGTGGTTTATGCATTAGATAAAATTTTAGGCTTGTTTATTATTTATATATAAATATGTCAATAGTCTAGACATAACATTTACCATGGTATTTTAAATTGTGAATATTTGGAGTAGGAGTACATAGTGAATTCTGGTAAGTATGTACCAAATGCATAAGGTACGTTTATGACTTAAGATTCCTTGTGATATCATGGTTAAATTCGAATAGTATTGAGTTAATTATTTACTTTGTAGATAATTGGATTATTATTATTATCTTTGAAATTCCTTAGGACTTACTGAGTTAATAACTCACTCGTTGTGTTTATTGTTTTGATATAGATTATCCTGTCAAAGAAAGCTTGGAACCATCACGAAGTCATCGCAACTTTTGACAACCTTTTTGGTACTTTTGTTTAAAAACTTTAGTAGACATTATGGCATGTATAGGAAAATATTTTGGAAGGTTTTCTATTTTTGATAAAATTGTATATAAAGCCATGCGAATATGGCTAAATATCTATGTATGGATTTGAAATTGTTTTGGTTATAAATCTCAAAGGTTAATCAACTTGACTTAGAACTTCATGTTTGGGATATGATTGAAATATATATTATGTATGTGTATTCGGTCAAGAAGGGAATAATCACTAAATGAATAGAAAGGTTTAAATCGGGTGTTGTCATGCATTAAGTTCAAGACTTCACACTTTAATAAATTGTTTTATGTACTTCAAGTGTTCTATTGAAGAGTTGAGTACATTATGCTATATGAATCCATTCCAGTAATAGACACAGATATTTGGGTGTTACATATCATGCTCAAGACATTTCAATATGCTAAATCAAACATACCAATTTCACATTCAAAACACCACTAAGACTACTTCCAATTTGCATTAACTTATCAAGATGATTTATCTTACCAATAAACCAAACTCATCCATTTCACAACAAGTCATTAAGCCATAATCAACATTTAGCAAATCAATATAAACCACATCATCAAAGGAACATTAGCACATACATGCATATATATATGAACTTATAATCAGTTTAACCAAAATGAGCCAATTTACATGGCCAAATACCAAATCAAGCCTTTGACTATTACAAACCAATACATTTGGCCAAAATCATGATGACACATATAACAAAATAATAGAGTCCCTATACATGCCAAATACTCAAAAGGGTAAGGTCATCGATACCCAAAATGACAGTTTGATAGTGTGATGCAATCTTTGACGATCTCCAATCCGAGCTAGCTTGGTGATACTATAAAACATGAGAAAATAAAACGGAGTAAGCTATATAGCTTAGTAAGCTCATATGAAAGAAATAAGTAAATCTTACCATACATTTAACATTCAAGTAATATAAATGTAATTTATCGTAATCTCATTAGCATGGTTTATTCCATCACCAACTCACCTTAAAATCATCATTTCATGAATTTAATAATCATAAACTTTATGTACATACCTGTACCATCTCGTAGTAATTTCTCATTTATTCTCATCGTTGATATACCCAATGAACCACTCGAAATAATAATATCGGATACTCGGGAAACCTTACACAAAAGGTGTCACATATGTAGCCATTGCTACCTCTATCTCATAACACATACATGCTCGCTCTCGAGCCATCATCGGGCCTGCTCACATAAGCTGTTAGTCAAGACGTAGCTACACGATGCTGCTCACACAAGCTGCCAAGTAACCGCAACATATGCCGGTATACTCAGCCACTGGTAGGACGTACAGGACCAGCACTCGGATCACATAACATAATACCCTAGTGACATGTCACCTGTATCCTAATATATTCCTAAGGTTCGATTGGGATTTCTCGCTTGCCAAAACGTCATCGAATGTGTCCGTGGAGTCGTTTACACAATTCATACAAAATTAAAGCATTTAAAATATAATTATAATAAATTTTATTTACATACGAACTTACCTCGGATGCAAAAACGGCAAAAGGGATCTATTCGTCAGTTATTTTGTTTTTCCCCCAATCTACACCCGAACTTTGTTTTTCTTGATCTATAATACCATATTTAACTTACTTAATGATCGAGCTATTCAATTCAATCCAAAATCACATTATGGAAAAAATTACATTTTTGCTCCTAACATTTTAACATTTTACAATTTAGTCCCTAAGCTCGTAAAATGAATTTCTTTCAATTTCATCCCAACCCAAGCCTAGCCGAATATTACTTGTACTCATAATAGCCCACATTTTTCATTTATTCACACTTTTCTACACATTTTATGGCATTTTACAAATAAGTCCCTATTTGATGTTTTTATCGAAAATCACTTTACAAATGTTCTTTAACTAACAACAAACATGCATTTCCTACCATCAAATATCAAAATACAAACATATTCAACATGGTTAAAATTTTATACTTTAACTTTCTTTCAAATTAGTCCTTGAAATAGCTAGACCAAGCTACAACAATATCAAAAATATAAAAATCATAAAAAACGGGACAAGAACGGACTTATTATCGAGCTTGAAAGCTTGGCCAAAACCCTAGCTATGGCTTCTTGTAAAATTCAGCTATGGGGGGACTAAATTGAGAAGATGGACACCTTTATTTAGTTAATTTTTTTCTTTATTTACCAAATTACTAAAATGCCCTTAATGCATAACTTTAAAATTCTACCTAACCATGTACATTTTTGTCCATCCTAAAGTATAATGGTTTAATTACCATTTAAGGACCTCCAATTTAAAATTTCATAGCAATTAGACACCTTTAACTTATAGAACTCAAATTTTTCACCTATTGCAATTTAGTCCTTCTAGTCAAATTGAGCATTCAATTGATAAAATTTCTTAACGAAATTTTCACACAGTTATTCTATCATGCTGTAGACCTTAAAGAAATAATAAAATAAATATTTCTACTTCAGATTTGTGGTCTCAAAATCACTGTTCTGATTTGACCCAAAAATGGGTTGTTACATGTAATACTTGGCAATCTAGTGATGCTCCATTGAGATTGTCAAGTAAAGAAATCATGTAACAAGATGAATTCCCTAGAGAAAATTTTATATAATGCAATGACAGAATGATTATGAGAAGAAAAACTGAGTTTAGTGGAAAGATAAATTAAGTACATTATGAGGTGCTTGTTATAGTTAGAATTGCATGGATATTTAGGAACTTGTATTTTTAGGAAACATTTTCTGCAATTCGTATGCTAAACAAACCTATAAATTTTGAACCAATTTTTTTTATAGAAGACTGCTGAGAATAGAGGTATAAAATATGTTTTGTTTGGTTTAGCAATACAAGAGGAAATTATGTACTTATGGAAAATTCATGCATTTAATCATATTCTGCTTATAGACAAGCAAGAACTAAGGTTTGTGAGAGTTATAACTCTAAAAAAGAGTTATATTTCGAACCTCTAAGCTTTATTAAATGCATGTACTTAATTACATATCTTTTTATTTTTAGGTTATTTTTAGAACATTGCAAAATAATGCTTGGATAGTGCCTTAAATGTCATTTCATGCTACTTTTACTGTTGGAAAGAAGGGAATTGGTTGTTTTATGCAATAGGTGCAAAGAAGGATGAAAAAAAATGAGAAAAAAAGTGGAAGAGAGTGAAGGAAATGGAATACTACCATGGCAAAAGGTTGGATGGATTGCCAACAGAAATGCCATGGCAACTCCAAGAAAATGCTGACGCACCACTCAGTCCTCATCACTCTCAACCAGCTGGACGTGTACCAGATAAATCCACCTAAAAAAGAGGGAGAAAATTATGTGCTAGGAGAAGGGGAACTACCCTATAAAAGAGGAAAGAGAAAAGAAAGGGAAAACAAGGATTCTGGAGGGAGATTTTGAGAGAAGTTTTCTCTCCAAAAAAACTCGTGAAAAATTCTAGAGAAAAGGGAGAGGGTAGCAGCTTAAGAAGAGAGCAGAGACATAAGAAAGGGACAAGCAATCAGCCTTGGGTCTTGCATGATTCAACATCGTCAAAGTGAAAGCTGGAGTAGCAAAAGCTTTCTACAATTCTACCTTTATTTCGTTACTTAATTTATGTGATTTCTAAACTATTAATGATGATGTTGAATGTTATTCTTATTTTGGATTTTAAATCCCAACCTACAAGCTAATTTCATTTGGGTTGGAATTACTGGATTTATCTTGCTATATTTGATGATTATGGTGATATTTTGAGTAAATCTACTGTCTTATTTGGTTTGGATTATTTAAAACATATGCATGCAAGCTCTAGAAATAGAAGAATGCATGGTATTTCCTTAAACTTGATTTAATTTTGAAAAGGTTAAATAAGTTGGATCGTGATCGAATGATACAAGCGAGTACTCGAGTGAATACTCATAGCATTCTAGACATAGAGTTGTGATCTATACAGAGTAAGGAAGAATATTGTTAGGTATTATTCTTGAGACTTGTAGACATACAAAGACTTAGAATGATAGCTTTAATTCTAGCTCTCGAAAGTAGCAAAATGCAGTAGTTATACTCTGAGCAGTAATTTGGTCAAGATTTTACCATGACATTATTATGCTATTATGATATAATCCAAGTAATTCCAACCTTTCCATTCAACAGCATCAATCCTTTCAACTTTGTCTCGTAGAATTGCCATAGCATTTTATTCATTACTTGATGTTTATATTTCATGCATTAATATTTCACTTCAAATCATTATTCTGTTCACTTTTCCAGAAGCCTAATTAATTTAGTTTATAATAATAAATCAACCAAATTTTTACCTATTCCAATCCCAGTGGAGACGATCCCACTTATCACTTTATTACTTTATTCGACATGTATACTTGCACATTCACATTAATATTCACATGCGACACTTATGTTAGATTTTCTTCCTTTAAAAAGTTCATAAGGAGTTTTCTTCAAAATATGCTTAACCATAGCTCTATTTATAATATAACAATAAGTGTTGATGGCTTCTGCCCAAAAATATCTTGGCAGATTGTTTTCACATAATATGGTTCTAGCCATTTCCTCTAAGGTCCTATTTTTCCTCTCAACAACTCCATTTTGTTAAGGGGTTCTAGATGCCAAAAAATTGTAACTAATACCATGTTCATTACAAAAATTATCAAGGCCAAGGTTTTCAAATTCTTTTTTATGATTACTTTTTACACTTGAAATTGAATATCCCATTTGGTTTTTAATCATTTTACAGAAAGTAATATTTTTTTCTAAAGCTTCATCTTTTGGAAACAAAAAGAAAACCCATGTATATCTAGAATAGTTATCAAAAATAACAAATCCATATTGTTTACCTCCTAAACTCATAGTTCCAATGGGTCCAAAAAGGTCAATATGAATAAGTTGGACTACTCTAGATGTAGAAACTATATTTTTAGGTTTAAAAGATGCTCTCCTATGTTTACCCTTAGCACATGCATCACATACTTTATCAAATTCAATAGGAAAGTTAGGCATGCCAACAACAAGTTCATTTTTAATAAGCTTTGATATAATACTCATGATTGCGTGTCCTTATTGGAAAAAACGAGTTTGGAAAATACAGCAGAAAATAAATTTAGGGAAAAACAAAAGTTCTAAATTTTTCCCAAAATAAGATCTTGGTTGTGATATCTAAGGTAATAAAAATTTAATCAAAATTGTAGCTTTCCGATTCATCTATGATGAGCACTTCGACCGAGTAGTCTTCTCCGCTATCCTCAAGCTCACATCTGTCGAGTGTGAGCTCGCTTCGAATCAGAAAATTTTTCACAAAAATTACTAGTGGGATAATTTTGAAATTTCTCTAAACTTTTAGGCCAAGTTGTAAATTAGAAAAATATCTCTAGAAATTAACTGGAATAATCTCTTCAGAGAATTTTCTCTCTACAAATTTCTTTTGAATTCAAGTGTGTGTAAATAATGACCTAAGGCTCTCTTTATATAGGGAGAGCTTAGAGAGTTCAACTATGATTAAACTTAATCACTTTAATATTAAATTAATATAATATTTATCAAGATAAATATTAGATTAAATTTAATATTAGGATAATCACTTCAATATTAAATTAATAAAATACTATTAAGATTAACTTTGCACCCATTAAACTCAAATACTACTTTGAATCCCTTGTTACAAAGTTGACTAATTCTAAGGAAGTTATGCTTAAGACTATTGACATAAAGTACATTTTTAATGAGAGTGGAAGAATTAATACCTATAGAACCAATACCTTCAATAAGTCCTATGGAGTTATCACCAAATGTGACTTCTCCTCTATTTTTTGGCATTAGTTCCATGAAATGGCTTTTGTCACCAGTCATGTGTCTAGAGCATCCACTGTCAAGGCACCATGAGTTCTTCTTAGAGTTGCTTGCCTTGAAGTAATTCTCTTCCTCCTACAAACACAAAGTTAAACTTTGGATTTTAGTACTAAAACTTTCTTGGGTCCATTAGCATTAGTCATAACAATTTTTGTCCCCTTAGGAATCCACTTCTTTAAAGCATCCTTATTTTGAGATGTGTTTAATTCTTTTGAAATCCACACACTCTTAGTGAGTTTGCTCCTAGATGTGAGCTTCCTTAAAAAAAATACTTGTCTATCATGCCCCTTTTTGTGACAATGTGTGCATGAGAGTGAGGCATCCTAATATAGCTTGGTTTCTCAAAGTAATTTTTAAATTTCCTTTCTCTTTGTAAATTTAAAAAACCTAAGCCACTATTGTCAAAGAAGGCTCTTTGAGATTCAAGCATATCATTTAGTTTTTGCTACCCCATATGAAACATAAAAAAGGAATTGTGCAAGTTCTTATTCCTTAAAATCAAATCATCAATTTGAGCTTGCATATCATTAAATTTCTGTTCTATTTCCTCTTTAGCTATGATTAGAGACTTATTTTACTCCTTTAATTTTGAAATCATTTTCTTTTATTTGGAGTTCATAGTCTCAAAATCTATAACTAATTTGTAATAGCTTGTTTTTAGTAATGTTGGAAATAGTGGTTCAGGGCCATAATTCCAACGAGTAAATTATTATTTTATTATTTTATTACTTATTTACTATTTAAGGGATTATATTAAGGTCGTTAAAAATTTCGTTAAGAAATTTTGATGTTTATATTGTTAATTAAGTAAAAAAGACCAAATCAAAAAAAGTGTAAAAGATGAGTTCTATTAGTTAAAAGGGTCAAATGGCTATGTAAATGAAAGCTAAAGGACTTGGATGGTAAATATACCATTTAATGAGTTAGTGGATAGTTATGGATAGGTTTTATTGAAATTTTAATGGTTTTAAAAGGTTAATTAAGTAATTTGATAATTAAGTTAAAATATTAGTCAATTAAAAGATTAAAAAAAACTATCATCTTTCTTATTCTTTCATTCTAAAACCTAAAACACCAATAAAAGAGCTTGGAGCATTCGGCTAGCCTTGTTCTTGTGCATGGTATGTATAACTGTCTCGTTTTTCATGATTTTTATGTTTTTGTGATTGTTTTAGCTTTATCTAGCTAGCTTGAAGATTAATTTGTAAAATTGTTAAAGGTTGAGGGACTTTCCATGAACTTTTTTGGTTACGTTTCGATGTTGCTTGATGAATTATTTATCTTTATTGTTAAATAAACAAGTTTTGTTAAGTGATTTTTGATAAACTTTAAAAATAGAGATTAAATTGTAAAAGGTATAAATCGTAGGGTTTTGTTGAGAATTGTTGATAAATATGAGTTGTTTTAAGGTCCCTAGTAACATGGGTTAAATGGGATTTAGGTTAAAATGGTTAGATTTCAAGTTATGAGTTTAAGGACTAAATTGTGAAAAGTTAAAATATTAGGGGCAAATTGGAATTTTTTTATAATTATGAAATATGGATTAAACTAAATACTAGAAGTATTTAATTGATTGAAATTATCTATTTAGATCAAGATAAACCACGTTTGGACTTAGATTGAGGAAAAGCTAAAGCTTCGAATTAGTTCTACTATATTACTATGCCATAGTTATTGAGGTAAGTTCGTATGAACTGTAATCGTTTTAATGTTAGCTAAATTTTAATGTTATTATATTGTTATGAAATAAATGAAATTAAGTATAAATGAATTTATGCCATGATGTATTGGCGGATTATGAATCCCGGTTGAACCTGAAGAATTCTTAGGATACAAATGACATGTCATTAAGTATTTCATGTTTTGGGTACTAGCCTTGAATGTCCTACTAATGCTTGAGGTCCTGCATTTGTTGTAGATGTTCCACAACTCTTGTGAGCAGCATCGTGTAGCTTATATTTTGACCCACAGCTCGTGTAAGTAGGCCCATTTCACAACTCGTGTGAACATTGATGTAAAGGAAATGTTACGGTTATAAGTAAAGGCACACTATGTGTGAGCTTTCCTGAGTATCCGATGTAATTCTAGATGGTTCAATGGGTAAGAAAAGGGAACGAAATGGTAAGTATACAAATGGATTGAATCATGATTTATGAAAGGATTTATGAACCAAATGATGATAATACATAAGGAATTTTACATATTTGATGGTTGATTTCATTTGTATCATGGATAAGTATACTAACTTGTGAGATGGTGATGTTGTTAGGCTTTTAATAAGCTTGTGGCATTGGTGATGAACTATGTCTAATCTTCGAATTGTATAAATAACATGGTAAGTTATGTTTTAGTGTATATGAGCTTACTAAGCACTCGTTGCTTATGTAGTTTCTTTCATTTGTTTTATAGATTATCGGAAGCTCGATCAGTTGGAAGCTCATCAGAGATCTATCACATTATCCAACAGTCAATACGGTAGTTTTTGAGTATTTTGGCCAAGGTTTATAATGGCACATATAGGTCATTTTGTAATGGTATTTAGTGAATGTGTAAATGGTAATTTGGTATGTTTGTGCCTTGATGTTTATGTATGGTTGATGGACTTGTAATGCTTGTTATGTTAAGTCCCTTTGACCACTTTTAGGCAATTGATCTGCATGGTCATATGGTGTGTTGATGTTGGCCTCGAAATGGTCATTTGTGATGTGTTTTAGGCACATAGTGGAACTAGGTTCTTATGCTTGAAATAAGGCAATATTGACATGTTTAGGTAAATGATGTTTGGATGCAATTGTGGTGCCTTTGAATGGAATATTGGTTAGGTGAATTAGGTTGTTTGAAATGGCATGTTTATGTATTTTTGGATCATATTTGAACCCTTTAAATGTGTGCCCAAATGGTAAGAATGGTTAGGTAGGAATTGGTTTTGAAATGGCTTGATTTTAGGTAAATTTTGGGTTTACTCGGCCTGGGACACGGGCTGTCACATGATCGTGTGACACAAACAACCTAGTGGCACAGCCGTGTGTCATTTGAAAATTCTTAAGGTTCCAACTCAGAGAGTTACACGACCTAGCACACAGCCTGGCACACGGGCATGTGGGACATTTCAGTGAGTTACACGGGTGAGGACATGGGCTGAGACACGACCGTGTGTCCCTTGTTCGAAAGTTACACAGCCTGGGGTGATTTCACACAACCTGGCCACATGGCCGTGCAACCCTTGTTTCTAATTTTTGCAACTTTTTCCTAAATTTTTTGTTTTGTTTCAAATTAGTCTCAAATTGCCTCAAAGCTATTTTTAGGGCCTCGAGGGCTCAATTTAGGGATAGAATGCATGTGATTAACTGGAATATGATAGGTTTAATTTATTTAAATGTTATGATGTTAAATTTTTACGATTGTATGGTAATGCTTCGTAAGCCTAATCTGGTGATGGAGACGAGTCAGGGGTGTTAAAAAATTCATCAAAGGCATCTTATAACTCTTCAAATGTATATTCATTTAATTTACTAGAATTTAGGACTACCTTTGGTTCTTCAATATCCATAAGACATAAGTTGGCAACTTCATTGTTATCATCACTATCGAATTAATTGTTATCGCTCCAAGTTGCCATCAGAGCTTTCTTCTTTTGTTTTAATGTCCTTTTCTTCTTCAATTATGGGCAATCAAATTTAATGTGACCTGGCTTTTTGCACTCATAGCAGATGATTTGGTTATTTTACCTTCTTGTTCGGTTCACCCTTGATGACGTCTCTTCTTGGGAATCTTTTGGCTTTGTTGAACTTCATGAATTTTTTGAATTTCTTTGCAAACATAGCCATCTCCTCCTCCTCATCATTATTACTAGAGTCTTCATCTTTCTCACAAGTTGTTGATTTGAAGGCAACTCCCACTTTCTTTGAAGCTTCTTTGATTTCTTGTGCATTGTGGTTGATCTTCATTTCATATATCAAAAATGAACCAATGAGCTCATCAAGGGAGAGTGAGTTGTGATCCTTTGATTCTTCTATTTCCGTCACTTTAGCTTCCCATGATGTTGGGAGACTACTTAACATCTTCACATCTCTTTTTTAGGATAGATCTTCCCAAGGGCTTTGAGACCATTGATGATGTGGGTGAAGCGATCAAACTTCTCATTGATTCATTCTTCCGATTTTGCCTTAAACAACTCACAATCAAGGGTGAGAAGGCTTATCTTGGACTCTTTAACTCTACTAGTCTCTTCATTGGTGACTTCAAGCTTGTCTCATATTTCTTTTACGTTGTCACACAAGGAGACTCTATTGTACTCATTTGGACCAATAGCACAAAATAAAGTGTGCATAGCTTTTGCATTTAATTGCACCTTCTTGATATCATTGTCATCCCATTCACTCTCTTCCTTTGGGCCAATAACACCTTCGACCCTCTTTATTGGAATGGATGGCTTATTTGTAATTATCCTGTGACAGCTCTAATTTGACCCTAGTCGAAAAGTGGTTTCGAGACCACAAAACCAAGTTATAAAAATAATTTACCGTTATATTTTATGCTTATTGCATGTGAACATGCATGTGTGAAAGTTTCATACTTTAATTTTGTCATTTGAATGTGAAATCTATTAAATAGGACTTATGTGAGACAAATGTGAAATATGATGGCTAAATTTAAAAGTGGTCTATCAATGCATGTTATAAAAAAATAGGACTTGCATGTCAAATATCCCTTTTTGATAATAGTGGTCGGCTATGATGATGCTTTTATATTTAATATATGTAAATTATTCATTAGTAAAAAGGCTTTATACCTTATAATAAAGATAAATAAAATTAAAAAATAAAGGAAAAATTGGTGATGAAAACAAAGCTTCAACTTGTTCATCTTCTTGGCCGAATTGTAAGAGAAGAAAGGGGAGAAAACTCCATTCGGTTACCTTAGCCTTGAATCAAGGTAAGACTTCTTCTTAATTCTTAAAATTTTTGTTAATTTTAAGTTAGTTACCAAGTTCTTTATTCAACCCATATTAAAATTTTGATTTTGGAAAAGGTTTGAGCTCTCGGTCATGGTAGATAGTGAAGGGTTACATGGTTATCTTCAAGTCTAAGGTGCTTGTAAGTAGTTTCGATGAATGAAGAATAATAAATAAATCATCTTGTGTATTGGTGTAATAGCCGAAAATGAAGATGTTTGAGGTCTTGAACTAATGTTGTTTAGATGTTTTGAATTGAGTAAATTAGATGTTTGAACACCTAAGGATTCGGCATTGTTCATGATTCTTTTATTTAGAATGTGATTTTGAATGTTATGAGTATTGAAATGTAAGTATATGTGTGCTCGGTCATAGGAGTTTGATATGAAGCTTTGTTAGGTTTGAGTGATGAATGGCCGAATGAGCTATAGGCTTTGTAAGGATGAGTTTTGTATATAAGTTGTGTGTGGCCTTATTAATTAATGGCATTCGGCATTATTATTTTTATATATGTGCATTCGGTCCTTGGGGGTAATAAGATGAAGTTAAAATGTTAAAAAACGTTTCTAAGACTTGTTAAGTCGTTGTAGCCATTGCCGAATGTATGTTTGGTTAAAGGAAATTTTCAAATCGTTTATGTATGTGTATGTGAACTAAATATTTAATGAATATTCGGCAAAATGGGGTTAAGCGTTAAGTCATAAGAATTTAGGGTGGTATTCATATTTGGACATTAAGGTTGTATGTATTTTGGCTATGTGAGTTAGAGGTTAAGTAACCTAATTATTTGATATGCATATTCGGTCATTGTTTGGCAATAATGTAACCTATGTGTAATTTGCTACATTTGATCATGAGATGAAATTTGTATATAAAAGCTAAGTTTGAGTGGTTAGGGCCGAATGGGGTATATAAAATATTAAAGCATGCTATAATTATATATTGGTGTATACATGGTTGTAATTAATTCTCTACTTGAATTCGGTTAGGTATGGTCATGGTATGAGCTCATTAGGGTTAATATCTTATAAGTGAATGGAGTTTTAGTTAACCTTATGTGCTACGTGTGTTAAAATAGTTAATGATTTGAGTGTTACTATATGCATTTATGCTAAGGATTTTTCAGCTATGTTTTAAATCTATGAAATGATTATAATGGATAATATGTAAGAGTAATTTCGGTTTGTTAAATATGCGGTACGTGTATGGCAAACTGTATAAACATGATGCGTTGAAGTTACCCTATAAGATCGAAATGGCTAATTAAATTATTGGTGTGTATGTGTTTCTATTCATTGTAACTTCGCATGTGAAATGGGTGTATGATAGTTAATATGTGTGCTTAAGGTGATGTGTTAAAATAATTAGGTACATGGTTTGGTTTTATTATTGAATATAAGGGTTAGGTGCTTTAAAATTTCCTTTGATGTTCAAAATGATTAAAACAAATTCATTTGTTTGAATCAAGCTCAAGAGCAAAGAGGAACTAGATCCGATAAGGGAAAGGAGAAAGCAATCGAATAGCCTATCATAATTGTTCAAAAAATATACGAGGTAAGTTTTGAGTAACTACAGCTATTAGATAATTAATGTAATAGATAAGTATGATAAATAAATAAGTTAAGTATATGGTATATAACCGAATGGTTATTAGGAGAGAAGCTGAGTTAGTGAAATGGTTATGTGTTCTTGCGTATAAATGTTGAACTGAAAGTTATATTGAAGGTGTGTTTCTTTGTACGCTTATACTTGAATAAAGAAATTGAAGTAAAAATGTGATAAGTTAAGTGAGCTGAGTTATCATATGGGTAAATATGCTTAGCACTCGATATTATATATATATCCGGGTTAATCCCATAGGCTTCGTGCTGGTACTATATATCCGGGTTAAATCCAGTAGGCTTCGTGCTGGTACTATATATCTGGGTTAAATCCCGCAGGCATCGTACTGGTACTATATATCTAGGTTAAATCCCGCAGGCATCGTGCTGGTACTATATATCCAGGCTTAAAGTCTCGCAGGCTTTGTGCTAGTGACTGGATTCGGGTCTTGAAACCTAGTAGGCCTAACATCGGTGATTCGAGTGAGATTACAAATTCAAATGTTCATAGCAAACTATTATTGATTATGGATGATACATGATAGTGACCAGGTACGTATTATGTACTTATATGTGAATTGTTTTCAAGTGAGTTAATAGTATCAAATAAGGATATAATTGTGTGGATGATTATTATTATATCTACGAATAAGAGAAGGACCTAATTGGTCGATGTCTGTCATTATGAAAATATATGAATTAACTTAGTTGTATGAGCCTTAAAGTAAAGTGAAGTATGTGCTACAAATTTTTTTTATGTATATATATATTCGGCCAATAGGATTTATATGTGGTATACTTGTGTAAATTCGGTCGAGTGATTGTAAATCAGAATACGAGTTTTGTGGTATTAAATGATTTTTTTTTAATGACAACTTTAAATTGTTTGAAATGCTTAAAACTTACTAAGCCTCGAAAGCTTACTCTGTTCTTTATTTCCTTGTTTTATAGATTGTTGATATTGGCCACTGACTCGGGGATCATTAGCAGTTCATCATAATATCGCCCTTTTTTTTTTGGTACTATTACATTTTGGTCTCGATATGGCATGTATAGGTTAGGCCGGTGACAGATATGTTTTGTAATTGTAAATAGTTTGGCCTTATGAAAATGGCATTTATATATAACTCAAAGATCAGTATGCATTTTAGATTGATTTCTGTTTTAGTTGATAAATTATGTGAACGAAGTTAAATGTTTAGCTCAGTAATACCTTATAGCCTAAGCCGGCGATCGGACTCGGGCTAGGGGTGTTACATTTTATTGGTATCAGAGCTACAGTTTAGTCGATTCTAGGACTAACGTAAAGTGTTTGAGTCTAGCTATACATGCCATATAGTATTATTACGATAGTATGATGAATTTTGACAGTTAAAAATGTGTTTTCATATAATAATGGATCCCGTTCCCAATCGAGCGGTAGCTGATGATTTTGAGAGTGTAGCACCTGCTCCCGCGCATGGGACAGCGCCGATGGACTCTCACCTATCGCAAGCAATCAGAATGATGAGGCTAGACAGGCTTTTTATAGTGTGATGAATGATTGGTTCAACCAATACATTTGAACTAATACGGCTGTTCCACAACCCCCACTCCCGAATAATACACCCCCTGCACCTACGATACCTCCAGTAACTGATCAGATGAGGTTAAATAAGCCCCCAGTTGACAGAATTCGAAAGCATGAGGCTACTAAATTTAAGGCTACAGATAGTGATGATGCTTAACAAGTTGAATTTTGGTTGGACAACACTATCCGAGTGTTTGATGAACTGTCCTGCACACCCGATGAATGCTTAAAATGTGCTATATCTTTGCTACGTGATTCTGCCTACTATTGGTGGAATATGTTGATTTCTATTGTGCCCAGAGAGCGAGTGACTTGGGAGTTTTTCCAAACTGAGTTTCGGAAAAAGTATATCAGCCAGAGATTCATTGATCAGAAACGGAAAGAATTTCTTGAACTTAAACAAGGTTCCATGTCAGTCACTAATTATGAACGAAAGTTTGTGAGGCTTAGCCGGTATGCTCGAGAATGTGTTTCTTCAGAAGCTATAATGTGTAAACGTTTCGAAGATGGATTGAACGAAGATATAAAACTGTATGTTGGCATTCTAGAAATCAGAGAATTTGTAGTACTTGTCGAGCGAGCTTGCAAAGCCGAAGAGCTCAGTAAGGAGAAAAGAAAAGCTGAAGTGGGAGCAAGAGAGTTCCATAAGAAATCTTCAGAAAAGCCCTTTCAATAGTCATCGAAGAAATTTAGAGATGATTCAGGTCGATCTAAAGACACTTCGGGCTTTTCCAGACGAGACCGTGATCGACCCCCTGTGAGTACGCGAGTCACTTTAGTTGCCAGTGTTGGAAATGATCGTCGGGATAGGACAGAGTGCAAGTATTATGGTAAATGGCATTCGGGAAGTTATAGATTTCATGACCCCTCCTGTTATAAATGCGGATCAGCCGACCACTTTATTAAGGACTGCCCGAGGTTGCCTGAACAGAATGTGAATCAGAGTGGGAAACCGGGTACTACTACAACTCGAGGTAGACTACCTAGGAATACGGGGAATGCTAGCGGTGGCCAGAGAGGGTCTAAAGATGCTACAACCAGATCTGAGGCTCGTGCTCCTGCTAGAGCTTATGCTATACGTGCACTCGAGGATGCTTCATCGTCAGATGTTATTACTGGTACTTTTACTCTCTTTGATACTGATGTGATTGCATTGATTGACCCTGGTTCTACTCATTCGTATGTATGTAAGACTTTAGCATCCAATAAGACTTTATCTGTTGAGTCTACTGAGTTCTTATTTGAGTGTCGAATCTCTTGGGTCGTTATGTGCTTGTCGACAAGGTGTGTAAGAAATGCCCCCTAGTAGTCCGAGATTACTGCTTTCCAGCCGATTTGATGCTTTTACCGTTTGATGAATTTGATGTTATTCTTCGTATGGATTGGTTGACCGTACATGATGCAATTGTAAATTGTAAAAGAAAGACCATTGATTTGAGAGGTGTTAATAATGAGATAATCCGAGTTGAGTCTACTGACTTGAACGGATTGTCAGCAATAATATCCTCAATGTTGGCTCAGAAATATGTGAGAAAGGGGTGTGAAGCATATCTTGCATACGTACTTGATAGCAAAGAGTCAGAAAAGAAACTTGAATCAGTGCCAGTGGTTTGTGAGTATTCAGATGTTTTTCTTGAGGAGTTACCGGGATTACCACCCGTTTGAGAGGTAGAATTCAGCATCGAACTTATACCTGGGACTACACCAATTTCGATAGCTCCGTACCGTATGGCACCAATGGAATTGAAAGAATTGAAAACTCAGTTGCAAGAGTTGACGGATAGAGGTTTTACTCGACCGAGTTTCTCACCTTGGGGTGCACCAGTGTTGTTTGTGAAAAAGAAGGACGGAACCATGAGATTGTGCATCAACTATCGTCAGTTGAATAAAGTGACAATAAAGAATAAATATCTGTTACCGCGTATTGATGATTTGTTTGATCAACTGAAGGGAGCCTCAGTGTTCTCAAAGATAGATTTGAGATCGGGTTATTATCAGTTGCGAGTTCGAGACTCAGATATACCTAAAACTGCTTTCAGAATGAGATACGGTTACTACGAGTTTTTAGTGATACCGTTTGGGCTCACTAATGCCCCCACAGTATTTATGGACTTGATGAATCAGATTTTTAGACTGTATTTAGACCGGTTTGTAGTTGTGTTTATTGACGACATTTTGGTCTATTCGCAAGATCAAACTGAACATGCCGAGCACCTGGGATTAGTGTTGCAGATTTTACGGGATAAATAGTTATATGCTAAGTTTAGTAAATGTGAGTTCTGGTTGAGAGAAGTTAGCTTTTTGGGTCATGTGGTATCCGCATCGGGTATTCGAGTTGATTCGAGCAAAATTTCAGCCGTACTTAACTGGAAGCCTCCGAGAAATGTTACTGAGCTTTGGAGCTTTTTGGGACTTGCCGGTTACTACAGACGATTTGTAAAAGGTTTCTCGATGATAGCCACACCAATGACGAAACTACTTCAGAAAGATGTTAAGTTTGAATGGTCAGAAAAATGTCAGAAAAGTTTCGACCAATTGAAAACTTATTTGACTGAAGCTCCAGTGCTAGTGCAGCTCGAATCAGGTAAAGAGTTTGTCATTTACAGTGATGTATCCTTACTTGGGCTGGGTTGTGTATTGATGCAAGAAGGTCGAGTTATAGCTTACGCGTCGAGGCAACTGAAGCCGCATGAGAAAAACTATCCGACCCATGATCTAGAATTAGCTGCTATCATATTCGCTTTAAAAATATGGTGACACTACTTGTTTGCAAAGAGGTGTCATGTATATTCGAATCACAAAAGCCTCAAATATTTGATGACTCAAAGAGATTTGAATCTGCGACAAAGACGTTGGCTTGAGTTGTTGAAAGATTACGAGCTAGTCATTGACTATCACCCGGGAAAGGCTAACGTGGTTGCTGATGCTTTAAGTCCTAAATCACTATTTACTTTGCAAGCGATGAATGTACACCTGTCCGTTTCATCCGATAATGTGTTAGTAGCAGAGTTGAAAGCTAAACCATTATTGATTCATCAAATACGTGAAGCTTAGAAAGTCGATGATGAATTGGTGGCTAAACGAGCTGAATGTGTTTCAAATGTGGAAACAGAGTTTCAAATTGATGACAACGATTGTTTGAGATTTAGAAATCGATTGTGTGTTCCAAGAAATTCGAAACTTATTTCGATGATTTTGAGCGAGGCTCATAGTAGCCGAATATCAGTCCACCCGGGTAGTACGAAAATGTATAACGATCTAAAATGTCAATTTTGGTGGTCGGGTATGAAACGAGACATTTCTGACTTTGTTTTGAAGTATTTGATATGCCAACAAGTGAAAGCGGAATATCAAGTGCCTTCGGGATTACTGCAACCAATCATGATTCCCGAATGGAAATGGGATCGAATCACGATGGATTTTGTATCTGGGTTGCCATTGTCGTCAAGTAAGAAAGATGCGATTTAGGTTGTTGTTGATAGACTGACAAAGTCAGCTCATTTTATTCCCGTACGTAAGGATTATTCACTAGACAAACTAGCTGAATTGTACGTTTCTCAGATCGTAAGGTTACACGGGGTACATATTTCTATTGTGTCGGATAGAGATCCGAGATTCACATCGCGATTTTGGAAGAAATTGCAAGAAGCATTGGGTACCAAGTTGCATTTTAGCACCGCTTTTCATCTCCAGACTGATGGTCAATCCGAGCGGATAATTCAGATACTAGAGGATATGTTGAGATGTTGCATCCTTGAGTTTAGTTGTTCTTGGGAACGGTATTTGCCTTTGATTGAATTTGCTTACAACAATAGTTTGGGATCGAGCTTAGTGAAAGTAAAATCTTCGGGGTTGATTTGATTAAAGATGCTGAGCAGAAAGTAAAAGTGATCCGTGGATGTCTGAAAGCAGCTTCAGATCATCAGAAGTCGTATGCGGATTTAAAATGGAAAGACATTGAATATCAGGTCAGAGACAAAGTGTTTCTTAAAGTTTCACCTTGGAAAAAGGTGCTCAGATTTGGCCGTAAGGGCAAATTGAGTCCGAGGTTCATCGGGCCGTATGAAATATCCGAACGAGTTAGGCCGATCGCATATAGATTGATTTTACCCCCTGAACTTGAAAAGATTCATAACGTTCTTCCTGTCTCGATGTTTCGTCGTTATAGATCTGATCTATCGCACATAATTAATCCATCAGAAGTTGAGATTCAACCTGATTTGAGTTACGAAGAAGAACCGGTTCGTATTTTAGCTCGTGAAGTAAAAGAACTACGAAATAAGAAAATCTCATTAGTGAAGGTACTATGGCTTAAGCACGGGGTTGAAGAAGCTACATGGGAACCTGAAGACTCTATGAAAGATCAATATCCTAACTTATTCACTGGTAATATTTTCGGGGACGAAAATTCCTTATGTGGGGAAGAGTTGTGACAGCCTAATTTGACCCTAGTCGAAAAGTGGTTTCGGGACCACAAAATCGAGTTATAAAAATAATTAACCGTTATATTTTATGCTTATTGTATGTGAACATGCATGTGTGAAAGTTTCATACTTTAATTTTGTCATTTGAATGTGAAATCTAATAAATAGGACTTATGTGAGACAAATGTGAAATATGATGGCTAAATTTAAAAGTGGTCTATCAATGCATGTTATAAAAAGATAGGACTTGCATGTCAAATATGTAACATCCCGAAATAGGGCCTAACCGGAACAGTGGTTGCGAAACCACAAATCTGAGGTAGAAAAATTTATTTTATTATTATTTTGAGGTTTATGATATGTTTGCATGATTGTGTGAAAAGTTCGTGAAGAAATTCTATGCATAAAGTACTTAATTTGAAATTAGGGACTAAATTGAATAAATTACAAAACTTGTGTTCTAGAAGTATTTTGCATAAAATTGAATTAGAATATTAATTAGGAGGTCTTAAATAGCAATTTGACCAATTTTAAGTTCATGGACAAAATTAGGACATGGAAGGAATTTTTGAAAGTTTAGTAGTAAGGGCATTTTGGTCATTTAGGGGTAAAATGAATTAAAATACAAAATTAAAAGCCAATTTTGCTCATCTTCTTCATGGAGGCTGAAATTAGCATGGGGGAAGCCATGGCTAGGGTTTTCAAGCTTTCCAAGCTCAATAGTAAGTGATTCCAAGCCCCGTTTTTAATGTTCTTTACATTTTTAGAATCCCTGTGCTTCGATTAAGCTTATGCTAGTAATAATTCAACCTAGGGTTCATATTTGGAAAAATACCCATAGGTGAAATGTGTTTATTTTGATGTTTTATGATAGAATATGAGGTTTTAAATTATGTTAGACAACTTGTACTACTCGGTTTTAAGCAAAAACGAGTAAAAGGACTTAATTGGTAAAAATACCTAATAGTCATAAGTGCTTGTTAAAGTATGAATTTGATGCTGCCATAGAAGGAAAAAATGACCAGCATGTCATGAAACATAAGAAAATAGGCTGAAGTTTAATTTACGAGCTTTGGGGCAAAAGTGTAAATATGCAAAAGTTTAGGGGCAAAATTGTAATTTTGCCAAAATATGATTTTGAGTCAATTTGAATAATGTGAGTCCTAATTAGACTATATTTTAAATGATAGAGCAAGGAAAACTGAAATTCAGGCTAAAATGGAGAAAATACCAAGTTGTGGACGAAATGGTAAAAGTAGCTATTTTTGCATACGAGGTAAGTTTACAGTAAATAAATGCAATGTTCTTTTATTTTACATTATTATTGTTAATTTCCAGCATTTATATACTTATTTTATGAGGATATTTAAAGTCGAATGAAAGGCGAAGTGACAGAGAAAAAGCATTAGGAAGCCCCGTTTGAACCTTAGGAATGTTAGGATATTGGGGTTGACAGACAGAGACGAGACATGAATGAGCCATGTAAGTCCATATCAGATATATGGCTTTGGAGACAGGAATGAGCCATGTAAGTCCATATCAGATATATGGCTTTGGAGACAGGAATGAGCCATGTAAGCCCATATTATATATATATGGCATTGGAGACAGGAATAATTCATGTAAGTCCATGTCGAAGACATGGCATTTGGCAGGTATTGATCGACAGAGAACGACCCCAGATCCCTTAGTATTCCGAGTGGTTCAATGGGTCATTGTACACTTTAAATTACAGTGAATTATCAGCAAAAGGAAGGTAGATTATATTTATGAATAGTGAAAGGTCGTAAGAAAGAAGGTAAGTAAGTAAAGAAGAAGGTAGAAAATGAGAAGTAAAGAAAGTTTATGAGGCTAGGTGACATTATGTATAATCATTCATTATGCTGAATGTTGTAATTTATTTGCTTGTAAGCTTACTAAGCCTAGTGCTTACTCTCTTTATTTTCTTTTTCTTATAGTTTTTATCAAGCCACTCGGGGATCGAAGGAAACGTTTGAGACCCGATCACACTATCGAAGAAATCACATTGGTATAGTTAGACGTTTAGTTTTGTGTATGGTATGTATAGGAGCTTGGTTTCTTTTGATATGATATGATCAATGAATGATGTGTAAATACTTGCTAGTGATTAACTAATAGAAGGGCTGATGATATACATGTTTAATAGTATGTATGAATAAGTAGTAACTATCACATGAAAACTAAGAAAAATGTGAAAGTAACTTAAAAACAGATTTAAGTATCAGAAATAGCATGACTTTTAAAAATCACTAAAAATCGTAGAGACATGGTTTGATGGTGAATAATATATGAAATTAAAGCTTATTATGTCTATTTTCTTATGGAATAATAAAAACAGGTAAAAGTATTATATTTTATGAGATATCTAAGTTTTAGTGAAATAGGGTCAGAGAAAATTCTAGATCCCCTGTTTCAACTTTGGAAATTCACCATAAATTGTACAAAAATAATTAGGTGGTGTAATTTATATGGTTAGAATCCTTATTGAATATCTTTTTAATAGAAACAAACATTATAATTATATTAATTTTTTATAGGGAGAAAAGTGGTTCGTAGTAAGTGGAGGTTAGTGCAGTCGAATTCTGAAACAGGGGTAACTTTAACTAATAAACTGTACTAATTGGCTAAGTAAAAAATTCTAGAAAAAAATTAGTGGATAGATATATGAGTCTAGTTTCAGAAAAAAATTACGGATCTAAATTTTGAGTTTCAGAACTCAAGATATGAATTTTTAGGCGACTACAACGCAGAATGACAGCACATTCCGAAAAGTTTAAATAAACAATTTTAAAACTATTTAAGTGATAGATTAAGTTTAGTAATGCCTCGTGCTCGATTTTGGCAACAGTCTCGGGTAAGGGGTGTTATATTTATTGGTATCGAGCCAGCCAGTTTAGTCGGTTCTCTAACAGTTTAGCGTGAGTAAATGTCTAGCTATACATGCCATACCTGTATTTTGATAGTGTGACGACTCCTGACGATTTTTAAATATTTTGTTTTATTGTAATGGATCCCGAGCGAGCTGGTGATGATGATGTAGAAAGTAATGTGCTGCTCCCGCGAAGGGGTAGCGCCATCCGAGAATAGGCCATGAATGATTAATCGTGGAGGAGTGACTCGAGAAGCTCTCTTCCAAGCTTTGAATAATTGGTTTGCCGAGTTCGTTCAGTCACGAATCCGGTAGTTAGACCTCCACCCCCTCATAACTCTCAAAGCTACCCATGTAGCTCAAGCTTCCCACCACAGTACAATGATAAGAGAAAAGCCACCATTGATAGAATCGGAAACAAGGGGCGGAAGAGTTCCGAGCAACAAAACATGATGATGCAGAAAGAGCAAAATTTTGGTTAGAAAATACTATCAAAGTCTTTGATGAATTATCTTGTACACCCGAGGAATGTATGAAATGTGTAATATCACTTCTTAGAGACTCAGCCTACTACTAGTGGAAGACACTTGTATCAGTTGTACCAAAGGAGAGGATCACTTGGGATTTCTTTCAGGAGGAATTTCGTAAAAAGTACATCAGTCAGGGGTTTATTGACCAGAAGAGAAAGGAATTCCTGGAATTGAAACAAGGGAGCTACTGTGTTCTCCAAGATAGATTTGAGATCCGGATACTATCAGTTGTGAGTTAAAGAGTCAGATGTCCTGAAGACTGTTTTCCGGACTAGGTATGGTCATTATGAGTTCCTTGTGATGCCATTTGGCTTGACTAATGCTCCTGCCATTTTCATGGACTTAATGAACCGAATTTTCAGACCGTACTTGGATAAGTTTGTAGTTGTGTTCATTAATGATATCTTGATTTATTCTCATGATGAGACTGAGCATGCAGAGCATTTGAGAACAGCTTTCTGATTCTCGAGAGATAATCGGTTGTATGCCAAGTTTAGCAAAAGTGAGTTCTGTTACGAGAAGTTGGTTTTCTTGGACATATTGTTTCAGTGAAGAAGGTATTAAGGTTGATCCGAGCAAGATTTCAGCCATTGTTGATTGGAAGCCTCCTAGAAATGTATCGGTTAGAAGTTTTCTTGGTCTTGCCGGATATTGTAGAGGATTTTCCATGATAGCTACCCCGTTGACAAGATTTTTGCGAAAGGATATCCAGTTTGAATGGACTGAGAAGTGTCAACAGAGTTTTGACAAGTTAAAAGCATTATTGACTAAAGCTCCTGCTTTAGTACAACCGTAACTGTAAGGAGTTTGTGATTTACAGTGATGCGTCCATGAATGGACTTGGTTGTGTACTAATGCAGAAGGGAAGGTAATTGCTTATGCCTCTAGATAGCTAAAGCCACATGAGAAGAACTATCCGATACATGATTTAGAGCTAGCTGCCATTATTTTTGTGTTGAAGATTTAGAGACATCATTTGTACGGTGAGAGAAGTGCCACATATTCACCGATCACAAAAGTTTGAAATTGAAGCAAAGAAGATGGCTAGAGTTGATTAAAGATTATGAGCTAGTGATTGATTATCACCCGTATATGTGTCTTGAAGAATGATGAGCTTATTCGAAAGATCTTACAGGAAGCACATAGTAGTTTTTTTTGTCTATTCATCCAGTTAGTACAAAGATGTATAATGATTTGAAGAAAATGTACACTTGTGAGTAGGAATAAAAGGGACATTTCGAGTTTGTTTCTAGATGTTTGATCCATCAATGTAAAGGCCGAACATCAGTACCTTCAGGTTTATTACAGCCTGTGCTAGTCCCTGAGTGGAAATGGAATCGAGTTATTATAGATTTTGTGACAAGATTGCCGTTTACACCGAGAAAGAAAGATGCAATATGGGTTGTGATTGATAAGTTAACGAAGTCGGCTCATTTTATCCTAGTTCGTATGGATTTTTCACTTGACAAGTTGGCCGAGTTGTATATTTCAGAGATAGTCAGACTACATGGGGTAGACGAGGCTACATGGGAACTCGAAGAGGCTATGTGAAAACAGTACCCAAATCTCTTCACAGGTAAGATTTTCGGGGACGAAAATCCCTAAAGGGGGGAGAAATGTAACATCCCGAAATAGGGCCTAAACGGAACAGTGGTTACAAAACCACAAATCTGAGGTAGAAAATTTTATTTTATTATTATTTTGAGGTCTATGATATGTTTGCATGATTGTGTGAAAAGTTCGTGAAGAAATTCTATGCATAAAGTACTTAATTTGAAATTAGGGACTAAATTGAATAAATTGCAAAACTTGTGTTCTAGAAGTATTTTGCATAAAATTGAATTAGAATATTAATTAGGAGGTCTTAAATAGCAATTTGACCAATTTTAAGTTCATGGACAAAATTAGGACATGGAAGGAATTTTTGAAAGTTTAGTAGTAAGGGCATTTTGGTCATTTAGGGGTAAAATGAATTAAAATACAAAATTAAAAGCCAATTTTGCTCATCTTCTTCATGGAGGCCGAAATTAGCATGGGGGAAGCCATGGCTAGGGTTTTCAAGCTTTCCAAGCTCAATAGTAAGTGATTCCAAGCCCCGTTTTAATGTTCTTTATGTTTTTGGAATCCGTTAGCTCGATTAAGCTTATGCTAGTAATAATTCAACCTAGGGTTCATATTTGGAAAAATACCCATAGGTGAAATGTGTTTATTTTGATGTTTTATGATAGAATATGAGGTTTTAAATTATGTTAGACAACTTGTACTACTCGGTTTTAAGCAAAAACGAGTAAAAGGACTTAATTGGTAAAAATACCTAATAGTCATAAGTGCTTGTTAGAGTATGAATTTGATGCTGCCATAGAAGGGAAAAACGACCAGCGTGTCATGAAACATAAGAAAATAGGCTGAAGTTTAATTTACGAGCTTTGGGGCAAAAGTGTAAATATGCAAAAGTTTAGGGGCAAAATTGTAATTTTGCCAAAATATGATTTTGAGTCAATTTTAATAATGTGAGTCCTAATTAGACTATATTTTAAATGATAGAGCAAGGAAAACTGAAATTCGGGCTAAAATGGAGAAAATACCAAGTTGTGGACGAAATGGTAAAAGTAGCTATTTTTGCATACGAGTTAAGTTTACAGTAAATAAATGCAATGTTCTTTTATTTTACATTATTATTGTTAATTTCCAGCATTTATATACTTATTTTATGAGGATATTTAAAGTCGAATTAAAGGCGAAGTGACAAAGAAAAAGCATTAGGAAGCCCCGTTTGAACCTTAGGAATGTTAGGATATTGGGGTTGACAGACGGGACAGAGACAGAATGAGCCATGTAAGTCCATATCGATATATGGCTTTGGAGACAGGAATGAGCCATGTAAGCCCATATTATATATATATGGCATTGGAGACAGGAATAATTCATGTAAGTCCATGTCGAAGACATGGCATTGGCATGATATTGATCGACAGGAACGACCCCAGTATCCTTAGTATTCCGAGTGGTTCAATGGGTCATTGTACACTTTAAATTACAGTGAATTATCAGCAAAAGGGAAGGTAGATTATATTTATGAATAGTGAAAGGTCGGTAAAGAAAGAAGGTAAGTAAGTAAAGAAGAAGGTAGAAAATGAGAAGTAAAGAAAGTTTATGAGGCTAGGTGACATTATGTATAATCATTCATTATGCTGAATGTTGTAATTTATTTGCTTGTAAGCTTACTAAGCCTAGTGCTTACTCTCTTTATTTTCTTTTTCTTATAGTTTTTATCAAGCCACTCGGGGATCGAAGGAAACGTCGGAGACCCGATCACACTATCGAAGAAATCACATTGGTATAGTTAGACGTTTAGTTTTGTGTATGGCATGTATAGGAACTTGGTTTCTTTTGATATGATATGATCAGTGAATGATGTGTAAATACTTGCTAGTAATTAACTAATAGAAGGGCTGATGATATACATGTTTAATAGTATGTATGAATAAGTAGTAACTATCACATGAAAACTAAGAAAAATGTGAAAGTAACTTAAAAATAGATTTAAGTATCAGAAATAGCATGACTTTTAAAAATCACTAAAAATCGTAGAGACATGGTTTGATAGTGAATAATATATTAAATTAAAGCTTATTATGTCTATTTTCTTATGGAATAAGAAAAATAGGTAAAAGTATTATATTTTATGATATATCTTAGTTTTAGTGAAACAGGGTCAGAGAAAATTCTAGATCCCCTGTTTCAAATTTGGAAATTCACCATAAATTGTACAAAAATAATTAGGTGGTGTAATTTATATGGTTAGAATCCTTATTGAATGTATTTTTAATAGAAACAAACAGTATAGTTATATTAATTTTTTATAAGGAGAAAAGTGGTTCGAAGTAAGTAGAGGTCAGTGCAGTCGAATTCTGAAACAGGGGTAACTTTAACTAATAAACTGTACTAATTGGCTAAGTCAAAAATTCTAGAAAAAAATTAGTGGATAGATATATGAGTCTAGTTTCAGAAAAAAATTTCGGATCTAAATTTTGAGTTTCAGAACTCAAGATATGAATTTTTAGGCGACTACAACGCAGAATGACAGCACATTCTGAAAAGTTTAAATAAACAATTTTAAAACTATTTAAGTGATAGATTAAGTTTAGTAATGCCTCGTGCTCAATTTTGGCAACAGTCTCAGGTAAAGGGTGTTACAAAATATCCCTTTTTGATAATAGTGGCTGGCCATGATGATGCTTTTATATTTAATATATGTAAATTATTCATTAGTAAAAGGGCTTTATACCTTATAATAAAGATAAATAAAATAAAGGAAAAATTGGTGATGAAAACAAAGCTTCAACTTGTTCATCTTCTTGGCCGAATTGTAAGAGAGGAAAGGGGAGAAAACTCCATTCGGTTACCTTAGGCTTGAATCAAGGTAAGACTTCTTATTAATTCTTAAAATTTTTGTTAATTTTAAGTTAGTTACCAAGTTCTTTATTCAACCCATATTAAAATTTTGATTTTGGGAAAGGTTTGAGCTCTCAGTCATGGTAGATAGTGAAGGGTTACATGGTTATCTTCAAGTCTAAGGTGCTTGTAAGTAGTTTGGATGAATGAAGAATAATAAATAAATCATCTTGTGTATTAGTGTAATAGCCGAAAATGAAGATGTTTGAGGTCTTGAACTAATGTTGTTTAGATGCTTTGAATTGAGTAAATTAGATGTTTGAACACCTAAGGATTCGGCATTGTTCATGATTCTTTTATTTAGAATGTGATTTTGAATGTTATGAGTATTAGAATGTAAGTATATGTGTGCTCGGTCATAGGAGTTTGATATGAAGCTTTGCTAGGTTTGAGTGATGAATGGCCGAATGAGCTATATGCTTTGTAAAGATGAGTTTTGTATATAAGTTGTGTGTGGCTTTATTAATTAACGGCATTCGGCATTATTATTTTTATATATGTGTATTCGGTCTTTGGGGGTAATAAGATGAAGTTAAAATGTTAAAGAACGTTTCTAAGACTTGTTAAGCCGTTGTGGCCATTGTCGAATGTATGTTTGGTTAAAGGAAACTTTCAAATCATTTATGCTAAGGATTTTTCAGCTATGTTTTAAATCTATGAAATGATTATAATGGATAATATGTAAGAGTAATTTCGGTTTGTTAAATATGTGGTACGTGTATGGCAAACTGTATAAACATGATGCGTTGAAGTTACCCTATAAGATCGAAATGGGTAATTAAATTATTGGTGTGTATGTATTTCTATTCATTGTAACTTGACATGTGAAATGGGTGTATGATAGTTAATATGTGTGCTTAAGGTGATGTGTTAAAATAATTAGGTACATGGTTTGGTTTTATTATTGAATATAAGGGTTAGGTGCTTTAAATTTCCTTTGATGTTCGAAATGATTAAAACAAATTCATTTGTTTGAATCAAGCTCAAGAGCAAAGAGGAACTAGATCCGATAAGGGAAAGGAGAAAGCAATCGAATAGCCTATCCGCAACTGTTCAAAAATATACGAGGTAAGTTTTGAGTAACTACAGCTATTAGATAATTAATGTAATAGATAAGTATGATAAATAAATAAGTTAAGTATATGGTATATAACCGAATGGTTATTAGGAGAGAGAGAAGCTGAGTTAGTGAAATGGTTATGTGTTCTTGCGTATAAATGTTGAACCGAAAGTTATATTAAAGGTGTGTTTCTTTGTATGCATATACTTGGATAAAGAAATTGAAGTAAAAATGTGATAAGTTAAGTGAGCTGAGTTATCATATGGGTAAATATGCTTAGCACTCGATATTATATATATATCCGGGTTAAATCCCGCAGGCTTCGTGCCGGTACTATATATCCGGGTTAAATCCTGCAGGCTTCGTGTTGGTACTATATATCAGGGTTAAATCCCGCAGGCATCGTGCTGGTACTATATATCCGGGCTTAAAGTCCTGCAGGCTTTGTGCTAGTGACTGGATTCGGGTCTTGAAACCTAGTAGGCTTAACGCCGATGATTCGAGTGAGATTACAAATTCAAATGTTCATAGCAAACTATTATTGATTATGGATGATACATGATAGTGATCAGGTACGTATTATGTACTTATATGTGAATTGTTCTCAAGTGTGTTAATAGTATCAAATAAGGATATAATTGTGTGGATGATTTTTATTATATCTACGAATAAGAGAAGGACCTAATTGGTCGATGTTTGTCATTATGAAAATATATGAATTAACTTAGTTGTATGAGCCTTAAAGTACAGTGAAGTATGTGCTGCAAATTTTTTTTTTTATGTATATATATTTGGCCAATAGGATTTATATGTGGTATACTTGTGTAAATTCGGCCGAGTGATTGTAAATCAGAATACGAGTTTTGTGGTATTAAATGATTTTTTTTAATGACACCTTTAAATTGTTTGAAATGCTTAAAACTTACTAAGCCTCGAAAGCTTACTCTGTTCTTTGTTTCCTTGTTTTATAGATTGTTGATATTGGCCACTGACTCGGGGATCATCAGCAGTTCATCATACTATTGCCCCTTTTTTTTTTGGTACTGTTACATTTTGGTCTCGATATGGCATGTATAGGTTAGGCCAGTGACAGATATGTTTTTTAATTGTAAATATTTTGGCCTTATGAAAATGGCATTTTTATATAACTGAAAGATCAGTATGCATTTTAGATTGATTTCTGTTTTAGTTGATAAATTATGTGAACGAAGTTAAATGTTTAGCTCAGTAATACCTCATAGCCTAAGCCGGCGATCAAACTCGGGCTAGGGGTGTTACATATCCTCCAAACTTCGTGGTTGTTAGCTTGGATGAATAGCTTTATTCTTGTTATCCAATATGAGTATTTGGTTCCATTGAATAAAGGAAGCCTCATGGTGGCATGCCCTTCTCCCAATATGGTGAGATTTTGCTCCAATGCCATGAAGCAAATTTCTTTACTTGTGGCTTCTATCTTGGATATCCTGAGGATCTTCCCTCTTGATGGTAAAATCATCTCAAGAGTTCTAGCATTGATACCAATTTTTGAGATCAAAGTACACCAAGAGAGGGTGAATTGGTGTATTAAAACTGCAACACCCCTCACCCATATTAAATGTCAAAATAGGGTTACGGAGTATTACCGAACTTACAAAATAATTAAACAAGCTTTTCACATAAATTCAATCAATACATATAATCATTAATCATTCTCAATCAACTTGTCCCTTAAACGAGCCTACGAGGCCCAAAAGATGTTTTGAGAGTGATTCGGGACTAAACCAATAACATATGAAAATTTTGGAAACTTAGAAAAAGTTTCAACCACACAAGGGTCACAAGCCCGTGTGAATAGGCCGTGTGCCTCACACGGCTCCAGAGACGCTCGTGTCTCAGGCTGTATGGAAACAGGGCATACATATTGACTTGTATCACACAGCTGAAGACATACCCGTGTGCCAGGCCGTGTGAAAACTGGAGGGTATACTAACTTATGCAACACGGCCAAGTCACACGCCCATGTGCCAATTGAGGGTATACTGACTTGTACTACACGGCCAGACACAAGCTCATGTATGAGACCGTGTGGAGCATACAAACTTCAATTCAATTTCATCACTAGGGGACACACGGCTGTGTAACATGACCATGTGTCACACATGGCTGAGACACATGCCCGTGTCTCTGCCCGTGTGGACAAAAATAGGTCATTTGCAAGGTCAATTTTCCACCCCAACTTCAATGTACCTACACAAGGCAAAATGGTACCACAACATAGCATAATTGAGCATGTATTTTAGCCACAACCAAGACAAATTTCATACCATTTCCAACACTAATAACCAACATGCTTATAACTTATGTTTTTCTTAATCAAAACATGCCTAAACACATATACCAATTAACTAGATAAACATTTACCAAACACACATCAACTTGTACCAATTCATAAGTATGTTACCAATTCCACAATTCTCAAAATATAAGCCATAAGCACACTTATATATACATCATCAAACTAGCCAAATTAAGCCAAATCTCACAACTATAAATATATACAATCCAAAACATAACCATTCACAAGCCATCTCAAATAGAAAAACTCACTACCAAAACATAACCAACATGACCAAAATCCTATACATGCCATATGACCAAACCATAAGCTCAAAAGTACCAAAGTGATGGTTAGATAGTGTGACGTAGTCTCCAATGATCCCCGAGTCTGAGCTAGCTTCGATATCACTATAAAACATGGGAAAAATACATAAAGTAAGCTAATAAGCTTAGTAAGCTCGTATAATATAAAGTTAACTAATCACAAACACAACATTCATCAATCTAAACATATTATCATGTACTTTATGGTTACTAACAAACCTTTCACCTGCTTATTCATAAGCTTATATACAAACTTTGCAACTTCTTCGATTTTAAGCTCATAATATACATGTACATACCTATATCAATCCATCACAAGTTCATGTATACAGGAAATGCCATTGAATACTCAATGTCTTGCACACTAAGTGTCATACTCGATATCTCGCACATTAAGTGTTGTACATAACCGAAGCTTCTCAAATCACACACTAAGTGCCATATATAGCCGAAGCTATGTCGAATCACACACTAAGTGCCACAAATAGCCTATTTGTCATCGAACATAACTGTAGTCCCGTATATATAATTTATGTAATATCAAAGCACTAAAAGCATAAGTATTACAGTGCTTAATACATACGAACTTACCTCAGATGTGTAAACGACGAAATAAGCCTTTTAGTCATAACTTTCGTTTTTCCCCGATCCTGATCTGAATTCCATTTTTCTTGATCTAAATATATTTAAAATTAACTTATTCAATAATCTATTTATTCAATTTAGTGCAAAACATACTTTAAAACACATTTTCATTTGTGCCCCACATATTTCACATTTTTTGCAATTTAGTCCTTATTACATAAAATTGCAAATTCATGCAATTTAGTACAAACCCATGCCTAACTGAATTTAATACATGTTACTAGCGGCCCATGTTTTCAATTTATTCACACTTTTAACCACCACATTTCACATTTTCTCAATTTAATCCCTTTTTGACATTTTCACTAAAAATCACTTTATAAAACTTGTTTATCTAACATCAAATATTCATAAACTATCATCAAACATCAAAATTCTCATGTATTTATCAATGGAATCATTCAAAATCTATTATAGTTTTACAATTTAGTCCCTGGGCTAGCTAGACCTAGTTGCAACAATCTAAAAAACATAGAAATCATTAAAAACGGATCAAAAACACATACCTAATTGATGAAAATAGAAGTGTCAAACCTTAGTCCTAATATTCTCAAGAGAATTGATTGGTTTTTGCCTTTCGAAGAAGATGAATACAAATTAAACATTTTTTTATTTAACTTTCATTTATTTACTAAATTACAAAATTAACCTTGACTAATAAACATATAAATCACTTAATGCTTGTCCATCTTTGTCCAATAATAATTAAAATGGTATAATTACCATTTAAGGACCTTAACTTTAAGGTTCTATAGCTATTTGACACCTTTAGCTAATAGAACAATACTTTTGCATTTTACGTGATTTAGTCCTTTTTATCAAATTAACTATTCAAACGATAAAATTTCTTCACGAAACTTTCACACATACATACTATCATTCTATAAACATTAAAATAATAATAAAATAAATATTTTGACCTCAGATTTGTGGTCCCAAATGTGACAGCCCTAGTTTGACCCTAGTCGGGAAGTGGTTTCGGGACCACAGAACCGAGCTATAAAAATAATTATAAGTTATATTTCATGTTTATGAAGTGATTAAATACAAGTGTGAAAGTTTCAAGCTTTGATTTGGTCATTTGCATGTGAATTTATTCATTAGGACTTAGGTGTGACACTTTTGAAATGTGATAGGTTAATGTTTAAGGACCTAATAGTGTACAATGTCAAAAAAATGTATTTGCATGTCAATTTTCCCCACTTAAGAATAGTGGCCGGCCATGACAATGATGATAAGCATTATGTGTTTGTTATATTAATAAAATAATAAATAAAAAAAATAGGTGTTAAATTAATTAGATGAATAAAACAAAGAAAAAAATTAGTGTTCATCTTTTTAGCATCCTTTGGCAAAACCTTGAGAAGAAAAGGGAAGAAGAAAACAAGCAATTGACCACTCCTAGTCTTGATTAAGGTAAGAATTCATGATAACTTTTGAAATTGTTGAATGTAATGAGTTAGTTACTAAGTCTCTTAGTTAGCCCATGTCCAAATTTTGAAATTTGGTTGATATTATGAGTAATAGGTTAAGAGAAAATGTTTAAGAATTGGTTGTTGTTCATGTTATTTGGAGGAAAAGTGATACAAAGGTGAATTAGAGTAGCAAATAAGCACATTTGAGCCATTGTTGTTACATGGAAAAGAATCGGCTAACAATGGTGTTCTAGGGCCAATGTGGTTTAGACAATTGGAAAAGGTATGCATTTTAATTGATAGAATGATGAGGATGCTTTAAATTGTGTTAAGAACAATTGTATGTTAAAACAAGGTTTGTTAAGCTAGCTATTAAGTTGAAATACAAATGTTAACAATTGATTTCTAGTATATATATATGTGTATTAACCGAATTTTGAACTTGAAAAATGGCTTGAACACCATGTGTTGTATTGTAAATGTTGAAGTGAATTGGTAGATAATAAATTGATGAATTCGATTGTTAATATACATGCTTAAATAAAATGTATGCAAGGAATGTTTGAAAGAGTGAGCTAGTGTTAAACTGCTTGGGAACAGCAGCAGATAAAGGTGGTTTTGGAAAATCACCATAATTTGTAGGGGTTGAGTTAGAAGCTGGATAAATTATGTCTTTAAAGCTTGAAGAGTCTAGTTTCTTACAGAGGAAGCTATGAGTTACCGATTTTGAGATATTTGAAATATTGTGAGGTTGAGTTGAAATGACTAATAGATTTCCTGTTCTGTTTTTATAAAATCAGTATAAATTGTACAAAAATGGCCTTAGGATAAAATTTATATGCTTAGATTCCTTGATGGGTCTAGTTTCAAATGAAATAAGTGAGAACACATTTTGAATTTTGTACAATGAGAAATCTGATTCGTATCTAAGAATGGTCAGTTTAGTCAAGCAGTGAAACAGGGTGAACTTTAACAAAAATCTGGTAGTGATTGGCTAGACTAAAAATTATGAAAATTTTATGGCTAAAAGATAAATTAGTCTATTTTCGAGGAAAATTTACGTTCTTTAATTTGGAGTTTCGTGGCTCAAGTTATAAGTAAATTAATGACTGTTGCTCGGTAACTCAGCTTATAGGGAAGTTGTGATTTACTAATGAATTTCTTATTAATTTTTATAAGCTTACTATAAGTTGTATGTGTGAAATTCAAATATATATATGTGTGCTATATTTTGAAAGTAATACTTGAGTAATTGATTAATGGTTAGTTTAAAATTTATTGATTAAGCTCAAGAGCATAGAGGGACAACCTCGGATAAGGGAAAAGCTAAAGTCGCGGAATAGCCAACCCGAACTTGCCCAGAAAGATACAAGGTAAGTCTTTAAGTAATGGAATATAACTTATATTTAGACATAGAAATTATCAAATTATGATTGCGATGAATAAATTATGACGTAATAGTCCTGCTTGCATCGTATGATCAAATAAATAGGTAAAATACTTGTTTGTAATCGCATGATAATAGAAAGTTCCTAATAATGAAACGAGAATATGTCATTTGATATGACTAGTGAATTAATTGTAAAATGGGTAGAAAGAATGCTGAAATTGTATTCAAATATCAAAGTGTTGTTTAAATGTGCGAATGTATGATTGTTGATCGAGGTTTGAAACCGAGCTAAGTCTCGAAGGGCTATAAGCCAGTGTTAAAAACCGGACTTGGTTCCGAAGGGCTTTAAGCCATCGTTAAAGCCGGACTTAGTTCCGGGCTCTGCGCCAGATTATTGCCGAACTCGGTTTGAAGGGCCTTTAAGCCAAGCAGCGCAAAACCGAGCTTAGTCTCGAAGGGCCTCTGAGCGCTTCTAAGATTCGGTTTAGTTCACAAGGACGTCTTCGCCGGCCTATTAATTGGGTGGATAAACCGTAAGTATGCACAAGTGAATTTATATAATGCATGTCGAGTTAATTCCAAGCATAAGTACAATTTAATGTGAAGTGATCAAGTAAGTAAATGCTTTCGTTGAAGATATGATTGATTGTTATATTTCGTGTTTCGAAAGTCGGTAATTATGCTTAAACTAGCGTTTAAAATCCTTTGAATATTTATTATTGGATTAGAAGGTATGAGCACTAACTTAGGCGATTTCAACATCACTAGTAGGCTATATATATATATATATATGCATGAGAGTTGTTTGAAAACTAGTAGAGATCGTATTCGGTTATAAATTAAAGGAATGGATGAACGTATTGATTTTTCCCTTTATGATATGATCGATAAGGAAGCACCTTTGATATGTTTGGCTTCGGCCCACGGCTGATTCATATAGACTTGATATTAATATGCCAATTTCTTAGATGATTTCATTACTTAAAGCTTACTAAGCATTGAAATGCTTATTCTTTTGTTTTGTTTCTCTGTTTTATAGATTTTGCTCATCATCCATCGGATTCGGGAGTTCCAAAGTCGAAGTCAACCACACTATCTAAGCTTTTTGGTACATTTTTGATTAAGTTGTGATAATGGCATGTATAGGATCGACTTTGTAATTTGACCTAGTACCTTTTGGTGTTGTATATATATATGAATAGCCATACGCAAATGGCTTAAGTAGTCAACTTGCATTATATATATATATCTAAGATGAAAGTGTTCATGAATGTGATCGATAATGCTCGAATGTTTTATTTATACGGTTGATATTTAGAAAACGAAATTAAGGCTTACTTAGTAACATTCTTAACTCCTCCGGCGACGGAGGCGGGTTAGGGGTGTTACACCAAAACCACGGTTTTGATTTGACCAAAAACAGGCTATTACAAAAACGTTTTTGAGAAAGAGAAAAAAATTAAAACAACTCAAGTATTTATAGTGGTTCAGCCTCAATTGCCTACATCCACTACCTTAGCTTTCCTCAACTAAGAATTTCCCAAATCCACTATATTTGAACATTTAAGGACAAGGTTTAACCTTACAAATCCTTATCTTTTCAAAGGTAAGATAGAACCACATCCCCTTAAGGTTTTCTACCCAAAACCTTAAGTAACACCTCAAAAATGAGAGAAAAAAAATGATGAATAAGATGATACCTCTAAAAGATAGTTAATCAACAATTAAGCACTCTCACACAAAGTTACAACACTTGAAAGAATGATAGAAAACTTAACCCACAAGTGTGTATAATAAATATTTAGTAAAAGATTGAGAAAGATTGGAAAATTGAGTTCATGGAAGTTATGCACTTGTTTCTTGTCCCTTTTTTTTTACCTCAATGGGGAGCCTTGACTTTGTAGTTAAATCCTCTAAAACCTTGTAGACGTTTTTAGCCGTTAGAAAAAAAATAGAGTCGTTGTAGCTATAAAAACCAACATTAAATGCAATCTGAAACTTCGTTGTATCGGTAGAAGAGGACTTGTATTGGTAGAAATCCTTCCAAAATATGATCGTTAGGCTCATTATATCGGTAAAGGTCCTCTTGTACCAGTAGTGCAACACCCTTAACTTGTATCTGTCACTGGATTAGGGTTACGGAGTATTACTAAACAAACAAAACCTTAAAACATACATTTCATACATCATCCAAAACATAATAAAATACATTCATTCACATAAATATCATCCCTAAATCGAGCCCTCGAGGCCCTAAAATTACCTTAGCAACATTTCGGGACTAAATTGGAAACATTTGGAAAGTATAAAAAAAAGCTAGAAAATTTTAACTACATGGGTCACACAGCCATGTAGCCAGGCCATGTGCCTCACACAGCTGAGACAGACGCCCGTGTCTCAGGCCGTGTAACCTTCGAAATAGGGACAAATGGCCATGTCACAACTCGTGTCTTCACCCGTGTAACTCTCTAAGTAGGGTCACACAGTCATGTCACACGCCCGTGTGTCAAGCCGTGTAACACTCGAAATAGCCCCACACACCTGTGTGCCAGGCTGTGTGCAAGGCCATGTAACTAACTGACTTGCATACAAAGGAACCTACAAGGGACACATGGCCATATTTCACACACGGTTGAGTCACACGCCCATGTCTCAGGCCGTGTAGACATAAAGATGCCCAAAATCAAGCCATTTCGAACACTGAATCAAGAATACACCTATAGACCTTTTGTGCACATAGTCAAGGCATCAAAACCTTACCAAAACAAACATATAATGACCAATTCATTAGTCCTAAATCAACCAACCAATATGCCATTCAAAGCACCTCAAATATATTCATGCAAAACTTACCTAAACATGCATTCTTTACTATTTTTCATTCATCAACTACTAGCTTCAAAAACTTACCAAACATGTCACAATTTTACCATATTCAAACTACTTCAAAGCATACCAAATAAGCCATTCCAAAGCATGCATCATAAGATAGCTATAATAACATAATTTGGCAAGCATCAAAAGGTATCAATCAAACAAGTTATACATCCCAAAATCATGAACTAACATTCAACTAAACATCATTACAAGTCCACCTATACATGCCATTATAACCTTGGACAAAACAATAAAAACTACCGATATTTATGCTGGATAGTGTGATAGATCTCTGACGAGCTTCCAAATCAATTAAGCTTCCAAACCAATCGAGCTTCCAATAATCTATAAAACATAGGAAAGAAACTACGTAAGCACTAATGCTTAGTAAGTTCGTATATTACCATTCATTTTCATAATGCAAATATCATAATTAGAGCATCAACTAATACCATATGCTTGGCACAATGCCTATACAACATCAAAAAATACATAAGCTAATGTATTTATATATGGTTCAAATGAGCTCATCCATAACAAGTAACTTACATCTTGTTCATACCATTTAAATAACCATTTCCTTTTCATAAGTATATGATATATTTCATTTAAACAATTACCCTTTTCCTTTCATTTTCATTCCCGTTGAACCATCTAGAATATCATCGGATACTCAGGAAAGCTCACATGAAGTGTGCTTAAACATATAATCGTAACATTTCCTTTACATCATTTCTCACAAGAGCTGTGAAATAGGCCTACTCACACGAGTTATGGTTAGAATGTAAGCTACACGATGCTGCTCACACAAACTATGAAGTATCCGCAAAAAATGTAGGACCTCAACCATCAGTAGAACATTCAAGACTAGCACCCAAAACATGAAGTCCCTAATGACATGTCATTTGTATCCTACAAATTCCTAAGGTTCAACCGAGACTCAATAACCATCATGGCATTAATTTAAATATTCATTTTTCAATAGCATTATAAACATGTAATAACATATAATTGCATAACATAAATATAGTAATCTGTGCATATGAACTTACCCCGACGACTACGGCATACGAATGAAAATACGAACTTACCTCGACGACTAAAGCATATGAACGAAATCGACTAACCCGAGGTTTTAGCTTTTCCCCGATCTAAATCCATACGTGGTTTATCTTGATCTAAATAGAAATTTTTAATCCATTTAATATCCCTAGCATTCAATTTAGTCCACATTTCATATTTATGCAAAATTATTATTTTGCCCCTAACATTTTTACTTTTTATAATTTAGTCTTTAATCTCATAAATTGAAATTTAAGCATTTTAATCCTCTTCCCAAGCTAGTTGAATTCTTTAGGGACTTAAATTAATCCATACAAACCATTATTTCATAAATTTACTGTGAATTTTTACTATTTTTACAAACAAGTCCCTAAATACAATTTTCATCAAAAATTACTTTACAAAACTGATTTATTTATCAACAAGGAATCATAATCTATCATTAAACATCAAGAATCAGACTAAATCATTCATGGCATAACCCCCAATATTTAACAATTTTATAAATTGATCCTCAAGCCAGCTAGATTAAGCGAAAACGACTTCAAAAACATAAAAATCATTAAAAACGGGACTTAGAATCATACCATACAAGCAAGGGACTTGGCCGAACCTTCTAACCTCAAAAATGGAGTTTTTCTAACCCTATTTTCAGTGGAGAAGAAATATAAAGAAGATGAACACTTATTTTTCTTTTATTTATTTTATGTTGATTTTACTAATTACCTTATTAACCTTTGTTTTTAACATTTAAAATTAATTAAACTATGTCCATATATGTCTATAAATTTTATGAATGGTATAATTACCATTTAATTCCTCTGACTTTAAATTTTTGTAGCCATTTGGCCCTTTTAACATATAGAACTCCACCTTTACACCTTTTACTATTTAGTCATTTTTCCTAATTAATTATGCAAACATCAAAATTTCTTAACGAAATTTTAATACGACCTTATTAACATCCCATAGACATTAAAATAATCTTAAAATTATAATTTACTCGTCAGATTTGTGGTCCCAAAACTACTTTCTGATTTCACTAAAAATGAGTTGTTCCAACTAGAACTCTAAGGGTTTCAACTGGTATCAGTAGAAGTGTAGGGGAGGCTGAACTTTGGCTACTGCCTTGACTTTTTTTGGTAGAAGTTCTCAAGGTATCAGTAGAATTTTGGTTGTATCGGTAGATCAGACTAGGGTCTTGGTAGAGATCCCAGGCCAAAACTACCTTACACATTTGAGTGTGTTCTACCAATAAAAGTCCGGGTTGTACCGGTAGAACCCAGAGTTGTGTTGGTAGAACTTTCAATTCTACCAGTAGAATTCTATATCCTTTTCAAGGTCTTTCTATCTTGAGTTCTACCGATACTTGTCCACCTAAGTATCGGTAGAAATTCTTCAGACTTCAAAAACTCGTTAAAAATTAAGTTAATTTAATGCTTTTTAAAAGTTTATTTTGTCCAACACTTTGAAAATAATTTTAAGGACTTATAAATAATTTTTGAAAATTTAAGTAGGAAATTTTTAATATACTTTTTATTATATCAAAATACTTGAAAAATTAGAGCTAACAGGTAAGATGATTAATAGATCTTGGTTGAATCATGGATTGTTTGTAATGGATTGAGTGAGTTTTATGCAGGTCATATGTGTACTTATTTGTATCTATGAATTAATATATAGGTTTGGGCACGAAATGAACTTTCAAACTTGTGATGTTTGACCATCTGGATAAAAGTATCGATACCAAGGACCAAGGTATTAATACTTGACCAAATGAACAGTATTTTCAAATTTACAGAATACCAAAACAGTATCGATACTAATTACAATATCGATACCTACCATAAAAGTATCAGTATTTATTCCTATGGTATCAATACCTAGTTCCAAAGTTTTAAAAATTTACAGTTTGGTCCTTTTTCATATTCGAATCTAATCTATTGATTTTAAAGCTTGATTTAGTTTTGTTTTCATTTGTAATAATTAATATGTGTATTAATATGATCATTCAATGTTTTAAATTGCATGTGATTGCTCCGAAATTATTCGTAGCATCTCGTAGCTTGAGTCCAACGATCGGACCGAGTAAGGGGTGTTACACGTCCAATGACCTTATCATAAGTGTGTTACCCTTATAGTATATCCTTAATCTCTTTGGGATAATATTCACTCTCCAAATATGGTCTTATTTTATCTCATGGTAACCATTAAATCTTCCTCCATGAAAAGTCAGTTGCTATCAAATAGTAATCAAGTCCTTCATCTCAAAGATGAACAACTGGTGATCACGTTTAGTTTTCATTAACCATGTAATGTCAATGAGAGGATATCATTTACCCATGTCTTAGGCTATAAATTTCATTGTTGTGAATGACGCTATATACTGTAGAAGTCGTATACACAACTCACCAACTTTCGGTTCCTTATCTATTCGAACTCAGGCTTTTATTTACATCAAATTATACAAGTCACACATACATAGTCTGTCATTCACTCAATATTTAGGAATGCCACACTATGAATGCCTCTAGTGAATAAATCCATAAATGGATTCAGGATCTATTTTGCTTGGGTCCAATCTGATGTATTATCAGTTCAGTCAGTCACATCTATGCATCTATCTTCTAGGAGTCATCTGCTCCGATGCCCAAGATAAAGCATCTCCCCAATTGATATTGATAGACGACATATTAGTCTTTCAATAGATTTTCTTATTTATAATTAGACAAAAGACATGTTTATGTTCTTCTACTAATACAAGTTGTCTTTCTGTATTATGATCTGACCACGTAATATTGCTTAGTATCAGTTTAAACATTTAGACAACCAATGAGCAATATCTACTTTCATTTTACTTTGCGTGCAAAAACTAGATGAAGACAATAATATAAAGTATATTGATGTAATCAATGATTTTTTTTTATTAACCAATTTGTTCAAAAAATTACAAGTGTACCTAGACGAAAATACTACACTTAGGCCACTAGATCCAACATTTATAACATAACTACAAAAGACATTTAAAGTTTCAAAGGTTGTTTTATTCCTATATAAATTTGGTTTGTTGGAACTCTTGGAAGAGTCCAATTCTCACATTCGTAAAGAACATTAATGTTCTTGTTCATTGACAATGTTATTGGAGGTTTGGTTAGACTTTTAGGATTGATTGAAGGTAAAACTTGCAGAAGAATTGGTTCTCCTAAAAAAATGAAACATCTTTTTGTTTTTGTATTTCCTATAGGGGGTTTTACTATCAAAATTTTTAGATTACGAAAATTATCTGGAGGGATACTTTGTCCTTCATACGCCTAACCCATGTCTACTTGGACCGTGTATCAATACTTAACAAAAATAATAATATATTAATAAAGACAGTTAAACCAAAACTAAAAAATATTGAAAACAAATTTAAAGATTTCTCAAACTTAGAATTACCTTTTCTTCCTTGATTTTGATACCAAAATTTGAAAATATTAATTTTTAATTGGTTTAATTTTTTTACACATGTTTGATAATCTAAAATAAACAATATGTTAGAATTTTTTCTATAAAAAAGTGTGAAAAATAATAAATACATAAGAGTTTCATATCATTTACTGAGGAATATTTTCAATTACTTCATTTTTATTTTATTTATTTTAATATTATATATTCTATAAAAACTTTACGTTTAAAATTTGATTTTTGTTTAGAATAAGGTAAAATGTTTAAAAATTAAGGATAAAATGTAGAATATATATTTTTTATAATTTAAAATCTATATTTATCAAACAATCTAATTATATTCAATAATTAATTTTAAGTAACATATCAAACAATTTTATAAATTAAATTCATTACTTAAATTCTCAATACTTAATTTTTGAGCACTTATTTTTTCAACATTTAATTTTTTAGTTTATCAAACAACACTTTGGAAAATTCAAAATCATTTGAATCCGTCAGGGTTCGCTTGGCTCGATTTGAGTCCGAATTCGATAAAAAAATTTAAAATTTGATTTTTACTCAGAATAAGATAAAATGTTTAAAAATTAAAGATAAAATGAATAATATTTTTTTTATAATTTAAAATCTATATTTATCAGACAATCTAGTTATATTTTATAATTAACTTTAACTAATATAACAAATAGTTTTGTAACTGAATTTTTCAAATTTATTTTCCAGTTTATTAAACAATACATTAAAAAATTCAAAATTATTTGAATTCATTAGAACTCGCTTAAATTGAATTGAACTCAAGGCCAAAAAAATACGAGTCTAAAAAGACTGAAGCTTGGGAATATCCAAACCCAAAAAAATTCCTGGAAAAATCCGGATCCGCTGAATCCAAAAAAAGGTTTGCGACGTATTTAAAAGATTTCATAAAAGAAGATAGTCTCATAACTTCCACCTCCAATTTTGTTTTTTGATAATCGAAATGAGTTGTTAATTAACTCTTCTATTTTTCTTCCACCTCCATTTTAAAGATAATTAAATGTGTATATATTTTGTGGGGTGCAAATACCTAATAATCATTTGAAAAAATCAAATCAAAATTTAGAAATCCTAAAAAGGAGTTTGGTAATTAATTAAGAAACGGCAGTTCTTTAAATAAAAATAAATAAATAAAAGAGAGAGTGAGAGAAATACGAGAGGGCCTATTAAATGTAATATTAATATTAATAGCTTTATTAAATACCAAGGAGCTGCTGTTACGGCACCCATTCAGGCATTTCTTTTCAATTAATTCCCACTTTGCTTTTCCTTCGGTCAAAGGCCTTTTATTTTCAACTAAATATGTTCTTATTATATCAAATCAAATCCTTTTATAAACCCTAAATTATCCTTCGGACAACACTCAAATGGTTACAAAATGAGGGTGTATTTTGTCTTTCCCAAGTGAGATAGGGTTGTTTTCCTTAAAAAAATTTCTCAACATCATCACCACAAGAAAATTATATTTCAAAATTAAGAGATATAATATTCAAATTTTAGATTTTAGTATAATGAAGGAAATAATAATAGTAATAAATTCTAGTTTTATTTTTGGGTTATAATCTTAAGCTTTCTTCCTTAATATCATGTCATTTTGCATTTTTCCATTCTTTGTCTCTCATTCCTAAGGTAAGCTTTTCATTTTTTTTTTTAAATTTATTTTGCTTATTTTTTTTAAAGAAAAAAAAAACCCCTCTGTCCTCTGTTATTTCTTCATCTGGGATTTTCTCTATTCTTTATTCATTATTTAATTTATATAAAACCATTAATACTTTAATGGACAACATAAAAATATAAACATTTAATAAAGTAATGAAACAGTGCTTTTCATTTTATATTAGTATTTTGTACTCCATGAAGAAAGGAGCAACCAAAAGAGTCCTTTTTTTCTTTTCTTTTTTTTTTTTGTCCTTTGATTTGAAATTCAAGGTTAATATTTTAATGGGGTCTTTAAACAAAGGTGAGATTTTCCATTTTTCTTGGGTTTGAAGCTTTTTCTCTCTTTTATTTTCATTTTGTTGTTTGATGGAAGGGCACCATTGTATCAGTACAACTTTGGGAATTTCAAGCCTTTTTCTTTATTTTTGTTTTTAATTATGTTGTGGAACGATGAGGGGTGCAGCATTGTATTAGTACACCTTTTGGAGTTTCATTTTGTTCTAGATTGATGGAAGGGCGCCATTGTTCTGGGATTACAAGCCTTTTTCTTTCTTTCATTTTGTTCTCAACTGATGAAAGGTGCCCCACTGCATTAGTACACCTTTTCGGGTTTCTAAGTATTATTTTTCAGTTTTCTATGGAAGTTGTACCATTTTTACATTAGTACACTTTGGACTCTCAAATTTTATTTTATTATTTTGGTCTTGATGGGAGGGCACCTTTGTGTTGTATTGTATCAGTAACCCATAGAACTAAATAATAGGTATTGTCAGATAAAAAGAAACTTCAAACTTGGTTGATTATGCATGACATTCATATTTATATTATTTTGTAATATATGTAGGTAGTATATCTGTTAAGTAACCATGAGATACGAGCGTATCTCTAGAATGTCAGGGGCAAATGTTATAGACTATCATAGGCCTGTAAACTCTAGGTTCTGAAAAGAAAAAAGAGTGAAGAAACATACTTTTATTTTAATTGGTTTCTTTGAGTTTTTATTGTTTGGTGATCTCAAAGGCTGTCTCCTTTTTGGTATGGAGAAAAGGCCTGAAACTTTTTGATGTTGTGTTATTTCTTTATTGCTGTTAATTCAATTTACTCTGAAAGTAAATTCATGACCCTGATAGCTATGTTCCAACTTTTGCTTTTCTTGGACTTTGAATATCTCCCTTGTTACTGGGAGTTATTACATCAATTGAGGTTGTTGACCTTATCAATAAGGTGCTGTGCTCTCCTACTTTTTTTGATTGTTATGTTTCAGTTCTGATATTGACATTGATATCCCTTGCTGAATTATTATTTAATGAGGTTTTCTGCTTGTGAGTACTCTGATACTTGTTTACTTCTCTTTCAATATATTCCCTATCTTTGCCTTTTCTTTTTGCATTGTCTGCTTTTCTCTTCAGTCATCGGCTTTTCTTCTTGTTGTGCATGCTAGCCCTTGTTTTCTTTTGGTTTTGGCTTGGTAGGGTTTCTTTTACTCTGACTTCATTCTAGTTGAACAGTGTTGTTTGTCTTTGGATTTTTTTTTCTTCACTTGCATTTAAGTCTATAGAGCAGTAATAAAACGACAGCTAATGGTTGATATTGTTGGTGGTTTGAACAGTGAAGGGTTTGTCAAGGGTGGAATACTTAAAAACAAAAGGAATATAGTCAATGGCGTCAACTTCATTCACCAAGCAGACTCTTGTGCCTATGAAGGAACCAGTGTCTAGCTATACTCCATATCCACCTCCTCTTGCAAGATATGAAGATGTTGTAACTAGTCCAAAGCTTTTCCTCGCCACTTTGGAGAAGCTCCATGCTACTATGGGAACAAAGTTTATGTAATTTTTCTTCTGGATGCTTTTTTTTCTTCTCTAAATTTACATTTTAGTGTAGTTCCTGTTTTTCCCTGAGCAATATAGTTTGGTTTGATTTGGAGTAATATAGTAAAAAAATAGCCTTTCTATGTCCATATACGTGAACATCAGAACATGCATATGCTTACGTCTGATGTTACCATCTAGATCCCAGGCGCGTTTGTCTTGCGTTTATGCTACGGCCATTTTATATATTATGGTCATATCCCTATCCATGTATGTGTCAAACTGGTACTTGATGAAAAATGAGAGTTGGAGCAACTTAGGTCCGTTTTCATATTATTGATTAGGCTAATATAACGGTGTTAGGAATAAGACCCGCAAGTATCATCCAGGATTTAGTTTTCAAATTATATTGTTTCATAGGATGCTTTCTTTGTTTAGAATTTACGAACAGTGGTGTATATTTTCTGGTTAAAGACAGTGAATGGAAAAAATCTGTAATGTTATGTTGATGCTTGGGAAGTTCTTAGGTGGGCGGTTGAGTAATAATTATGGCAATAAAAAGAATTTAGTTGAATGCATGCATATCCTAGATTTTATTTATTGGTTATTCTTTCTTGGATGCTTCTTTATGATGTCAAGTTATGATTAAATCTTCTATTCTGAAGGTCCTGACTTTGTCAAGTTTTTGGAAATCTCAAGTAGGCAGGGGTAGTTGATATATAACCATGACTTCTCATTTTATTCTATGTCATGATTTTATGTTTATCATGCTTATCTGCTCACTCGAAAACTATGGTACTGTCTAGCAACATATTATCTTGTTTTTGGAGATCTAAAGTAGGCAGGGTGTAGACTGTAGTTGATACATAACCATGATTGCCTCATTTTCTTCCATGTCATGAATTTATGTTAATTATTCTTATCTGCTCACTTGAAAACTATGATACATCTAGCAACATATCATTTTGTTTTGGTTGTAGAAACAGGGTGATACTTGCTATATTCTTTGAATTGCAATTTTATCTTCTGCTGTTTTTTTTATCATGTTTTCTGGTCTTTTTGAGACCTCCACGTGGTTGTATTTGGTTTCCGAATGTCTTCACTGAAATTGATTATCTCCATCTGCACTTACTTACCACATATAGTTCTTTCATTTTCTGATTGAATACATACTTTGTTGGCCTGAGCAAAGTAGAACCATGTTTGCCTTTTGAGACCTAGCTGCTGGAATTACCTCCTTTTACCATATTTCCAATAATTGTACTTGTCAACCTAAATTTTTAATAATTTCTTTGCCTTCTTGACTTTGATGTAGGATCCCCATCATAGGAGGAAAGGAGTTGGATTTGCACAAACTTTTCGTGGAGGTAACATCTCGTGGTGGAATTGAGAAGGTAATATTAAACCATGTACTCCTAGTTGTCTGAGTTTCTACTCCTATCAATTAACGTCATTGGAAGCCTCATTGTGGTTAATGAATTTCATTTATGTTCAATGTGGCCGTCTGAATTATTCTTGTTTCTATTCATACATGAGACTCTTTCATAAAGCTTGTGGACTTACATTGTTCTGTTTATGAAATGACGACCTTTGAAGATGACAGCAGAAATTAAAGATTTGTCTATAGGTATCTCTTATTTTTACGTCTTCAAATGCAAAAGTGAGTGCCACAAATGTCTATGAATTCTGCAATCTTCCTTGAGAAACATTAGGGATTCGAGTAGCACTAGGAACTAGAAATTGATCTCTCGAGGGCTCAATAACATTGCGGAGATTGCATGTTGGTGTTGGTTACTTCAATTATTATCGAACCATGTTTGAGTTAAAAAACGAACTATGTAGTTTGATGCTACTGCTTCACATCCAGTTCAAACTAGGTGGCCCTATTGATTTCTGCTAACTTAGACTTGGGGATGAGCTATGTACACTAATATTCAAATAATCATGTTTTAAACGGATCTTGTAGATTGTAAGAGAGCGGAGATGGAAGGAAGTGACTGCTGTTTTCAACTTCCCCTCCACTGCTACAAATGCATCTTTTGTGCTGCGGAAGTACTATGTTTCTCTGCTTCATCACTATGAACAAATCTACTTCTTTAAAGCCTGCGGTTGGATCCCTGTTCCTTCTGGTATGCAAGTCGAGGACTCAAACTCTTCTTTGAATAAATATCAGAGCATTGCTCCTAATGGTAAAGGATAATTCATATATGCAGATCCTCTTCGAAACCAACTACTACCACAGACCCCTACTCAAGGTGCAGTGCGGCCAGCCACAGATATTCATTCAGCTGCTGTCCAGCAGCCAAGAATAAATATTACCGAGTCGCCTGCAGGTGCCTTAAAACTTTTCTATGATGAATGAACCTGTCTTTATGCTTTCACCTGTCAAGTTGTCAGTCATTCTCCTTGATCTCCCCCTCTTCCATTTTCGCCTGCAAACCATCCTAAACCTCTATAGCTTAACTTGGTTTGAATCTCAGTTACCGAGTTTCTAAAGTTTCACGAGTTTGGTCAGTTATAGACGTGTGTTTTTGTTGATACTGCAGTAAGGCCAACATCGACAGCAGGCACTCCTGTGATTGGGGTCATTGATGGGAAATTTGAGAGTGGCTATCTTGTTACCGTCACCATTGGCTCAGAGAAGTTAAAAGGTGTCCTCTACCAGGCTCCTCAGGGTGCAGCACCCCAAGTGCCACATCAGTATGGTGTATTTGCTGGCAAGAGTTACAGCGCTCATGCTTCATCAGGGGTGCAACGTCGGAGGCGCCGTAAGAAATCTGAGATAAAACGGAGGGATCCTGCTCATCCAAAACCTAACAGGAGTGGGTATAATTTCTTTTTTGCTGAGCAACACGCAAGGCTGAAGCCACTTCACCCTGGAAAGGACAGAGAGATTAGTAGAATGATTGGTGAATTATGGAACAACTTAACTGAATCAGAAAAAACAGTAAGAGCCTTAAATTATTCCGTAATTCATTAACTGAACATGTTTCATAACTATTTTCTCTTTTATAGTATGTTCTTAAGTTTTTACTTCTTGGACTTTTGTCATTGCTCAGGTCTATCAGGACAAAGCGCTCAAAGACAAAGAAAGGTATAGGATTGAGATGGAGGATTACAGGGAAAGATTAAGGACAGGTCAAATTATCAGTGATGCAGTGCCCCTACAGCAACGGCTTCCGGAACCAGATGTAGAAATGACAGAAGCAAATACGAGGCTTGATGGAGCTGAAGGTGGCTATTCTCAAACACTGGAACATGATAGCAGCTCCGGTGGAAGTGATTTCGAAGATGCTAAAACTGCAGATAAGGATTTAGATATGGAAGAATCTCTGGTTGTAGGGGTAGGCGGTGAATCTATGAATGAAGATGTGGAGATTTCAGGTGAGCTAATGATTGAAAAGTTCAGCATTGAGGGTGAAGAAAACTTGGGGAATGCCTTGTCAGAGGCAAACAAAGAACCAATGCATAGTGAAGAACACTAAAAAATCTGCTAGGGTTAACATAAACATCCCGGCCGTGAAGTAAGTTTTTATTTAGTTGCTTCCTTTCTATCTGTAAAAAGTTAGTTTTACTGTTAGCGGAAGGTTTTGTTTCCTAGGATGGGATGAAGGCAAGATTTTTTTTTACTGGCTTGGGTAAGTGTTGTGGTGGAGAGATCCCACCACCTGCAAAAAACAATCTCCCAACTAGCTTATTGTGTCAATGGAGGGCTCATTTGTAGACTGTAGTTGACAACAAAGTGTAAAAATGCATGAAGAGAAAAGTTCTTTTTAATGCGTAGATATATGAATTTCATTCATGCCCTTGGATTTGCTTGATTTTGATGCAATTGTTGAGCAGACTAAACCAATCTTTCTAAGATTTTGATACAACTCTGTAAGGGTATCCGACATGAATATGTTCAATTTTTTTCTTAAGATCTATTTGGAGGATCCTTGGTCATGTCTACCCAAGTTTGAATATGCATGTTTAGGAATTAACATGAATGCATAACTTGCTGGATTCTGTCAGCTTCTTACAACAAAATATCTCTATTCCAAACAGTTGAAAAACTCAAAAAGTTTAAAGTCTAATATATGATTCGCCCACAATGTAAAAAAGTTGTACAATCTAATAAACATTAATTGCATAATTGATCATAATGAGAACTAAACCTAAAAGAAAGTAAAATGAAGAAAAAAAAAAAGAGGAAATGAACCAAAATAGTTGGCCTGTTCTGTTGGATAAAAAAAGTTTGATTAAATATGTGAGCATGTGGTAGTAAAAGATGATACAAATACGCTAGGACAAAGATGAATAATATAAGAAAATGTCAGGAGTCAGAGACCGAAAGAGCATCCCAGATCATATCCATGTCCAAGGAAGGCATTCTACTTAACTGTACAGCATCTACATCTGATGATAAACTCTCCTGAGTTTTCTTACTAATCTCATTCACTTCAGATCCTGCCTTGTTCTTGACCTCAAATTGCCACTCTCTTTTCTCGGTGTTCTGGTTTAAATCTTGGACTTTTGCCGATGTCAACGATGGATCATTGGACTTCTTGTTGCCAGCAATGCCTTGTGAAATTGCTTGCAACTTGGCTTCAAGAAGTGCAGCAGTGTTCCCATTCAAAGAATTGGCCTTGAGTTGATGCTTAAGATCTGGAAAATTCAAATGTGCATATTCTCCACGCAGCATGTATGCTGCTGTATCGTATGCCATTGCCGCTTCTTCTGCAGTGTCGAAAGTCCCTAGCCAAACCCTTGTCCGATTTCTCGGCAGCCGTATCTCGGCAACCCATTTTCCCCAATGTCTTTGCCTTACCCCTCTGAACAGCTTTCCAGGGGATGATGAACCCTTTTGATGCTGGTTCTGCAACCTGCGTCCAGTGTACTTCATAGGTTGGGTCTTGGTAGTGCTAAGCCAGTAGTCACTAAAACCTTTGGATTGATAACTTGTCAAACTCTGGTTCATTCTAAGCCATTCATCCCCCATTTGAGACTGAACCTCACCAAGTTGAGGCATTTGGAATGAAGGGTTTTGACACAAGGTCGATCCAGGTTCACCCTTTTTCCCCATGGAACCAATGGCTCGTCTGCTCGGATCTAACATGCCAGGTTCCTGCAGAAACAAGGTTAAGTTGGGGAATTTCGATGTTGTAGAGGGAGAAGGTGGTTCAGAAACTTGAGCTTGGTTTAGTTTCGGAAAAGTCTCCAAGAAGTTCAATGGCATAAAACCATCCTTGACCTCAGAAACAAGACCACCATGAGGGGGGACAGAACTGAACCCTGAAACAAACAAGCTGGAATGATGTTCATTCAAAATATCTTGTCTGAGAATTCCAGGGATGCTTTTTAACAAATTGGCTCCTAGAGACTCCTCAGGTGAAGAACTGGAATTGAGCCTATCAGGTGAAGGAGATGATGATGATGATGAAGGTGGTGACTTGCTTAAAGCGCCCCAAACGATAGGACCTGTTGGCGTGCCATAAATATAAGAAGGCCACTCCTTGTTCATCAAAGTTTCTGTTTTGGGAAATTGATTCTCCACGCTCATAATTTTTGGCCGAAAACAGAACAAAATTTAGGAGATGTATATAGAAATGATGCAACTGAAAGTACAATACTTTATATATTAAGCTTCTGATAAAGCCTTACTATAATAATAATAAATTAAGGGAACCTACTTTATCTATATATATATACTGGTATTTTAAAATTTTAGCCTTTCAATAGAAACAATTGCTTTTCTTTCAATTGAAACAGTTGTTTGCCACGTGCAAGCAATTATCTTTCTTTTCTTTTTTTTCTTATTTGATGAAGATAGAAGAAAACAGAAAGAAAGAATGGGAAAGATAAACTATCAAGAATTTCAAAATAAACCAATCAAAAACTTGCAGATGAGTTTTTCATTTGTTAACTGTGAAAGTGATGTAGGGTTCTTAGGCAGGTGAATATTGTCCCATGAAAATGACTGTTAAGAACCTCAAACTCCTTTACTTCCATCCATGGCATTCTTGTTTAGACAATGGCCATGTGCTTTTCTCAAACACTCACATGACTGCTTCCTTCCCTTTTACTTTCTAACCGTAATTTTAAATGATAGTTACTCTTTACGAGATTTAAATTGCAATTACATCTATGCTTTCAATCTTACCTTAATTTCAGATGTAATAAATCCTATCATGCTCCATGTCATCAACAACGAAGAAACTTCAAATTTACACCTCATCATGTCCAATGTAAAATTTTAGATTTGGGTTGGATCAAATAAAAAAATATTAAACTTGAACTCGATCCGACCTGTCCGTATTATTTTTTATATAAAAGTAAATTTTTAAAAAAATTAATATATCAAATACACTAAAAATATTAAAATAAATATTTCCTAATAAATTAAAAATATATTAAAAAAATTTTATGCTTAAATAACATTAAGATAATTACAACTTAAGAAGCAAATGCCTCCAAAATAGTTGCAAAATTAATAATAAAACAAGAGTTATACAATATCTAAATAATAACAACAATATAATAGCAAAATGACAGCAAAACAACATCAAAATGATAGCAAACAACAACAAAATAACAGTGAAAAAATAGGCAAATTTGGGTCAGGCAAAGCAAAAAAAAAAAATCTTACTCGAGACTCAGCCCGTTTAGAAAACTTATCTTATTTTTTACCCAAGCTCATTTTTCGAGCCTATATTTTTACCCAAATCCTCTCACATTTCAGGCAGACCTTTGGGTGGGTTGAGTCAGACCTTGACCAAGTCTAGTTCAAATTGTAAAAGGTCCACTTAGGCTGATAGTCTTCGTATTTTAACAAAGTTTGATATTTAATAGAGGATTAAAATATGCCATAAGTCCTTGTATTTTTCAAAAATTTAGAATTTAGTACCTATACTATTATTTTGAGAAATTTAGTCCCTTTATTTTTCAAATTCCAAAATTTAGGTCCAACTGGTAATAGTGTTAAAATAGTTTTGTTAAATTTAGGTTCATCACATCACAATGTCATTGTTTTAGTTTCATGACTATCAAGTGAGTATTTTTTTTTAAATTCGAAATGCCATATCAACAAATTTTAGAACAAAAAAATATTAACAGTTCAACCTGAATTTTAAAATATGAAAAGTAAAGAGACTAACTCCTAGAAATAAAAGTATAGAGATTAAATTCTCAATTTTTTAAGATTATAGGAACTTATGACATATTTTAACATTAATAGAATAATGGAAAAAAATATTAGCTCTTAATGTTTATATATATATATATATTGTCATTTTGACTTTTCTTTTATCAATTTCAACATCAACTTTTAATTTTTTAGTCAAATTACTATTTTTGGAAAAAAAAAGTTAATTAAACTATTAAAAATTTTGAAGAAATTGACGTGATAGTCCACATAGCTATCCATGTGCACTTTATTCTTGATGTGAATAATTTTTTTAAAAAAAAATTTAAACTTTTTTTTTTTAATTTTAGTAATAATTTCTATGTATACATATATTTTTATGAAGTACACGTAAATTACCATGCAGATTGTCATATTAGTACCATAAAATTTTAACAATGCAGTCAAATTTCCATAAAAAATAATAATTTGACTAAAATTTGAAGTATGATGACCAATGTGATAAAAAAAGAATTAGGGTTAAAGTGATTGTACGAGCCCAATTTTGCCTGGCCCGTTTAAACAAAAACCAAAAATAATAAAGACAGTCCATTTTACATAAAGCCCAATAGGCCCGGTGTCCAAACTGGGTCTCAGCTAGCCGAAACCCTAGCTAGCCTCAGCGCCGCGCCTCCCCTTTGCTACCCACGTGCTTCAGCAGCGCATTCGACGCTCGAGGACCGGCTTTGCCCGTCCTTTGCACCAAAACGGAAGCCCCTCTCGTTGACCTTCCTCCCAACCTGCAAAAAGACCATAAAGGGGAATAGAAACAATGCAATACGCAAAGGCAACAGAGACCAAGAAATATGTATTCGACTATATAGCCAAGAGAAAAATGTAACCTTTTTACACACAGAGATTGAAATATATATACATAAAAAAAAAGCAATCAAAAAGAAGAAAAAAGGTGATTTCGAAAGTCTTGTACATCGTTTTTTCTCGAGTCTATTTCGTTTTCTTTTTTGCTTTGCATGTGTTTTAGTATAATAAAAGAAGATGGAAGGCTTACTTTGCAAACGAGCCACCGAATCCTTGTCTCCTTCGCCAGCGCCGAAGGTTAAGAGGGGGTTTCGAGGCCGAAATTGATCAGCCTTGAGGCTGGGCTTTAAATGAAGGCATAAGGGGAACGCTTTCGTAGGCCACCATCCATCGTTCATGGTGGAGTGATGGTGGTTGAATGGTATACCAAATGGGGGCAAACATTTAGGGTTTCCCCTTTTCTTTCCTTTTTTTAATTTTTTTGCTGCAATGTTTAATTGATTTTAGGGCTGTAGATTTTTTTTTTGTTAAAAGGTGGCTGCATTTGAAAAAGAAAATAGAAAAAAAAAAGGTTTTAAATTACTTGTAAAAAGGAAGGCTCGCATTTCAACCCGTTTAACAGGCCTGATCTGCGCCTTTTAGTTGAAAATGGGGGAATTTTGCATTAGTTCCTTCCCTTTTGTGCAAGCATTCAACCATGCCTTATTTATTTCACTTCTTTTTTTAATTTGGCTTTGAAATTTACGCATATTGGTAATTCGGTCCGCGCCTAAGCACTACATTATGGGACCTGGATTATTTCCAGTTTTAGTCCTTGTGCATTTGCGCACATTGCACGCTGGTCCCCATGTTGGTTTCTTTATTTTCATATTACCCCATTTATTTTAAATTTATTTTAATTAGGTTTATTATCTATCCAATACTTATTTTCAAAAGAATTCATTTAATTTTTTTTAAAATTTATTTATGTATATATATGTTTTTAAATCTATTATATGTATAAGTGTTTCCTAATCTCATATTTTATTACATATTTTTACTCTCCTTTTATATTCTATGTATATTATTAATCTCATTTTATTTTGCATACGTAATTTCTTTTAAATTTATTTACATAGTTTGTATTGATGTTATCTAAAGAAAAATCTCACATGTCTTATTTATTATTTATATATATATATATATATATATATATTATATATATTATTTATAATTGATCTATACATCACTAAATTTGTGTGTTTATACATATAGTTTTTATTATATACATAATTATGTTTTTTTAAATCTGTTACATATATGACTTATAGAAAAATTAATTTAGTCTTATATACATTATTAATTTCATGCAAATTTTTACAACTAATAATTCCCAAATCTATTTATATATATATACATATTTTGTGAACCTATTATGTATATTTCTTAAAGTTATATCTTATTATGTATCCTTGCTATACTTTCACATTCTACATATTATCAAATTTTTCTTTATTGAGTGTATTTTAATAAACATTTTTACATGCATATATTATTTGATTTAAGAGTTTTCATTCTATAACGCATATTTTAATGAATGCATATATATCTTTAGTTTGTTTTTACAAATAGTTTCAAATTCAACAATTCATTTATAATATATTATGTGTTCATCCTTTTAAATTTGTCTCATACATTTTTTAATTTTCATGTTGTTTTGCATATTTGGCATTTAATTGTGTTGTATTAGGCTATGTATATTATCGTTGTGTATTATTTTCGTTTTGTATTTCTATTATATGGATCATTCTTTATTCATGCTTAGAAAATTGATAATATTTTTCTTAGATTGGTTTAATTTAATTGTTTATTTTGCTAGTTGATTAAATGAATTATATTCATTCATCCATCATAGTACTTCATACATGCATATTATCTTAATGTTTTTAATTTTTCCTTTTTGGGTTTACAAATATCATTTTATAATTCCCAACTCTTTAAAACTAATTATTCCATATTTATTTCAAGTCAAATTAATGCCTTTCAAGCTGGTTTTATAATTACTCATTTAAAAATTCCTTAAAACGAAGGCAATGTTTGATGTTTGGAAATTCAGGAAATCGTGCCCTATCGTGCTGGGTTTCGATTTCCCGTTTGTTCAAAATAATCGAACCTTCCTTTAGAATTTCACTCGTGTTTTTCTAAATTCTAAAACAAGGCAATGTTTGATACTTGAAAATTCGGGGAACCGTGCCCTATCGTGCTGGGTTTCGATTTCTCGTTTATTCAAAATGATCAAATATTCCTTTAGAATTTCATTATATTCTTTAAATTCTAAAACAAGGCAATGTTCAATGTTTGGAAGTTCGAGGAACTGTGCCCTACCGTGCTGGGTTTCGGTTTTTTCGTTGGACTAAATGATTGGGCATCCTATTGTAATTTTCAATGTATAAAATTTTGGAAGTCAAAAATTTATCGTGTTCTTGAGGGAGTAAAGAATCGTGTCCTATCATGTTGGATATGATGCTGCATTTCTTTGAAACAAGAGAATTTTTTACGATCAACTTGAGCTATTCAAATTTTTTCGAAGGAACCACATTTCAAAAATAGTTTCAAATCTCAGACATAAGGACAGTACTTAATCAATTTGGTACCAATTTTGGGCGAAATGAGGGTGCTAGTCCTTCCTCATACGTAACCAGCTCCCGAACCCGTTTTCTCAAATTTATGTAGGCCAAAATTGATTTAAATGGAATAAAATGTTTTATCAGGTGAAGCAATCACACCTAGATAAAAGATTGGTGGCGACTCCACGTTTTGTTTTCAAAAAGTCGATCCCCGTTTTTAAATCTAAAAAATGGTTTCGACAGCTTGGCGACTCCACTGGGGACTGAACAAGAGAGTCAAGCTATAAAATTGATTATTTGCTGTCCTTTGTCAAAGAATTGAAAATTTGTTTTAAAAATCATGATTTTTTAAATTGCATTCGATTGTATGATTGTTATGGTTCGGGTTTCGTGGAACGATATTGCATTGCATTGCACGACCACTGTGGTCACACCTTCTAAGTGAGTGTAAGAAGCTATGCTTTCGTGAGGTTTTCACCTCCGCATGGGCTAGTGGATTGCTTCTGGGATACATCCGTACCTATGATTTTGTGAGATTTTCATCTCCGTATGGTCATAGGGAAATGTATTCCCCTGAACCGAACTCGATCCATATGAGCCTATAATGGGTGAGGATTGAGGAATCTGGTGGTTCAGGTACCTTCTCTCTAGAGCCGAACCACATATAGTGAACCTTAAGAGCAATCCTTGGGTAGAGCTGCATCAAGCCTTAGTATTTGCCTATATGTGTGTTATAATTATCTTTGTTATGCTTGTATTTTATCACTTATATTTGATACTAACTGGTGTTTTGTTTTGATTGTGTTTTGCATGGCATTGCATACTAAAGGAGGTGTTGATTCGTATTCGATTACTAAGTTAGAAAGTTTAACATGGAGAATGAATTTCTTAATAAAGTTGAGGATAATGCGGCCGTCTGCGCATGGTCAGAGAAGTTACAATCAGAGAAAGGGGATAGCTTGGCAGAAGGATATACATCAGAGTTGCAGAAATTCACTCGCGTCAATGTAACACAAGATGAATTACAAGAGTTGAGAGATATCCGGGCTCGTTGGGATGAAGGAACCAAACAGTTGTTCTATCAAAACTATGGTGATATATCTTACTTGTTAGATATTAAGGTGGACAAGCATCTATTCCGAGTTATGGTTCAATTTTGGAATTCTGCTTACAAGTGTTTCACTTTTGAGGAAGTGGATTTAGTGCCTACCGTGGAGGAATATACTACCCTGCTCAGGTGTCCGAAAGTGCAAGTTAGAAAAGCTTATGCCAAGGTTTTTAATGGTCAAACTTTCGCAAAGAAATTGATGAATATTTTAGGAATGAGCGAGCTTTGGGTAACTGCTCGAATTCAACAAAAGGGAGATAGTAAATGTATCCCTTGGGAGAATTTGAGAGATTTGGTTTTAACACATCCGGATGAAAGAAAGAGGGTCGATATCTTCGCCTTAAGCATCTATGGATTAGTAATTTTTCCTAAAGCTTTAAGGTACGTGGATGAGGCCATCACTGACTTGTTCGATCGTCTTGAGAAGGGAATCACACCTGTACCTGCAATATTGGCTGAGACGTTTAAATCCTTGAGCATGTGTCGGAAGTTAGGCGATGTGCGTTTTATTGGATGTGCACAACTGTTGATGGTGTGGTTTCATGGGGCACTTTTGGAAGGTGGACAAGGTTTCTTATCGGGTCTTTTCTAAAGCTTATTCCCCATTAAAAAAGGAGGCAACCATACAAAGGAGAGAGGATATCTCAGAAGAGAAGTGGATGGAAATTCTTCAAAACCTCAAGGTGAGGGATATAGAGTGGTGAGCATTTTAGATGGTTCCCGATGAGATCCTGTATCGGTGTGGGAACTTTGATTGGGTGCCGTTGTTAGGAATTTGGGGAGCTACTGGATATACTCCATTGCTTGCATTAAGGAAATACAAATCGAGGCAGTTTGTACCCATGACTTACGGGCTTGCTCAATGTGAATTCTTTTATAAAGGTGACCACTATAAGAAGAAAGTTGGGAACTATCAGATGCTTAGAAGCAAACTCACTGGATGAAGAGGTTGGCTGTTGGGTCCATGGTGACACCTGAATATAATGGATGGTTTAGAAAAAGATTCAATGACAATATTCCTAGACCAAGTGTAGAAAACACCCGACCAATGGAGGAACAATTACAAGTCGCCCTGTCAGAGTTGGAAATTATAAAACAAGATTTCGAGAAGAAGACATCTAAGCTTGGGAAAAAGATCAAACAATTGGAGGAAGAAAAGATGCATCTGAGATTAGACGCTGATGTTCAGAGGTCAGAAGCTGAAAAGTTAAGAAAAGGGAAAAGTAAGGCCGAAGAAGATCTGGATAGTTTGAAGACAGATTATAAGAAGTTACGTCTGTCTATGAGGATTACTGGGTTAGGTAAAACTTCATAACAATGGCGCCAGGAAATTCGAGAGGAAAAAACCAAGGCCGACTGATGGGAAAAGAAATTCCGAGAGACTTAGGCACTAAATGAGGATTTAGAGAAGAGTCTGTCAGAAATCAGAAGTGAATAAGGTGAATTAAGGGCTAGAGTGGCAGAGCTCGAGAAGTCTCTTCATAAGTATCGAAGCCGTAATACCGCAATAAAGTTGAGAGCAAGCTTGAGTAAAGTAGAAGAAATGAAAGGAAAAATAGAAGGATTAGAAGCATCATTACAAAGCTGTGAGATGCAGATTGAGTTTTTCGAAGCAAGTGAGGAGCGTTGGAAAGAACAGCTTCACCATGCGCAAGACCAAGTCAGAAATAGGGATTACATCATAGGAGAAGCTGTGACCCAGATTCAGGAGGTAGCCAATTACTTGCAAGCTTTAGCGGTACAAGCGGACATACTGGGCGTGAAGTACGAGTTAGAGTCAGATCAGGGGCAGGAGCTAGCTTTATTGTTTAGGAAAATTAAGGCTCTGAGCATTAGGGCGAAATCTTATTTGTAACTCAGTTTTATGTAAAGACTTTTATTTTCTAGTGAAGTTTTCTAAATGGAATTGAATCAAAATTGATGCCTCTTTGTATTCATGCATTTGCATTACATTACATCATATGCATTAAAGGCCATAAAGAGATTCTAATTAATTAAAAATGTTTCAATAATCTAGAAACTGATGAAAATCTCTCAAATACACATCCCTACGGTACAAGAAGAAAAACTAAAGTAATGGATAAAAAACTAGAAAGACTGGAGCAAATGCAGAGAGAGATGCAGGAGCAAACGCAAGCACAAGTGCAAGAACAGTTAGCTAAAATCTAGCAGGAAATGAGGGACCATATGCTGGAATCACAAAGAAATATGATGGAAGAACTAACCCGACTACTAACCAGTAGGCTGGACAAAAGAAAGAGCCCTATGGCCGATATGGGAAATAACAATGAAGATTCCATTTACCCCTTAGTTTTACCCAAGCAAACACCCAAATGCAACATGAGACACACACACAGAGGCCATCCGTTACTGAAGATTCCCTCTACCCCCTGGTTTCACCCCGACGAATGCTAAAACGCAACCCGAGCTGTACACGTGAAGGCCGTCCATTACAATCAGGCCTCAGCAATTTCAAGTCGATACCTCGATGCCAATCAAATATCAAACGGGCTCAGGCTCTAATCCCTGGGACAACCCTATTAATCCTATAATCCCTGATCTGAATAATATGGCAGAAGAAAAGAGAGTGAGAACGGGACTCTCAAAAGAATTGGAAGACCGATGCAAGTGGTTGGAGGAAAGGTTCAGAGTGATGGAAAGTGCTGACTATCATTGTGGGATCGACACTAAAGATTTGAGCTTGGTCCCAGACCTAGTCCTCCCTCTTAAGTTCAAAACCCCAGATTTTAAAAAATACAATGGAACTGGCTGTCCAGAGGCTCACATCACTATGTTTTGTCGAAAAATGGCAGGGTACGTTCACAATGATCAACTATTAATCCACTGCTTCCAAGACAGTTTGGTCGGGTCTGCGACCAAATGGTACAACCAACTAAGTCACACTCAAATCCATTCATGGAAAGACTTTGCACAAGCTTTCATGAAGTAATACGACCACGTGACAGACATAGCACCCGATCGAATCACGTTACAAAACATGGAGAAGAAACAAAATGAGAGCTTCGGGCAGTACGCCCAAAGGTGGAGAGAGGTGGCGACGCAAGTCCAACCACCTCTGCTGGAGAAAGAAACGACTATGCTCTTTATTAAAACGACTATGCTCTTTATTAACACTCTGAAAACTCCATTTATCAACCACATGCTAGGAAGCTCTACTAAGAGCTTCTCAGACATAGTAATGTCAGGAGAGATGATAGAGAACGCGATAAGATGCGGGAAGATCGAAACAGGGAAAAATGCCAAGAAATCAGCTCCGAGAAGGAAAGAAAATGAGGTGAACAACGCGAGCGTATACAATAAGAGTTATTCAAAGCCAGTCACTGTGAGCCAACCGAAGACAATGACTACCAACCATCAGGGCTCTGAAAGACAAGATTCAAACCCGAGGCCTAACACGGAAAGAGTGCAGTTTACGCATATCCCAATGTCATATAGGGAGTTGTATCAGAGTTTATTCGATACCCATGTGGTGTCACCTTACTACTGGAAACCCCTGCAACCTCCATTCCCTAAGTGGTATGACGCAAACACTTAATGCGATTACCATACCGGAATCTCGGGACACACGATTGAGAACTGTACTGCCTTCAAAAAGGTAGTCAAAAGGCTCATAGGCATGGGCGTTGTAAAGTTCGATGAGCCCACAGGACCTAATGTGGCAGGGAATCTGCTACCTAGTCATTCAGACAAAGGGGTAAATGCGATAATTAAAAATGGAAGGAGGAGAACCAAGATGGATGTATTAGAGGTAAAAACCCCATTGAAATGGGTTTGGAAGAGGATGGTGGAAGGAGGTTTAGTCATACAAGATTCAAGGGAAAAGCCCAGAGAAGCAAGAAGATACTGCGAGTTTCATGCCGATGAAGGCCATGACATCCAAAAGTGCAATAAGTTCAGGTCCATAGTGCAAAATCTGATGGACAATAAGGAGATGGAATTTTACGAAGAAATCAAGGGGTTAGAAAAATAAGAGGTTTACGCCTCAGAGGAAGGAACAATAGAAGAGGTCCAAAGAGTTAATCATCCTGTGGTGATAATTTCGCGACCAAAGAATAGTGAAGCAGGAGTACAAATGGCGCCGAGAGTCATAATCCAGAAGTCGGTATCCTTCCCTTATAAGAATGTAAAAGGGTTCCCTAGAATTACGACTGTAACGTGACGATCTCGAGTGGGGAGAACCCAGCTAGCGCTTTAAGAGAGAACCAAGATGTAGGTTTCTATACATGCAGCGGAAGACGTTATGATCCTGCAGGTACAGGAACTGAAACTGTTAAAGGAAAAACCCCAATAGTCGAGCAAAGGAAGGAAAAGACGGCCAGGCTCGAATCGCCAATCAACGAGCCAGTAAACGAGAATGAAGCTAGAGAATTCCTAAAATTCTTAAAGCATAGTGAGTACAGCATGGTTAAACAGTTACACAAGTAACCGGCTCGCATATCAGTATTAGCTTTACTCTTGAGTTCGGAGACATATCGGAGCGCGTTAATGAAGGTACTAAATGAAACTTACGTTGTGGATGATATCTATGTCAACAAACTAGACCGTCTCGTCAATAATATAAGCGCTGATAATTTTATATTTTTCAATGATGATAAAATACCGCCGGGGGGAATGGGGTCAACAAAAGGGCTATACATCACCACCCGCTGTAAAGGATATACAATACTGGGAGTGTTGATTGACAACGAGTCTGCACTAAATGTCCTACCCCTATCTACGCTGAATAGGTTACCAGTGGATAGTTCCCATATGAAGACATGCCAAAATGTAGTGAGGGCATTTGATGGTACTGAAAGGAAGGTAATGGGGAGATTGAAATACCCCTTTTAATCGGTCCAAGCACATACGAGATAGATTTCTTAGTGATGGACATCAAGCCATCTTACAATTGCTTGTTGGAAAGACCATAGATTCACTCGGCAGGAGCGGTGCTATCGTCATTACATCAAAAGCTCAAATTTGTAACGGAAGGCCGATTGGTGACCATAAACGCGAAAAAAGATATCATTGCGTCTGTTATCAGCGAGGCACCATATGTGGGGACAGATGATGAAGTAATAGAATGCTCCTTCCGATCATTAGAATTTGTGAATGCAATATTCATTGCTGAAGAGAACAAAGTCCCGGTGCCTAAAATCTCTAAAACTACAAAGATAGGCCTACAGCTGACGGTTGGAAAAGGAGCTTTGCCCGGGAGGGGGCTTGGAAGAAGCCTACAAGGGAGGATCGAGTTACCTATGCTCATTGACAAACGAGACAGCTTTGGCTTAGGATTCAAGCCAAAGGCGAAGCAAAAGAAAAAAGAGCAAGAGAAGAAGCAAGAAAGGAGAAAAGCGCGTTTAAACAGGGAAGATGTCAAATAGGAACCAATGACCTTTCCTCATATATACAGAACAGTCGTATCAGGAGGGACTATGTACTCTGAAGGAAGATCGACGAGGAAGGGGTCTTTCGAAGAAATGTTGGAAAATTTAAATATTAACGCCATATCCGAGGAAGAAACGAGAGAAGAAGATCATATAGGCATTTGTCCATACGTGCCTGGGAGCGTCTTAAACAATTGGACTGCGGAGGAGATCCCTATAACTTTTAAAATTAATTCAGAGTAATGTCCAAAACAAGCTTATTACTCTAAGCCTAGGGGCAATAGGAATCCTTTTGTGAAATAGGCTCTTATCCAATATCATTATTTCAATAAAAATATATCTTTGCGTATCATCTTGAGCAAATATTCTTTTATTTTTCCATTTCATTCATAATCATACCACTAATAAATATTCTTAAATTCTTTTATTCTTTGAACTTTTCTTTATCTTTATAATAGGTCTCTAAATATCAATGATATGAGTAACATTGCTACTGACTCAAAGTCTCCTTTTGAGCAAGATATGTGTACGGAGGATTCTCAGAATTTTGAAGATGACCGAAACTGTAACCTATCTCCAGATTTGTTAAGGACGGTAGAACAAGATGAGAAACAAATCCTACCTCACAGAGTCAGTGGAAATTGTGAGCTTAGGAGAAGGAAAATAGGTGAAGATTAGAACCTGTATCGCCATGGAGACAAAACGAGATCTTATTAAGCTACTACAAGAATTCAAAGATGTCTTCGCGTGGTCATATCAAGATATGCCCGGGTTAAATATCGGTATTATGGTACACCGAATCCCCATAAAGGAAGAGTGTAAGCCAGTCTAATAGAAACTTCGAAGAATGAAACCTGATGTTTTATTGAAGATAAAGGAGGAGGTCAAGAAGCAATTCGACGCCAGTTTTTTACAAGTGGTTAAATACTTAAAATGGGTAGCCAATATAGTCCCAGTTCTTAAGAAAGATAGAAAAGTACGGATGTGCGTGGACTATCGAGATCTGAATAAAGCCAGCCCAAAAGACAATTTCTCGTTACCTCACATTGATACATTAGTGGATAACACGACAGGTTACTCACTTTTCTCCTTCATAGATAGTTTCTCGGGATACAACTAGATAAAGATGCATCCCGAAGACATGAAAAAGACCACATTCGTGACCATGTGGGGAACGTTTTGTTATAAGGTGATGCCATTCAGACTGAAAAATGTAGGAGCGACATATCAGAGAGCCATGGTAACTCTGTTCCATGATATGATGCACAAGGAGATCGAAGTTTACGTCGACGATATGATTGCGAAATCCAGGACAGAAAAGGAGCACATACAAGTTTTGAAGAAACTTTTCTTAAGGTTAAGAAAGTTTCAACTGAAGCTCAATCCCGCAAAATGTACCTTCGAGACTAGGTCAGGAAAGTTGTTTGGATTCGTAGTCAGTGAAAAGGGGATTGAGATTGACCCAGATAAAGTCAAAGCCATACAAGAGTTACCTACGCCACGTACTCAAAAAGAAGTTCGAGGATTGCTAAGAAGGCTAAACTATATCGCCCGGTTCATTTCACAACTAACGGAGAAGTGTGACCCGGTATTCCGTCTCCTTAGGAAACACAACCCAGGTGTATGGGATGAGGAGTGCCAAAGAGCTTTTGATAAGGTCAAGCATTACCTATCTAATGCCCCAGTGCTAATGCCACCTTGCCCAGATAAGCCACTGATATTGTATTTGGCAGTGTTCGAAAATTCCATGGGATGCGTGTTAGGCCAACATGATGAGTCGGAAAGAAAAGAGAAAACGATATATTATCTCAGTAAGAAATTCATCGAATATGAGACAAGATATTCGCTGATCGAGAAATTGTGTTGTGGTTTGATTTGGACAACTCATAGACTGAGACAGTATATGTTGTACCATGCAACTTGGCTCATCTCAAAACTAGACCCTCTGAAGTACATAATGAAGTCAAATGCTCTGAACGGAAGACTGGCTCGTTAGTAAATTTTACTTTCTGAGTTTGATATAGTCTACGTAAATAGAAGGCCATAAAAGGGAGTGCAATAGTAGATTTTCTGGCCAGTAGAGCTCTAGAAGATTATGAACCTTTGAGCTTTAATTTTCCAAACGAAAATCTAATACATGTTGCAACCACTGAAGAAGACCCTCAAGAAGATCATCCTTGGAGACTGAATTTTGATGGAGCCTCAAATGCTGTGGGAAACGGAATTGGGGCAGTTCTGGTATCCTCAAATTGAGATCATTATCCTTTTACTAGTAAATTGGATTTTGATTGCACAAATAACATGGCAGAATACGAAGCATGCATCATGGGTATCCGTGCTGCCATTGAACGCAAAATTAGAGTGTTAGAAGTATATGGGGATTCTGCATTAGTGATCTATCAGCTAAAAGGTGAATAGGAGATAAGAGACCCTAAGTTGATTAGTTACCGAAGGCTTGTTATTGAGTTAATCGAGGAATTTGATGATATCACTTTTTACTACCTCCCACGAGATGAAAACCAGATGGCTGACGCCTTGGCAACTTTAGCTTCAATGATCAAAGTAAACAAGTAAGAGGATATGAAGCCTATCCAAATGAGTATCTATGAAGCTCCGGCTCATTGTTACAACATCGAAGAAGAAGAAGAAAAGGATGATCACCCTTAGTATCAGGATATATTACGATATGTGAGGAATCGAGAATACCCATACCAAGCAACAGAAAATGATAAAAGGACATTGAGAAGGCTAGCCAGTGACTATGTCTTGGATGGAGAGATCCTATATAAAAGAAGGAAGGATCAGGTACTCTTAAGATGTGTAGACGCTGTTGAGGCTAAGCAAATCTTGGAAGAGGTCCATGAGGGTGTCTGTGGAATACACGCTAATGGTTTCACAATGGCCAGACAGATCATGAGATTCAGATATTATTGGTCCACTATGGAGGGGGATTGCATCAACTATGCCACGAAATGCCGTAAATGTCAATTTTATGGAGATAAGATTCATGTACGGCCTTTACCTCTTCATATCATGACTTCTTCGTGGCCTTTTTCTATGTGGGGCATGAACGTTATTGGGCCAATCTCACCGAAAGCATCTAATGGGCACTGATTCATCTTTGTGGTCATCGATTACTTTACCAAGTGGGTAGAGGCCACTTCTTATGCCAACGTCACGAAATCAGCAGTCAGCAAGTTCTTAAAGAAGGAGATCATATGTCGATACGGGATGCCTGAGAGGATCATATCAGACAATGCGCTAAACTTGAATAACAGCACGATAGCAGAAGTCTGTAGCTAATTCAAGATCAAACACCATAACTCGTCGCCATATCGCCCAAAAATGAATGGCGCAGTGGAAGCGGCCAATATGAACATCAAGAAGATCGTAGGAAAAATGACTGAGACTTATAAAGATTGGCATAAGAAGTTACCATTCGCCCTTTACGCCTACCGAACATCAGTCAGAACCTCTACCGGGGTAATGCCTTTCTCTTTGGTCTACGGAATGGAAGCGGTTTTGCCAATCGAAGTTGAGATCCCGTCCCTTCGAGTGTTGTCGGAGCTAAATTTAGATGAAGCAGAATAGATGCAGTCTCGATATGATCAACTGAACTTAATTAAAAAAAAGAGGCTGAAAGCTATTCGCCATGATCAAATGTACCAAAAGCGAATGATGCAGGCTTATAACAAGAAGGTTCGTCCTAGAGAATTTTATGAAGGAGGCCTTGTTTTAAAAAAGATTCTCCCCATACAAAAGGACTTCAGAGGAAAATAGATGTCAAATTGGGAAGGACCTTATGTGGTGAAGAAAGCCTTTTTTGGAGGGCCTCTGATTTTGACTGAGATGGATGGAAAAAGTTTGCCTAATCCCATAAATTCAGATTCGGTCAAGAGGTACTTTACTTAAAAAAATAAAAAAATAAAAAAAGGGAGAGGCCAATGCGAAAACCCGTAAAAGGGCGCTTTGAGACCAAAGGGGTTTTGAGTTGAAAACCCAGGAATGGGCAATTCAAATTTTGATCGGAAATGGGGCATACAGTAATTTTGTCTTCTCTGAATTAATAAGAAGAAGGAATGCTACATCTTGGGGGCATCAACAAAGTACTATTCATCTTCTAAACACATATCAAGTTCAAAGAATCCTCAAGAAGTTTTGGGCAGAGAAGCTTATGCTACGATATCTGGGGCACCTATTTTCATCTTTATTCATTTTGTATCCTAGCAAAATTTGCTATCTTGATTACCTTATTCATTTCGAGCTTCTTCTCAATAAAATTCCATCTTGTCTATTGCAACAATCTTTTTCAAGTGTTTTTCATTGAAATAATGATTAATGGACTAATGACATTCAAAAAAGAGTTCTGCATATTACTCTGAAATGATTCTAAATGATATAAAGACCTGAAACAAGACTAATTAGTTTGAATTACCCAAATTCAAAGAAACATTGGGAAAAGAATAGCCCAAGTTGTGATTATTCTTTAAGAAATGTCAACTGAAGAGAAAGACTGAATAATACGTCATTGATAAAACCTGGGTGAACAACAAGTAATATCAAATTAAGCATTAAAAGAAAAATAACATTTTTTTTGCATTCATGCAAACATCACCCGTACACAACTAGTTAGGAAAATTTGATTCATTCATCCTAATCATTTTAGCATAAGCATAGGCTCAAGAAATCAATTTTACGAGTCATGTCCCTCAGAGGACAGTGTAGCAAGATCGATTGAAGCTACGATTTTTACGGCAAATTTTATCTTCCTGAAGTTGTAGTGAAGTAGATTAAAGTCATCCATCTTATTTCCCTGAGGTTGCAGCGGAGCAGGTTGAAATTGTAGATCTTATCTCATTGAAGTTGCAGTGGAATAGATAAAAAAATAGCGAATATTATCTCTCTGAAGTTGTAGTTGAGCAAATTAAAGCTATAAATCCTGTACCTCTGAATTTGCAGCAGGTCAGATCAAATCTACCATGGTAAATCTTATCTCCCTGAAGTTGCAGAGGAGCAGATCGCTGCCACTAACCTTATCTCCCTAAAGTTGCAGTGGAGTAGGTTAAAGTTATAAGTCTTATCTTCTTGAAGTTGCAGTAGAGCAGACTGAAGATAGCAAATCTTATTTCCCTGAGGTTGCAGTGGAACAGGTTGAAGCTATAAACTACAGATCCTATCTCTCTGAAGTTGTAGTAGAGCAGGTCAAAACAAATCCTATTTCCCTAAAGTTGCAGTGGAACAGATTGAAGCTATAAATCACAGATCCTATCCCTATGAAGTTGTAGTGGAACAGGTCAAAATTATAAACCTTGTCTTCCTGAAGTTGTAGTGGAACAGGTTAAAATTACAAGCCTTATCTCCCTGAAGTTGCAGTGGAGCAGACTGGAGCGGGGCTTATTGAAGCTACTCGAAGAAAAGAAGTGCCAAAAGAAGTCGAAACTCGACAGGTCCAGGAAAATTGGCCCTCTCTTAGTCTTTTCTCCATTCCCGTTGCATGACAATGAGCAAAGAAGGGCAGCTGTACGGGCCTAATTTTGCCCGGCCCGTTTAAACAAAAACTAAAAATAATAAAGACAGTCTATTTTACATAAAGCCCAATAGGCCCGGTGTCCAAACTGGGTCTCAGCTAGCCGAAACCCTAGCTAGCCTTAGCGCCGCGCCTCCCCTTTGCTGCCCACGTGCTTCAGCAGCGCATTCGACGCTCGAGGACCGACTTTGCCCGTCCTTTGCACCAAAACGGAAGCCCCTCTCGTTGCCCTTCCTCCCAACCTGCAAACAGACCATAAAGGGGAACAGAAACAATGCAATACGCAAAGGCAACAGAGACCAAGAAATATGTATTCGGCTATATAGCCAAGAGAAAAATGTAACCTTTTTACACACAGAGATTGAAATATATATATAAAAAAAGTAATCAAAAAGAAGAAAAAAGGTGATTTCGAAAGTCTTGTATATCGTTTTTTCTCGAGTCTGTTTCGTTTTCTTTTTTGCTTTGCATGTGTTTTAGTATAATAAAAGAAGATAGAAGGCTTACTTTGCGAACGAGCCACCGAATCCTCGTCTCCTTCACCGGCGTCGAAGGTTAAGAGGGGGTTTCGAGGCCGAAATTGATCATTGAGGCTAGGCTTTAAATGAAGGCATAAGGGGAACGCTTTCGTAGGCCACCATCCACCGTTCATGGTGGACTGATGGTGGTTGAATGGCATACCAAATGGGGGCAAACATTTAGGGTTTCCCCTTTTCTTTCCTTTTTCTTTGTTTTTTTACTGCAATGTTTAATTGATTTTAGGGCTGTAGATTTCTTTTTTGTTAAAAGGTGGCTGCATTTGAAAAAGAAAATAGAAAAAAAAAGGGTTTTAAATTACTTGTAAAAAGGAAGGCCCGTATTTCAACCCGTTTAACAGGCCTGATCTGTGCCTTTTACTTGAAAATGGTGGAATTTTGCATTAGGTCCTTCCCCTTTGTGCAAGCATTCAACCATGCCTTATTTATTTCACTTCTTTTTTTAATTTGGCTTTGAAATTTACGCATATTGGCAATTCGGTCCGCGCCTAAGCACTACATTATGGGACCTGGATTATTTTCAGTTTTAGTCCTTGTGCATTTGCGCACATTGCACGCTGGTCCCCATGTTGGTTTCTTTATTTTCATATTACCCCTTTTATTTTAAATTTATTTTAATTAGGTTTATTATCTATCCAATACTTATTTTCAAAAGAATTCATTTAATTTTTTTTAAATTTATTTATGTATATATATGTTTTTAAATCTATTATATGTATAAGTGTTTCCTAATCTCATATTTTATTATATATTTTTACTCTCCTTTTATATTCTATGTATATTATTAATCTCATTTTATTTTGCATGCGTAATTTCTTTTAAATTTATTTACATAGTATGTATTGATGTTATTTAAAGAAAAATCTCAAATGTCTTATTTTTTATTATTATTATATGTATATATATATTGGTATTTATATTTGATCTATACATCACTAAATTTGTGTGTTTATACATATAGTTTTTATTATATACATAATTATGTTTTTTTAAATCGTTACATATATGACTTATAGAAAAATTAATTTAGTCTTATATACATTATTAATTTCATGCAAATTTTTACAACTAATAATTCCCAAATCTATTTATATATATACATGTTTTGTGAACCTATTATGTATATTTCTTAAAGTTATATCTTATTATGTATCCTTGCTATACTTTCACATTCTACATATTATCAAATTTTTCTTTATTGAGTGTATTTTAATAAACATTTTTACATGCATATATTATTTGATTTAAGAGTTTTCATTCTATAGCGCATATTTTAATGAATGCATATATATCTTTAGTTTGTTTTTACAAATAGTTTCAAATTCAACAATTCATTTATAATATATTATGCGTTCATCCTTTTAAATTTGTCTCATACATTTTTTAATTTTCATGTTGTTTTGCATATTTGGCATTTAATTGTGTTGTATTAGGCTATGTATATTATCGTTGTGTATTATTTCCGTTTTGTATTTCTATTATATGGATCATTCTTTATTCATGCTTAGAAAATTGATAATATTTTTCTTAGATTGGTTTAATTTAATTGTTTATTTTGCTAGTTGATTAAATGAATTATATTCATTCATCCATCATAGTACTTCATACATGCATATTATCTTATGTTTTTAATTTTTCCTTTTTGGGTTTACAAATATCATTTTATGGTTCCCAACTCTTTAAAACTAATTATTCCATATTTATTTCAAGTCAAATTAATGCATTTTAAGCTGGTTTTATAATTACTCGTTTAAAAATTCCTTAAAACGAAGGCAATGTTTGATGTTTAGAAATTCGGGAAATCGTGCCCTATCGTGCCGGGTTTCGATTTTCCGTTTGTTCAAAATAATCGAACCTTCCTTTAGAATTTCACTCACGTTTTTCTAAATTCTAAATCAAGGCAATGTTTGATGCTCGAAAATTCGGGGAACCGTGCCCTATCGTGCTGGGTTTCGATTTCTCGTTTATTCAAAATAATCAAATATTCCTTTAGAATTTCATTATATTCTTTAAATTCTAAAACAAGGCAATGTTCAACATTTGGAAGTTTGAGGAATCGTGCCCTACCGTATTGGGTTTTGGTTTTTTCGTTAGACTAAATGATTGGGCATCCTGTTGTAATTTTCAATGTATAAAATTTTGGAAGTCGAAAATTTATCGTGTTCTTGAGGGAGTAAAGAATCGTGTCCTATCGTGTTGGATATGATGCTGCATTCCTTTGAAATAAGAGAATTTTTTACGATCAACTTGAGCTATTCAAATGTTCTCGAAGGAACCACATTTCAAAAATAGTTTCAAATTTTAGACATAAGGACAGTACTTAATCAATTTGGTACCAATTTTGGGCGTAGTGAGGGTGCTAATCCTTCCTTATACGTAACCAGCTCCCGAACCCGTTTTCTCAAATTTTTGTAGGCCAAAATTGATTTAAATGGAATAAAATGTTTTATCAGGTGAACCAATCACACCTAAACAAAAGATTGGTGGCGACTCCACGTTTTATTTTCAAAAAGTCGATCCCCGTTTTTAAATCTAAAAAATGGTTTCGACAGTAACAAAAATGATAAATATTAAGAACTAAATGATAAATATATATAAAGTTATAACCCAACCGTTGATAGCATTAGTATTTGTCATCAAAATTTATTTACTACTAAATATGTTTGCTTCATAATGATTTAACAAAAACAAATATTAACAAACTAGAATCTAAAAAAAAATAAAACTAAAAGAATTTATTTATTTTTATCATTTTAAGTATAAAAATTAAATATCAAACATTATTGAAATACATAAATTAATAGCAGCCCCCTAAATTTACAACCTTAATCTCATATTGGTTTGGGTATTTTATTTTCATCCTAACAATGTGTTCTCCAACAATATTATAACTGCTATTTAATTTGAATCACTGCATCTTACATATATAGTCTATACGGATTGATAGAATTAGGTTAACCTAATTGATAATTGTTATTTAATGTCCTTGTATTACAGATAATCCTTAGTTATGCCATTAATTAGTCATTTCCACGGTTTCATCGTCAATATTAACATCTAACTTTGAATTGAAACAAGACTTGTTCCAAAATTATGTTTTCCGATGAGGAAATCATGATTCATGAATGCTTTTCTTTTTATAGATCCAACCCATTAATGATTAATATATATAGAAGGCAAATTCATGAACAAAAAAGAATATGTTATTTGGCTTATCTTGAAGCTGTCTTTTGAGATGAGCATGGAGGCACTTAAGCAGCTGTCATCAATTCCACCCTTCCCCCCTCCAAATTTAGAAACCCCCTAATGATTAGAAATCTAATCTTATGAACATGTGTGGAGTTATGGTTAATCAATGCCACTTGGGATAACCATTTCCATGGAAAAGAGATTCCAATGAGTTATTTTCATTCACTTTAGGTCATAAATTTGATTAAACTATTTCAAAGCTTATTTAATAGTGCCAGCACATGGTGTTGGCCCTAACCTAAACGTAGCTTATTCCACTCTAATACTTGATTAATAAGAAGAAGCATGAACCCATGTTTCTTCAATCTCGCCTTTTGCTTTTGTTTTTCTTTATTCCTTCCAGTGTTTCGGGTCACAAAAACAAGAAAGCAAAATAGAATAAAAACTCATTGTCAGCACACATTACTATTTGCTTTATTATGGCATGTGAAAACTGACTTGTTTAAAGCAGTGAAATGACAAATCATGATGTGTTTTTAATCACACTCTTTGTTTCTAATCTCTTCCAAAACCCTGCAGGCTCCTGTTTCCCAACCTGGAAGATAAGGATTTTGCCTCCTCCTCCTTCCCCTTCTTCACTTCACATATTCATTATCTAATATTAATTCAATCTCATGGCTCAGTGTTTGTCTCCCTCCCTTTTGTTTGCGTCAGCACATGTCCGCTTAATAAAATACACCTCGTGAAACTTTAACAATAAAAATTGATGTAACGTATAGAAATTAATTTATTTATTTTTTAATAAAAAATATTTTTACGTATACAGAAGGCCACAATATGGGATAAAAGAGAAATATTGCGAATATTGACCTAAGAATGTTATAAAAGAAAAAGATTGCAAGAACCCAAGTTTTTGAGAAGCTAGCTAATCTTAGTCACGGTTGTTTTGATGTTGCTAATTATGTTCTAATTATATGGTGCAACATACAAGTTTTTCAATATTAATTTGTCATATAACAGATAGATAAGTCTATATAACTTGCTGGGATTGCCAACTCAAACAACAATTTTTTTGATTCAATGTTAAAAAAAAAAAACATAATTAACCCCAAAATAATAGAATAATTATTTTAGTATAAACAACAAAACAGTTATAAATGTTGAGATTGATTACCTCTTAAAAATAATTTATGTATACATACAGGTGGGAGTGCATTGCATAATCAACAGATCCAATCTTTTTCTTTTTTTTTGGTGCAATTTTGGTGAATATTCTTTTCTACACCTGTGATTTGATGTATGAAAGAGAGCGAAGTTTTGTCCTTTGTTGACAGTTTGTGGGATATTGGCATCTCAACCTTCACAACTAACCTCAAAAACCTTTTAGTTAAAACTATGATGACATTACCAATAAACTATTTGCTCTTTTTGTTGGGCTTAGCTTACACCATGAATAACACAAAGTAATGCTACCTAGCATTTTGACTAAACAACTTCCCTTTTGCCTTTATAATTATAGTTTTCTTTTCCTCATGGTATTTACATTTAAGAAAATGGTGGAGGAGTTTGATCCCGTAGCAGAGAAAGCCACACCTAGTTTTCTTTGATCTAAGTTAAAGCAGCCCAGAGATGAATGATATTCCTTACATGATATCCACACAAAGTTTGATAAAGAAAAAAAAAAAGTATACAAAAAGGTGAAATAAAACAAGAGCAACAAAACAGAATCCTTCTTGTACAAATGATTCTCTCTTTCGTTTTTCAATCAACTTACTCTCTTTTTCATCTTTATGTTGGTTTTTAATACCTTGTCTAGGTAGGAAAGAGAATCTCTCTCTCTCTTTATGTAATAATCCCTCCCTATATGCCTATCTACCAAAACATAAGAATATCGTTATTTCTTTTATATCAGCTATTTTAATTAATAATTATAAATTATATTATAATATGATTGAAAGTAAGTTTTTTCAAACTCGTACTTATATATATTATCTTACAATACCATAATCTCCTAACATTTGAATAATTTTCATCTCCATCTTTTAAAATAATTCCACTTTGGGTTAAAAACACATGAAAACCCTTTGGCTTTTTTTTTTTTTTTTTTTACTGGGACAGCTCAATTTAACAATGTAAACAACAAGCCTTCTAGATAGATCATGTAACATGCATACACTCATCACTTTTTTTTTTTTTTTTTTTTTCCAAACATAAATCAAAATGTGACATATATACGTAGACAGGCAGCAAACCCTGGAAGAAGATACAATAGAAAATCTTATCTTGTCATTTGGAAAACTAAGTTGGTAGTTATCTCCTCATCATGACTTCCACCAATTCAAGCAACTTTAATTATCAAAATTAGGATTGGAACTGCACTTTTTAATACTTGTTTTTTCTTTAATACATCTTTCAGCTTAAGTGTACGAATATAATATATAAATATTTTTGAAAGAGTAAAAGTGTATGAATAGTTAGAACTAAAATTAAATCAATATCGGGATTGAAATTAAAATACGTTTAAACTTAGATTAAAATATAATATATATAAAATTAAATTAAATACATTGTATCATACTTATATAATGTGATTTCATATTCATTAACAGAATTATGTATGTTTGTAAATGTTAAAAGAATTTATTAAATTGACCATTTTAGCTATTGATTAGTTTAATGATGGCCTGTAATAGACCAAAGTTAATGGGGGTTCAGAAGATGTTGGAGGATGAAATTGAAAACTAAAGAAAGAGCGGCAGACCATTTAGGCCATTCCATGTGTCAAAATGTTTGCGGTCCAGAATTGTTGACCACAATTTTATTTTATTCTATTACTATGAGATTCAATGAAGGGTTGGGACTAAACCAAAAATAGAAATGTTAATTTTAAATGTACAATTCCAAAACTCCCTTCATACTATTATTTCTTGAAAAAGAAGAAATTAAAAATTCATCACATTGGTGTGGGCATATTCAGTCCACTTGGTTATATATAAAAATCCTAGGATAAGCTTGTTTACTTCAACATTGTCTCTTCAAATTACAAAAGGGAAAAAGGTTTCCTTCTAATAATATTATTCTTCCACATAATGCAATCCAACAACTCCATCTAAGGACACAACTGATTCATCACTTGTTTATGTCAACTTGTTCTTTTCCTATATTTTATTTTTGTCTTGTTTGATAATGACCAGACATTAACTTACAATCAAATTTGGTGGAGGAAAAACAAAAGTGAACGTCATTTAATGCTATAATTTCTTTCCTATGGTAGCTAAGAGGGAAGTTGATTCATAGTAAAACATTAAAACATTAAATTATGCTATTAATTCTCGTATTTTTGTAAAAGTTATGAATTAATCCCTATGCTTTTATTTGGCCATTTTTAGTCCTTGTACCATTAAGCAGGAGCGAAGTTAAAATTTTTTATTAGGGGAGCCGAAATTAAATTGTAATTTTTAAAGGATTAAATTAAAATATTTTCACTTTTAGGCGGTCAAAGTGTAATTTTATCTTTACTTATTAAACATTTTAAAAATTTTAAAGAGCCAAAATAGGACATTTTTCATTTTAGGGGGGTTAGACTTCTGCCAGTCCCCTTAGATTTGCCCCTGCTATTAAGATTTTAAAATTTCAGTCCTCATACGTGTAATATTAGATTCATTAAGTAAAGTTCTACTATTTTCAAAATTTGATGCACTAAACATATTATCATATGTGTAATATCATGTCAGGTTATTATTTTCACATATTACTCGCTAAAAATCCCGTTAATGGATTACTAACTATCATTTCCATTAAGACTGAAATTTCAAATTTTGAAAAATATAAGAAATTAAAATGATCCACTTGAAGAAAATGGACTAAATCGATAACTGTATGCATGGTACAAAACTAATTATTGAATTTAACCAAACAGATTTAATTGTCACTATTTGGGTTGAGACTAAAATTTCAAAACTCAAAAAATATAAAATCTAAAATTGATCAAATAAAAGTATAAAAACTAAATCTGCAACTTTCTTAAAGTACATGAAATAATAGTAGAATTTAACAAAAAGAAATTATAACACAAAGGTTATTTTTTTAGGTAATATATAAGACATTTTTAAAGGGTTTTATTTCAATAAGAATATTTTAATCTTATAAGGGATGTTGTAATAGGTTGTCTCATATTTTATTTTTCTAAAAAACTTTCATACGTAAAACATAAAAACAAATTAATTAATAAATTATAGATGGAGGGAATAATTTCTGATTTTTAAAAGGGGGAAGAAAATGGAAAGGAGAGAGGGTGAAGGCGCATGGGTTGAAATCCAGGATTATTTGTCTATTATTAGAAGTAGAAGATGAACGTGGTCGGAAAGCAGCGTGGGTGGCACGTCATTTTGCTTTCAATATCCTTCCTCCTTACTACTATTATCATGATAAATTTTGAACCATTGTTTAAATTGAATATCGAAAAAGAAAATATCATATTTATTTTCCAATTATTAATAAAAGAAAAGGGAATACCGGTTAAATTAGTCATATATGCTAAAAAAATTTTATTGGCTAAATCGGTCAACTTTTTAAAAATTTAGGGAAACAAATTATTTTTGGAGAAAGTATGTGAAAACGCGTCTAATTGGACATATTTTCTATCCAGATGGTAGAAAAGTGCACTTAATTGAACACCCTTTCCCTTTAAATTGTAATCTTTGACTTTTTTAATATAATCAATTTCTTTGGTCAAATAGTAAAATGCTAGTGGTGTTGTTATTGAAATCTATGTTTGATTTCTCTTCCACTCACATTTATATTTTTTATTTCATGTTGTTTTAAGCTTCTTCTTCTTTTTAATTAATATTTTTAACATATTAGCTTCTTAGTTAAATGGTTAAATAATAATAGTTTCATTCTTAACACCTAGGTTCAATTCTCCTTTTTTAAACAAATTTATAATTTTTATTTTAGGTTGTTTGAAGCTTTTTTTTAATTTTTAATTAAGAAATATATTGTTTTAAAATTTTTTTATTTTTAATCCATCTTTTTAACTATACTTTTATTCATAAAATCAAATAATTATTACAAATATGATTATTTTAGTAAATATATTTTTTATATGTGTAATATTTATTTTTCAATCCATATTATGAGTGTAGTAAATATAGTATTATATATTTTTGTATGTGTATTTAAAATATTTCACATATAAACATAATGATATTTGAAATAATTAATTGAAATAATATAATATATAAAGGAGTTATTAATTTCAAATATTTTGAACATAATTATACATGTAAACTATAAATATTTATTATATAATTACATATTTATTATTTGATTTTATGAATAAAAGAGTTATTAATTAAAAAGATTTAAAAAAATAAATTCAAATAAAAATTGAAAATAATATATTTATTAATTAAAAATAAAAAAACTTGAAACAGCATGAAATAAAAATTAGGTTTAAAAAAGGGGAATTGAACTTGGGTCTTAAGGATAAAATTATTATTTAACCATTTAACTAAGGAAGTTAATATATTAAAAATATTAATTAAAAATAAAAAAACTTAAAACATGAAATAAAAAATACAAATATGGTTGAACATGGGACTCAAGGACAAAAACACTAGCATTTATCTATCCGACCAAAGAAACTAATTATATTAAAAAAGTCAAAAATTGCAACTTAAAGGACTGAATGCGCTTTCCTGCCAACTGTACAGAAAGTGCGCCTAACTAGACACGCTTTCACACACTCTTTCTAAAAACGACATATTTCCCTAAATTTTCAAAAAAATTAACTTATTTTGCCAATATTTTTTTTTTTTTGGCATATATGGAATATGAGTGAACACATTTTTTTAAATAGTGTGTATGAAACAATTATAATCATTGTTTGCCTTGCCTAATCTGATTATATAAAATTATTATTTACCCCTACATATATATTTATTAAAGAGTAAAAAAATTAAAAATGCATCGGTTTCCCTGAATATAGTTTAAAATAAATAAATAATATTTATAATAAACTTAAATTTAACATAACTTCAATGAAATATCTAATGTTGATAACAAAGAGGTAGCTCGGTTTCCCTGAATATAGTTAGAGACTTTCATGATGTTCTTAATTGTTGCAAAATGATGTACCTTGGTTTTAGAGGTCTGAGATTCACGTGGTTTAATCTAAAACTTGCTAATCAACTTATCTAGGAGGTATTGATTTAGTCCTTCTAAATGTTTCTTGACGTTTACTTTTAAGAATGCTAGTATTAATCACCTTACTAGAACTAGGTTTGTTTAACGTCCTATGCTGGTTAAGTTTTGCATGAAACCCTTGAGTAGTTGTGAGAAGACTTTTCGTTTCCAAAAACTATGACTTGACCATCCCATGTTCAAGCCTTTCTTGGATTATACCTGGAATGCTAGTAACCTAAACCTTGGGGATCCTGTCCGTTGAAATCATTGCTTGGAATCGTAACTTTTTTGGAAATGTTTTTCGAAAGAAACACAATATTTTTGCTCGCCTTCCTGGCATTGAGAGAGTGTAACACTTTAAATTCGGCTTAAACGTTATGATCTGTAGCGACGTAAAAATTTTGGTTTCGGTCGCTAAATTATGGCGATTTATTGAGAGATTGAAAATTGAAGTTTGATTTTAAAATAAAGAAGGGAGTCGCCACCGATCTTTTTTCTAGGTGTGATCGGTCACCTATTAGATTTATTTTTCTTTAAAAGCGAGAAAAAGGCCGAGTTAAGGTCTACGTAAAAAAAACTGAGAAAAATTAGGGTTCGGGAGTCGGTTACGCGCGAGGAAGGTATTAGCACCCTCGCGACGCCCAAAATTGGTATCTCATAAACACGTGTTGTCTTAATTTTCAAAATACGAGTTCAATATAAAATTTAGTCGTGATCCGATTAAAGGAAGAAATTTTCAATTTTTTGATTTTTTCGAGAAGGATATACCGATTTGACACGAGCCTAAAATTTCCACCCAACATAGCGATGGAACTTACGGCCTAATGTTACATCGATACATTGCCTCACTTATTTCAAAAACTCAAGAATAAGATTTTCGAAATAATGCTAAGCAAATTGATGTGAAATAAAGATAAATAAACGAATTAGAAATATATTGAAACGACTAACGGGTATGACAATAATATAAGAAAACAATAATAACACATGCAAGATTAAATGTAACAATAGTATTAAATACGAGAAAACAATAAATACACGTATATATATATATAATGATATTAAAAATATGTATGCAACGTATGTGAGAAAAATATATATATACATAATATATTTAATATGAACATATACAATACACATATATAATAATATATATGAAATAGTAAAAAATATATAATGTAAAAAGATATATACACATACATGAAAATGTATGAATAGTAAAGAAGTATACAATAAATAACATTTAAAAGTATTTATGTATAATATATAAATATATAAATATATATACGTTAGAAGTAATAATATGAAAAAGAAAGCCATTTGTATATCACATAAATACATACATGCATATATATAAATAATAACGATATTAGAAATATATAATGTAATATTAGAAGTATACATATAATAGTATATACATATATATAAAAAAAGTAAAAAAACTAACAATATTAAAATAAAAATATATGTATAAAATATAATATTAAAAAACTTATATACATAATACATATATATAAAAAAATACATATAATATAATATTAAGACATTTACATAATATATATATTAGAAGTAAATAACATCTAATAATATTAATAATAATATTAAGAAATAATAATGAAATATATATATATATATAAAAAATATGATATAATAGTAAAAAAAAAAATAAAGGAGTTAAAAAAAGTATTATATACAAATGTATGAATATACACATATATAATATACATATACTAATATTATTAATAATGCTAAGACTAGGAATAATAATCATTAAATATAATAATACTTTTAAAAATAATCAATATATCAATAAAAATAATAGTAACGATATTAGTAATATATAAAAAAGGAAAATAAACGAAAAAGGACTAAATCGGAATGAGAACAGAACCTCAGGGCGAATTTAAAAAGAAATAAAGAAATAAAGGATTAAAATGGACACGCGTGAAAACAATGAGGGCCAAATACGCAATATCCCCAAGCATCCAAAACGCTGCGTGTGCACGAGGGATTAAATTGCAAATCAATTTAAATTTTAGGGCCAATTTAGAATGATAAAAACTTAATTGTAAAATGTTGAGAAAGCGGAGGGGCTAATCATATAAATAACCCCTCCTTGGAAAAACACGCGATCCTAGCTCCAATGGGTCGGGTCTTCGGGTCATATTCCAAAACGACGCCGTTTTGGGGTTAAATAGCAGCCCCCAAAACGACGTCGTTTTGGAGGGCTATATAAGGCCAAAAATCTGGAAAAAAAATCATTTGAGAGGGAGGGGAGAAAAAAAAAGAGAGAGGGAAAGGGAGAAGAGGGAGAGAAGGAGAGGGCTCCGCTGGGGTCATCGGTCCATTCATCGGACCTTCACACGCACACTTCGGAGAGGTAAAAATCGGATTTTTAGTTTTTTTGTTTTATCTTTCTTAATAGTATAATATATAGGTATGTGTGTATATATATATATATATATGTTAGATTATAAAAGGAAAAAGCTAAAAGAAATAACAGATTCGGAAAAAGGAGAAAAAGGTTTCTTTGCTTATCACCTTCTTGATATTGATCTGTTGTTGTTCCTTTGTTAATTGAAACTAATGCATGTATGATATTTCTTTCTTTGAATGTTCCTTTTTTTTTTTTTTTTAAAAAATCCTTTGTTTTATTTCAGATTCGGGCTTTATATAGCCCTTTACAACTCTGTTTTCTATTAGTTTCTATCCTTCTATTTATGTGTGTGCAGGAAATGGGCACAGACAGTGGGGTGCAGAGGGTGGTTGGCGTTCAGGCGGTGGGATGGGACTGATGGCAGAGAGGGAGGGTAGGTTCGGTGGGGAGCTGGTTAGGGTTAGGATAATTGGGCTGGTGCATGTTGGGCCACGAGTTATTGGGTAGGGGCTAATGTTTGGGTTTAGTGGGTAGGTTGATTAGTGGGTAAGGGATATTGGGTTTGGGTTGTGGTATGTAAATGGGTTAGGGGTAAAGGTTCTTGGGCTATTGGGGTGTTCTGTTGTAAAAGGGTTAGCCCCAAAATTTGGGCTTCTACATGATCAAATCTGGAGATGTAACGTAAAACAGTTGTAAATCTATTTTTTCGTAAATTTAGAAAAAATATCGCAAACTTTTATTACTTAAACCCTGGTTTAATAGAAGAATACATCTAACTTAACTTTATAGCTGAAAACGATGTTTGCTTACGTTTTCTAAAATGAATGCTTTACAGCGGAAGTTCTTAGATCATTATGTTTTGGAAAAACCAAGTTTATTTTTTCGAAATTAATTGTTTTGTAGACATACGTTTTTGATAAAACGTTTTTAATAGTATCATGCAAAAATTGAAAATAAAATCCTAAAAACCAAAACAGTCCAAATATTGCGAAAGCTTGAATCCAAATTTAACTGAATCAAATGTAACAAATTTATTGTAACTGAGCTCCCATGGCACCGACCCGCCTACGTATGAGGATTATCCGAAAATATCAGTCAAACAGAAAATGAGTTTTTGAAACTCAGTGTATAACGAATAACTTTAAACAGTTAATTTATATCAGACAGATTTAGCAGAATAGAATCATATTAGAACGGTATAGATACAAACATATATTTCTGCCCCCATCCACTACACACAATTTTCGACTATCCCAACACACCATATGGGGTATGAAACACCCATCCAACCCTACACACCACTTAGTGTCGATATAACACTTTTTAGAATATTTGTAATTGAGTTGCCAATGTAATAGGCGAGTTATCGCCATTCACATAAATACTTTCTCCACATAATATAACCATCCCAGACGCAAATACAAAATAGAACAAAAATCAGACATGCTACAGTTATACATGCATGACATAACAGATACAAAGCATACATAACATTTTTTGGGTTTCTCATAGCCTATTAAAATGTTTATTTCATACATCATCTCAAATATACGAACAAATATCGAAATTTATACTAGTAGATGACTGAATTTCATATTTTACAGTCTATTTGATCACATATTGACCCCACAGAAGGCATACGATCGACCAGAACGATGTGTACGAACCCCTAGGAAAAAATTAGAATTTTGGGCCCACACGCCTGTGTGGCCAACATGACCCATATGGCCTCACACATGTCTGTGTGGCCCACACACCTGTATGGTGTACACGACCCAAATAACCCATACCATGTGTCACACACGGTTCAGCACGCGGCCTGTCACACTGTCGTGTGTCACACACGGCCTACCAGAGGCCTGGCACATGGTTGTGTGGCATTGACAGTGCAATTTTTCGGCTTTTGTCATTCGCTATTTTTCGGATTTCTCATTACACACCTGGATATTTCCTGACGTGAGTTCCAAAAATGCGTATTCCAATACCTAAAATTGACAACCAAGTCATTAAAACTAGCCAAAATCATCCACTATTCTGAATCTTAACACACCCACAACACCATTCAAATATATAAATCAATCCCAAACGGTCAAATTATTCACTTACACTTTCAAAAAAAAAAAAAAGCAACTTAACAAAGCCTAGAATGTCGGAGGAAGATTGGATGCTTCAAAAATATCGCCTAACAGAACCCCACATCAACCAAGTCAACAAATTGTGATTAACAAAGAAACAAACAATCAATTTAACAAAACAAACCTATCAAGAAACTCCAAGAAAACGAACAACGTTACTTACCTACAAAATGACACAGATTCAAGAGTCTTAAATGATAACCAAAAAATAATACGCACGATTCAAAAATTAATTTGGCAGAAACCTATTCAAGCAAAATGAGAAAACAAAGAAAGAAAGTGAAACAACCAAGAAAAATTACTAAACAAGGAATTTGAGGAAAAAAAGAGAAAACGAAAAATAATAGGGAATAAAAAACAAACATGGAAGGGAAAGAAAGAAAGAAAACAAAGGAACATATTTTTTTAAAATCAAATAAAAGATAAATAAAATAAAATAACAACCATAAAACCACTCAACCAACGTGGGAATATGGGGAATTTGGAAAAAGAATAAAATAAAATAACATTAATTTAAAATAAAAACAAATATTAATATATATTTTTTAAAGAAAAACCAATTTCAGACAGAGTTCAATTAGATCACAACCATTACATGGTCAGCTCAAATAGAAATAGCAAAAATATTGTAAACTTGCTCACATAAGGACTCAAACACAAGACCCAAGGGTAAGTTAACACCTTACCACTAAACCAGCAAGCTCATTCTAACATAGAATGACCGAAAATAAAATTTAAATAAAAAACCAAAGTTAGGGATAGGGATAGAAATAACAAAATTTTTAAAGAATGGGATTTGAACCCATGACCTCAAACACACACCCAATGCACTTAACTATAAAATTAAATGCTTATTGATGATGTAATATAACAAATCAGAAATTCATATTTTTGGGCGTTACAGAGAGCTCTTGAGTAGGAACCAAATGTCTTCCTTCTTAATCTCTAGACCTCTTTTAGTGAGAAATACCAATTGATCCTTAAGCATGAAGAGGATTTGTGGGTCATGAAATCTCGTGTTAACTAGTTAATTAAAAGGGAGAAAAACACTAGCTTCTATCACCTCACTACAGTTAAGTGTCACAACTTTAATAAAATTGAAAGTATTAATAATAACGTAGGCTCTCAGATTTCTAATGAAGAAAAGGTTTGCAACATTGTTCACTTTTACTACAAGAATCTCTTTTCCACGAGTAGGGAGTTTGTTTCCCGAAATGTCGAACCTTTCTAGTTTCAATGGGCTGCCATTAATGATGATGAGAACTCTATTCTTGACAAAGAGGTGACTATAGAAGAAATCACCAAATTCATTTTCTCCTTTACCTCTTACAAAGCCCTTGGTGTTGATGTTATACACCTCTCTTGTTCTATTAGAAATGTTGAAAGATCGTCAGAGTCAAAGCTTGTGATATGGTGCTGGTAGTGTTTAGTTTTAACACTCTCTTTGAAGGGGTGAATGCTACCCTTGTCACTATTAATTTCCCAGATGCAACAGTCCTACCATGGTGTCCCAGTTCAAACCTATCAACCTTTGTAACACTATTTACAAAGTTATCACTAAGATCTTAGTGTTCAGAATTAGACCTTATCTCGACAAGTTAATCACGCCCATCCAAAGTAGTTTCATTAAGGGGCGACAAACTTCGAACAATGTTATCATTGTCTAAGAAGTTGTGCACTCCTTTAAAAAGCTTAAAAGCAAAATAGGCTCCATGATAATAAAACTTGACATGGAGAAAGCTTATGATAGGCTTGAATGAGATTTTATCATAATAATGTTGCACTAATTTAGTTTTCTGAGTAATTGGATTAAACTCATCATGAAATATATATCTACTTCCACTATGTCTGTTCTCAACAATGGAGGTAAAACTAATAACTTTAGACCATCCAGAAGTATTCAGCAAAGAGATCCTCTTTCGTCGTATATCTTCATTCTCTGTATGGAATTCCTTTACCTCCAAATTCAGAGTGTAGTTGATAATATGTATTGGAAAGGTATTAAGTCATCTAGAAGAGGTTCTATTTTATCTCACCTATTTTTTGCTGAAAATGTTATATTATTTGCAAAGAGTGATAACAAGACTGTTGATGCTATCACAGACATGTTGGATTTGTTCTTGGAGGAATCAGGCCAGAAGATTAACATTGATAAATCAAGAATATTGGTTTCCAAAAATACAAATAGTTTACAGAAAGAGATGGTTCTGAGAAAGTTAAAATTCCAAGTTACTAGCGCCATTGGTAAAAATACCCAAGGTTCCAAATCCACCACAGTAGATTGTGAATGAGTGACTATAATTTTATTGTTGAGAAAGTGACCAAGAAACTAAGTTCGTGAAAAAGTAACTACCTATCTCATGCAGATGGCTCAAATTACTCAACTCGACTATTGCTTCCATCCTAAATTATTATATACTTTGTCAGGCCTTTCCGTCTAGAATTTATAATGAGTTGGATAGAGAGTCAGAATTTCTTATGGGGGATTCTGAAGCCAGTAAATCTATTCACCTCTTGAATTGGAATCAGGTTGAAACTTCTAAAAGGCTAGGGGGTCTAGGCATTTGGACGACCCAAGTTAGGAATCAAGCCTATATCATGAAGTTGGGATGGCATTTGGTGAAGGACAAATTGAAGATTTGGGCTCAAAATATGTATAAGAAATATGTGCTAGTAGAACTCACTTGTATTAAAATATAGGGGCTTTCTCTACTTGGGTCACTATTGCTAAAGTCAGCCCTTTGATGGAATAATGTAACACTCTTAACCCGTATCCGTCGCCGGACTAGGGTTAAGAGATATTACCGGATATTTCAGAACATTTTACATCAATTCACAAACATCAATCATATATCAACATTTCATAGCAAGTCATACACATACAATCTATTTAGGAGGTCTATGAGACCTTAAACATACTGTGGAGAAGGTTTGGTACTAAACTAATCTCATAAAAAATTTCTCGAAACTTAACAATTTTTCTAAATTACAGAGGTCACACGCCTCTGTGAACAGGTCGTGTGCCTCACACGGCATTAAACACACCCGTGTGTCTAGGCCATCGCAAAACAGGGCATACATACTGACTTATACCACATGGCCGGAACACGCCCGTGTGCCTTGGCCGTGGTCAAAACTGACTTGGGTCACACGGCCGGCCATACGCCCGTGTGTCTAGACCGTGCTCGAGTCTGACTTGCTTTGAAAAGAAACATTGAAGGACATGGTCAAGTCACACGTCCGTGTGCTCAACTGTGTGGGAAAATATAGGCCATTTGCAAGGCCAATTTGCCACCCATTTTGAGTCATACCTACAAGTCAAATTCAAGCATCAAATATACCACATTTTCATCCAATTTCAACTCCAAAATATGCATCATTTATATCATAATATTCTCAATCAAATAATACTCATCACTCATACCAAAACATACCAAAATCACATGCCAAATCCATACCAAAGACATATGTTCATAGCTTATTTCAAAGCCAATCCAAAACATACCATTTCATCATCATATCAACTACCTAACCAAAATGAAACTTGCCAAAAATCATACCATAATTGCATCCAAAATCAAGCCATATCTCATGGCATGATATATATATATATATGTATCTTAAAACATATTCAAAGACTTCTAGCCTATACATGCCATACTTCAATATATATATTTCAAAATAAGTACCAAAAATATAATACGATAGTGTGGTGATGATCTTAGATGATCCCCCGAGCCTCTGGTAGCTTCGATATCTATAAAACAATGCAAGAACACACAAAGTAAGCTTTCAAAAGCTTAGTAAACCATATACAAATAAACTTATCACTTTAAGCATCTAAGCATCATAATATACATATACTCCATAGTCAAATACTATCACAAACCTCCTAGTTCATATACATTTCATATATTCCCAATTCATTAGCATATTTGGCATATTTTCTCATATTTGTATCACAAATCCTCACTTGCACATATACTTACTTCACATTTAACAAATGTTGAACACATTTCAACGTACCTGAATTGCATATTCATTTATTCAATTACGTTTTTCTAGGAATGCTTGTTAAATCGTTTGGAATCAAATAGGATACACGGATAGCTCGAAAAGCTCGTATAATGCCAACATCCCAGACGTGGTGTTACATCTAATTAATATCGATGCCACTGTTCTAGACAGGGTCTTATATAAAATCAAATACGATGTCGATGTCCCAGACATGGTCTTACACGTAAATCTAAAATTGATGTCAACGTCCTAGACATGGTCTTACACGATAACACATATCGAAATCCTATGTCATGACATATGTATCCTAACTATTCCTATGGTTCGCACGAGACTTTTCGAACGTCGTCACATTATCAGAATTTTCTCAAATTCACATATTAAGCTCTCATAACCATTCATCACAATTCAAATATCATATAAGCATAATTAAATCAATTCAACACATTTATTTGTATATAGACTTACCTCGTACTTATTCGAACAGATGAAATCGGCTAATCAACGACTCTCGAGTTTCCCCAATCTAATTCCGTTTTCTTTGGTTCTTAATCTATATAAATTCAAATTTAACTCTTTTATTAGCAAATCATTCAATTCAATCCATTTACACATATTTAGGGCATTTTAAAAATTATCCCTCACATTTTCACATTTTGACACTTTAGTCCTTAATCACAAAAATCACAAAATATGCATAATTTCATTACTCACATGCTTAGCCGAATTTTCCTTTAGCTCATATAAGCCCGCATATTTCATTTATTTTACATTTTAGTCCCTCAAAATCTCATTTTCACAATTTAGCCCAAATTGCTCAAATTTTTCAAAAATTCAAATACAAAACATATTAAGCTAACACAAAGCTTTCATATTTCACCATTTAACATCACAAAGCTCACAAATCAACAATGGAAATCCATGAAATCATTAAAAAATTTCAAAAATTAAGGCATGGGCTTAATAGAACACAAAACAACGATAAAAAAAATAGAAATTACTAAAAACCGAGTCAAAATGGACCTTTAATCAAGCTGATGTTGGTCGAATGCTTCAAACACATAAACCCTATCTTTTCTTCTTCAATTTTGGAAAAATAAGGATGAATGAAGTACTAATTCATGTCTTATTTTATTATTCGTCATTTAATAACTAGTTTACCATTATACCCTTGTTTTATAACATTAATAATCCACTAACTCATGTCTAACTTTGTCCATGCATTAATTCAATGGTCCATTTACAACACAAGGACCTCACATTTAAAGAGACACATCAATTCAGCACTAGATCAAATAGAAGGCCACTTTTACATTTTCTGCGATTAAGTCATTTTTCTAAATTAAGCACACAAATGATCAAATTTTTTTACGAAACTTTCATACATATTAATTCACATATTATAAGCACGAAAAATAATATTAAAATATTTTTTGACTCAAATTTGTTGTCCCAATACCACTATTCTGACTAGGGTCTAAACCGTACTGTTACAACTCTCTCCCCTAAGGGATTTTCGTCCCCGAAAATCTTACCGTTGAACAGATTCGGATACTGCTGTCTCATAGCATCTTCAGGTTCCCACGTAGCTTCTTCGACTCTATGCCGATGCCATAACACTTTTATTAATGAAATTTTCTTATTTCTTAATTCTTTAACCTCCCGAGCCAAGATATAGATCGGTTCTTCTTCATATGTCATATCAGACTGAATTTCTATCTCTGACGAAGAAATCACATGCGAGGGATCAGATTGGCATTGTCGAAGTATCGATACGTGAAACACATTATGAATCTTTTCTAACTTAGGTGGTAACAATATTCTATAAGCAACCAGCCCAATACACTCGATAATCTCATAAGGTCCGATGTACCACGGACTCAATTTGCCTTTTCTACCGAATCAGAGTACTTTCTTCCACGGAGATACTTTCAAAAACACATTGTTGCCGATTTCAAATTCAATATCTTTTCGTTTCAAGTCTGCGTATGATTTCTGACGATCTGATGCTGCTTTCAGACTTTCACGAATCACTTTCACTTTTTGTTCAGTCTCTTTAATCAAATCAACCCCGCATATCTTATTTTCACTGAGCTCAGACCAGTATAACAGTGTTCGGTATTTACGACCATATAAAGCTTCGTACGGTGCCATTTTAATGCTCTATTGAAAACTATAATTATACGCGAATTCAATCAATGGTAAATACTATTCCCACGAACCTTCAAACTCAAGAATGCAACATCTCAACATATCTTCGAGTATCGAATAATTCGCTCAGATTGACTATCCATTTGTGGGTGAAAAGCAGTTCTAAAACACAATTTCGTACCTAAAGTATCTTGCACTTTCTTCTAAAACCTCGAAGTAAATCTCAGATCTCTATCTGACACAATCGATAATGACACCCCGTGCAATCTCACAATATCAGAAATGTATAACTCAGCTAACTTTTCAAGTGAGTAGTCTAATTGTATCGGAATAAAGTAGGCTAATTTCGTCAATTTGTCAACCACAACCCAAATCGTATCTTTCTTTCTCGGAGATAGGGGTAAACTCAAAACAAAATCCATAGTCACTGTATTCCATTTCCACTCGGGAATCATAATAGGCTGTAACAAACTAGAAGGCACCTAATGTTCAGCTTTAACTTGCTGACAAATCAAACATTTCGAAACAAAGTCGGAGATATCTCTTTTCATTCCAGGCCACCAGTATTGTTGTTTCAAGTCATTATACATTTTCGTACTTCCCAGATGAACAGATAAAAAATTATTGTGAGCTTCGTTCAAAATCATCTGAATCAACTCTAGTTTTCTTGGAACAGAAATCTGATCTCTGAATCTCAAAAAATCATCACTATCAACTCAAAATTCTAAATCAGAATTCAAATCACACTGAGCTCGTTTCGCTATTATATCATTATCAACTTTCTGTGCATCATAAATCTGCTGTAAGAAAAAAGGTCTCGTTTTCAATTTAGTTAAAATAGAACCATCATCAGATATACACAACTGAGTATTCATATCACGTGATACAAATAATGATTTCTGACTCAAAGCATCAGTAACAACATTTGTTTTTCCCGGATGATAATCAATAACAAGCTCGTAATCTTTTAGTGACTCTAGCCATCTTCTCTGTCGCAGATTCAAATCTTTTTGAGTCATCAGATACTTTAAACTTTTATGATCTAAAAACACGTGACATTTCTCACCAAACAGATAGTGACGCCAAATCTTCAAAGCAAACACAATCGCAGCTAACTCGAGGTCGTGTGTCGGATAATTCTTTTCATACTACTTTAATTGTCTCAAAGCATAAGCTATAACTTTACCTTCCTGCATCAAAATGCATCCCAGACCGTTCAACGAAGCATCACTATATATCACAAATTCTTTCCCAGATTCTGGTTGTACTAACATTGGAGCTTCAGTCAATAGGGCTTTCAACTGATCAAAGCTTTTCTGACACTTTTCGGACTATTCAAACTCAACGTCTTTTTGAAACAATTTTGTCAACAGAGTTGCAATCATCGAAAAGCCTTTTACGAACCGTCGATAATAACCAGCAAGTCCCAGAAAATTGCAGACTTCAGAAACATTTCTCGGAGGCTTCCAATCTAAAATTGCAGAAATTTTGCTCGAATCAACTAGTATACCAGATGCTGACACAATATGGCCCAGAAAACTGACTTCGCGTAACCAGAACTCACATTTACTAAAATTTGCAAATAGTTGCTTATCACGCAGATTCTGTAGCACTACTCTTAAATACTTGGCATGGTTATTTTCATCACGCGAATAAATCAAAATGTTATCAATGAAGACAATAAAAAATTGGTCTAAATACGGTCTGAAAATTCTGTTCATTAGGTCCATAAAAATAGTAGGTGCATTTGTTAATCCAAAAGGCATAACTAAGGATTCATAGTGCCCATACCTCATTCAAAAAGTTATTTTTGGAATATCAGAATCTTTTACTCTTAACTGATAATAGCCCGATCTCAGATCTATCTTTGAAAACACAAGAGCACATTTCAACTGACCAAACAAATCGTCAATTCTGGGCAGAGGATATTTGTTCTTGATAATCACTTTGTTCAACTGACAATAATCAATACACATTCTCATCGTGCCGTCTTTCTTTTTCACAAACAGAATTGGAGCACCCAAAAGTGAAAAACTCGATCGTGCAAATCCTCTATCGGTTAATTCTTGCAACTGAGACTTTAATTCTTTCAACTTGGTCGGAGCTATTCTATACGGAGCTATCGAAATCGGAGTAGTTCCTGGTACTAAATCAATGCCAAACTCAACCTCTTGAATTGGAGGTAAACTCAGAAGTTCTTCAGGAAACACATCAGGGAACTCACAGACAACAGGTATAGATTCTATTTTCTTTTTCGTCACTTTCGAATCAATCACATAGGCAAAGTAGGCTTCACAACCCTTTTTCACATATTTCTGAGCTTTTATTGTAGATATCATAGTCGGCAACCCGTTTAAATCACTGGACTCAATTCAGATTATCTCATCATTCTTGCACCTCAAATCAATAATTTTCCATTTACAGTTCACAATAGCATCATGCAAAGTTAGCCAATCCATACCCAAAATTATATCAAATTCGTCAAAAGGTAATAGCATCAGATCAGTCAGAAAATAATTATCTCGAATCATCAGCGGACAATTCTTGCACACTTTATCAACTAGGACACTTTTGCCTAAGGGGTTCGATACTCTAATCACAAATTCAGTAGACTCTACAGGTAAAGTCTTACTGGATGCTAAATTCATGCATACATACGAATGTGTTGATCCTGGATCTATCAATGCAATCACAGAAGCATCGTTAAGAGTAAATGTACCCGTAATAACATCCAAAGACGAAGCTTCCTCACGCGCTCGGATGGCGTAGGCTATGGCAGGTGCTCTAACCTCAGATCGACTAGATGTTTCTTTAGTAGCTCTTCGGCTACCACTCACATTTCCTATATTTTTGGGAGGCCTGCCTCTAGTGAAGTGCTACTCGGTCTTGGATTCTGTACAATTTCTTGTTCAATAAACTCGGGGCAATCTAGAATAAAGTGATCTAAGGATCCACATTTAAAACAAGCTCGATTATTCAATCTACAACTGTAGGAATATTGTTTACTGTAATATTTGCACTCAGGTGGTGTTGGTTTGACACTTCCCACACTAGCTACTGAAGTAGCTTTTAAATTCACTAGTGGTCTCTCTCGATCTTGTCTCGAATAACCCGCAGTAGCCTTTGAACGACTAGAATCATCTCGAAATCTCTTTGACGCTGACTGAAATGACTTATTTGATGATCTTTTTTGTACTTCTCTAGCTTCTGAGTTAGCTTTTCTTTTCTCTTTCCTGAGTTCCTCAGCTTTACACGCTCGTTCAACAAGTACAATGAACTCTTTCATTTCTAGAATCCCTACTAACGGACGAATGTCTTCATTCAACGTGTCTTCAAACCTTTTATACATTATTGCTTCAGTCGAGATACATTCTCGTACATACTGACTCAATCTAACAAAATCTCGCTCGTATTCTGTAATAAAAATACGACCCTGTTTCAGTTCAAGAAACTCTTTGCGTTTCTGATCTATAAATCTTTCACTTATGTATTTCTTTCGGAATTCAGTTTGAAAGAAATCCCAGGTGATTCGTTCTCTTAGAACCACTGATATCAAAGTTTTCCATCAATGGTACGCAGTATCCCTCAGAAGTGAAACAACATATTTAACACATTCTTCCGGAGTACAGGATAATTCATCGAATACCCGAATCGTATTCTCAAGCCAGAACTCAGCTCTCTCAGCATCATCATCAGTAGTAGCATGGAATTCTTCAGTCCCATATTTTCTAATCTCATCAACTAGAGGCTTATTTAGACGAATCGGATCTACCACTTGTGGAGCTACGGGAACTTGCGGTGGCGGAGATTGGGGAGCAGCCGGGTTTGTTCTAACATACTGAATGAACCACTCATTCATCATTTGGAAGAAGACTTGCTTAGCCTCTTCCTCATGGCTACTAGTAACGAGTATAGAATCAGACGGCGCTGTCTTTTGGACGGGAGCAGGTGCATTACTTTCGAGATCGTCAGCTACAGCTTGCTCGGGATCTATTACTATATGAAAAACACATTTTATTTGTCAGGATTTATTACACTATCACAATTCGTATATACGGCATGTATAGCTAGATTCACATACGCTACGTTAGTCCTAGAATCGACTAAATTGTAGCTCTGATACTAATAAAATGTAATACCCCTAACCTTTATCCATTGCCGGACTAGGGTTAAGAGACATTACCGGACATTTTAGAACATTTTACAATCAATTCAAAAACATCAATCATATATCAACATTTCATAGCAAGTCATACACATATAATTTATTTAGGAGGTCTATGAGACCTTAAACATACTTTGGAGAAGGTTCAGTACTAAACTGATCTCATACAAAATTTCTCGAAACTTAATAATTTTTCTAAATTACAGAGGTCAACGCCTGCATAAACATGCCATTTACCTCACAAGGCATTAGACACAACCGTGTGTCTAGGCTGTGGCAAAACAGGGTATGCATACTGACTTATACCACACGGCTGGAGACACACCCGTGTGCCTTAGCCGTGGTTGAAACTAACTTGGGTCACATGGCTGGCCACACGCCCTTGTGTCTAGGCCTTACTCGAGTCTGACTTGCTTCAAAATGGGTGGCAAATTGTCCCATTTTGGGTCATACCTATAAGCCAAATTCAAGCATCAAATATACCACATTTTCAACAAAATTCAACTCCAAAAAAATACACCATTCATATCATAATATTCTCAACCAAATAATACTCATCACTCATACCAAAACATACCAAAATCACATGCCAAATCCAAACCAAAGACATATGTGCATATCTCATTTCAAACCAATCCAAAACATACCATTTCATCATTATATCAACTACCTAACCAACATGAAACTTACCAAAAATCATACCATAGTTGCATCCAAAATCAAGACATATATCATGGCATGATATATATATATATATACATCTTCAAACATATTCAAAGACTTCTAGCTCATACATGCCATACTTCAATATATATATTTCTGAATAAATACCAAAAATATAATTCGATAGTGTGGTGATGATCCTTGACGATCCCCCGAGCCTCCGGAAGCTTCGACATCTATAAAACAATGCAAACACACACAAAGTAAGCTTTCAAAAGCTTAGTAAACCATATACTAATAAACTTATCACTTTAAGCATCTAAGCATCATAAAATATATATACTCCATAGTCAAATACTATCACAAACCTCATAGTTCATATACATTTCATATATTCCCAATTCATTAGCACATATGGCATATTTTCTCATATTTGTATCACAAATCCTCACTTACACATATACTTACTTCACATTAACAAATGTTGAACACATTTCAACGTACCTGAATCGAATATTCATTCATTCAATCACGTATTTCTTGGAATGCCCGTTGAACCGTTCGGAATCAAATAGGATACGCGAATAGCTCAGAAAGCTTGTACAATGCCAATGTCCCAGACGTGGTCTTACATGTAATTAATATCGATGCCACTGTCCCAGACAGGGTCTTACACAAAATCAAATACGATGCTGATATCCCAGACATGGTCTTACACGTAAATCTCAAATCAATGCCAACGTCCCAGACATGGTCTTACACGATAACACATATCGAAATCCTATGTCATGACATATGTATCCTAACTATTCTTATGTTTCACACGGGACTTTTTGGACGTCGTCACATTATTGAAATTTTCTCAAATTCACATATTCGGCTCTCATAACCATTCATCACAATTCAAATATCATATAAGCACAATTAAATCAATTCAGCACATTTATTTGTATATAGACTTACCTCGTACTTATTCAAACTGATAAAATCGACTAATCAATGACTCTCGACTTTCCCAAATCTAATTCTATTTTCTTTGGTTCTTTATCTATATAAATTCAAATTTAACTCTTTTATTCAACAAGTCATTCAATACAATCCATTTGCACATATTTAGGGCATTTTACAAATTATCCCTCACATTTTCACATTTTGACACTTTAGTCCTTAATCACAAAAATCACAAAATATGCATAATTTCATTACACACATGTTTAGCCAAATTTTCATTTAGCTCATATAAGCCTACATATTTCATTTATTTCAAATTTTAGTCCCTCAAAATCTCATTTTCACAATTTAGTCCAAATTGCTCAAATTCTTCAAAAATTCAAATACAAAACATATTAATCTAACACAAAGCTTTCATATTTCACCATTTAACATCACAAAGCTCACAAATCAACAATGGAATCTCATGAAATTGAGGCATGGGCTTAATAGAACACAAAGCAACGATGACAAAAACATAGAAATTACTAAAAATCGAGTCAAAACGGACCTTTAATCAAGCTAGATATTGGCCGAATGCTTCGAACACATAAACCTATCTTTTCTTCTTTAATTTTGGAAAAACAAGGATGAATGAAGCACTAATTCATGTCTTATTTTATTATTCATCATTTAATAACTAGTTTACCATTATACCCTTGCTTTATAACATTAATAATCCACTAACTCATGTCCAACTTTGTCCATGCATTAATTCAATGGTCCATTTGCAACATAAGGACCTCACATTTAAAGAGACACATCAATTCAGCATTTAATCAAATAGAAGACCACTTTTACATTTTCTGCGATTAAGTCATTTTTCTAAATTAAGCACACAAACGATCAAATTTTTTTACGAAACTTTCACACATTTTAATTCACATATTATAACCACGAAAAATAATATTAAAATATTTTTTTGACTCATATTTGTGGTCCTGAAACTATTATTTCGACTAGGGTCTAAACCGGGCTGTTACAAATAATGTATGAAAAAATAGATTTGCGAGGGTAAAGAAAGAAATTTCTGGTGGGATAATTGGTTTAGGGATGGTATGCTATGTCGTAAGTTTTATGGCCCTCTTTCCAAGAATAAAGAGAAGTTGTCTTTTAGAGAAGCCCAAAATTCTATTGATAACAATAATAGTTCCCATATTTATATAAGCCTTACAAAGGAGCTTATGGATAAGATGATTAGCATCCCTTTGTCATTAGATGGTGTCGTTGACACTTGTAGTTGGTGTTGGAAAAATTTAGGTTTGAAAATGATTTTCTTGCACAACGAAAATATAAAATTTTGAAAATTGAGTTGGTTTGTGATATTTATAGCAATAAACTATTTTCCCAAAATAGTACCTATGTTTTCAACTAGACGGATCCTAGACATTATTAGTTTTCAACTGAATGACCTTCTCCACTATTCTTGTACCACGAATTGCTTCGAGTGTGGGCTCGAATAATTTCGAATCAAACACAACCAAAAATATTTTCTTTTAGTTTCAGTAGAAAAGTAAATCTCTCTCTTATAGAAACCAGTAGAATTGTTATTCCCGAAAATAGAATTTATGCTTAAGAATAAATTCTCACTATTTTTGGGCAGAATAACAATATCTCAAAGTTGTGTATAACTTGTATATTTAGCCCTATCAATGTCATCTATTTATAAGGCGGGCGAAGAAGTGAAACCCTAGTTGGATTAGTATAATACATTTAATGTTTATTTAAAAGAAAAACAATCCCCTAGTTGAACTAGGAGAGAGAGGGAGAGGGATAATAGGGTGTGCTTCCCCTCGTATGCATTATGATGAGGATTCGAGTCTCTTTTGTATTGGGTCCAATTATACGTGCTTCCTAGACTTTTAACACAACACTTTATAATGTAATCCAACCAATTATATATTTTTCTATTTCTCAAAACAAACATTATTTATTAAATTAATTTAACTAAATTAATTTTCCAATTAAATAATTTTCTCAGCCTAATTTTAATTCCATTAAAATCATGATAACTTTACCATAAGAGAATTTATGAGAAAATATATTTAATTTCTAAATTCAACGGATTTCATGATGACCAATTAATCTAATTCTAATTTTGTAATTTAATTATTTAATTAAATAATAATCTGCAATACTTAAACTAATTCTCAGGTCATTTCTACACCAAGTTAGAAACCACATTCATTTCTGAATGTAACCCATTTATCTAATTCTATCATTTCTATGTATTTCTGTTCATTTCATTCATCATACAATTCAGTTATAGTTTCAACAAGCTACCAGAGGGACCGACTAGACATATGTGATTAGGGGTAAAATGATTTATAATTAAGCTCCAACTTTTCACCTATTAATTATAAACTCATTTAGTCACAAAATCATTTTACTATAGTATCGTGATTGAGCTCTCCTCAATTACATACCATTACAAAAGCTACTCGATCAGTGCTCGTCCAATGACATTTTCATAAGTGTGTTACCCTCATAGGGTATCCTTAATCTTTTTAGGATGATTTCGTTCTCCCAATATGATCCTATTTTATTTCATGGTAACCATTACATCTTACTGAGCCAATCACTGTCATATTGCAATGGAAACATATGTCAAAACTCTCCGCACGTGACTTATTTGCGGGATATAGTTACAAGAAATCCTTAAGTGTAAACTTATTTCTCTTAGATGAGAACACGTGTATATTTGGAGTGAATGGTAGAATTTAAACTCAAGGTTACAATTGGTTATTTAATTGAACTATGGGATTTGGCGTGATTCTAATACTCTAAGAATGTCGTATAATATTGTTAGCTTGGAAGGATCAACTCGAGATCGAAGATAGAGAGGTTGAATTGGCCTTTGAGAAGTGGTGGAAGCAACAAAAATTGTGCAACAAAGAACACAAGGATTTATAATGGTTTGGCCTCAATTGCCTACTCCACTACCTTAGCTTTCGACAACTAAGGATTTTCCCAAATTTACTAATTTGACAACCTTTGAGGATAAGATTTAACCTTACAATCTCTCTTAAGACTTATATCCCAAAATCTTAAGATACAACTCCCTTAAGGTTTCTACCCAAACCTTAAGAATAAACCCTTTTCTCAAAGAGGAACAAATAAGCAAACAAAGAAAACAATCCTCACAAGATCAGGATGTTTTCCAATTAAGCATAAATACAAAGAAGAACTCTTGAGCTAAATGAATACAATGAAAGCTCACAAGTGTCTACAAGAAAAAATATGAAAGAATTAAGATCTAGGTTGCTTTGATTTATCTTTAAGCTTTGCACATTGCTCTGCTTGCTACTAGACCTTTGGAAGATGATATTTATACCTTCTAATTGATTTCCAATCGTTGTGGTTGTTGTAGAAGTGAATGTAGATGTTGGGGATGAAATACCAGGTTATTAACTGCACTTACAGCAATGAGTACAAATACCTACTAAAAGGGTATCGATATATTTTTTGTAATTAATGAAGATTTCAGTGACCGTTGGAGCAGGAATATTGATACCTTAAGAAATATATCAGTAGCTTAAGAAAAGTATCGATACTAGATTGATACTTACCGGGGTTTAAAGAAACAAAATGTCAATTTGGTATCTGTTACAGGCCAATTTTGGCCAACTACAAGGGCCCATTTAAATTAAACTTACCCCTAAACCCAATTACCATCCACTCACAAATAAAACCCATCAGCTAGCCCAAAACACCAAACCCCAATCACAATGCACTTCACCCAACTATTTTGGCCCACTTACAAGGCAAACCCAATACACCTAAACCCTAACCTCGCTCTCCACCTAACCTCCCCACTTGCGCCCGCAACACCCATGCCTCCGACACACACCAAAGATCACCACTGCTCCACCGCGCCCATCACCTGCAAAACAAATAAAGCACGCAAACATCAACACAAAAAGAAGAAAACAACGATGTATGTAAGGCTATATAAAGCCGATTGAAATTTCTAAGAGGGGTTCGGATTTTTCTTCTTCTTCTAAAAGAAATAAAATAACAGATAGGTTGATTGTAGAGAAAAACAATCGGGGTTCAAACACAAAGATAACATCTCAAAGAACCAAACACAGATATTAAGGCCTAAGGTAATCGAATTTCATTCCAGTTTCAAATTTAGGGTTAGTTTTGTGTAAATATATACGTAAATAAAAAGAGAGACACTAAACATATAAGAAGATAATATAAAAATACTAAAATTGAAATATAAAAAAATATAAAAAAAACTAACCTTTCGGGATTCCGCCATCCACAGCGTGTGGTGTGGCTGTGCTTGCCATGAAGCTCAGTGGACCGTGTGGCGATCGGACCGGCCCCCTCCGTGGAGTCTCCCCCTTCTCCTTTCCCTCTCCTCTTTTTCTCTCCTCTCCTTTTTTTTTCCTTTTTCCCTTTACAAATGATTTTTTCTCGGTTTTTAGGCTATTTATAGCCTTCAAAAACAGTGCCGTTTTGCCTTGAAACTCGTGGGCATGAAACGACACTGTTTATGCTGGTCGGTCGACCGACCCTAACCCGCCAGATCCGCGTGTTTTTGAAGGGGAAGGGCTATTTGCGCAATCAGCCCTTCCACTTTTCTGAGGCTTTACAATCAAATCTTTATGTTTTATAATTTGGCCCCACTGTTTAAATCCGCATTCGATCTGGTCCCTCCTTGCTATGCAGTGATGTTTAGATAAACGGAATATTGCGCTTTTGGTCCCCACTGTTTTCTCGCGTGTTCAAATAGCCCCTTTATTTTTGTTTTCCTTTTAAATTTGCCCTAAAATTGCATTTCTCATTCCGATTTCGTCCTTTTTTTATTTATTTTTTTACATATTATTAATATTATCATTATTATTTTATTAATATATTGATTACTTTAAAGTATAATTATTATTAATAATTGTTATTTCTAGTTTATCATTATTATTATTAATATATGTATATTATATATATGTATATATATTCGTACATTTATATAGTACTATCTTAATTATTTTATACTATTATACTATACTTGTTTTTATATATTTCACTATATTTCTAGTATTATTATTATTAGTAGTAATTTATTTCTAATATGTACATACTATGTAAATGTTTTAATATTATGTGTATTTTGCACATACATTATGTATATAAGTTTTTAATATTATATCTCACATATATTATGATACATTTTAATCTTATTTGTCATATTTTACACTATTATGTACACATTTCTAATATTGTATTGTATATTCTTGATACTATTGTTTATATATTTATATATACGTATATGCATGTATTTATTTATGAAACACTAACGGTTTTCTTTTTCATATTATTATTTCTAATATATGTATATATATATTTATATATTTATATTATACATATATATTTTTAATATTATTTATTGCATACTTCTTTACCATTCATACTTTTCTTATGTATGTGTATATATATCCTTTTATATATTATTAGTTATGTTTTTTACTATTTCATGTATGTTATTATATATATTGTATATGTTCATATTAAATATACGATGTATATATTTTCTCACATACATTACGTATATACTCTTAATATCATTTTATATACTTCCACTTACTTATCCTCATTTCACATCAACTTTGTTTTACATTATTTCAAAAAATCATATTCTTGTCTTGCTAAGTAATTTCAATAATCAAGGCAATATGTCAATTTAACATCAAGTCATCGAGTTCATCGCTATGTTGGATGAATGTCAATTGACTCGTGTTGAAGCGATATACCCTTCTCAAAAACCAAAATAAAATTAAAATTTCTCGTCTTTTTTCGGATCACAACCAAATTCTAAATTAAACTCGTATTTTCGAAAATCAAGACAACATGTGTTTATGAGATACCAATTTTGGGCGTAGCGAGGGTGCTAATACCTTCCTCGCGCGTAACCGACTCCCGAGCCCTACTTTTTTCTCTGGACTTCGACGTAGACCTGAACTTAGCCTTCTTTTGTTTTAAAAATAGATCTAATAGGTGTCCGATCACACCTATAAAAAAGGATCGGTGGCGACTCCCTGTTTATTTCAAAAATCAAACGTCAAATTTCAAACTTTATTTCTAATAAATCGCCACATTTAGCGACCCGAATCCACAAATTTTTACGTCGCTACAGCTGGCGACTCCACTGGGGACCGGTTTTGAGAGTCGAGTTGAATAAACACATTTTGTCAAAAGTTTTCAAATTTCCTTGTTCAAAGTAAATATTTGGTCGTGATCCGAAATTCTCGTTTTCAAAATTCATGCATTTGCATCGTGTTGTAAATATTTCTTCTAACTTGTTATTTGTTGGTTTTTCGCCATTTTTATGGTTTTAATTACGGTTTAGTTTCTTTGAATAAAACGTAAAGGTTCATGAGTTTTCCCACACACTGCGTGCACCGCATTTCGCATAACATAAGCTCTATACCCGACTCAGTCCGTTTAAGTGAAAGTAAACGCTATGCCTTCGTGAGTTAACTCGTCCCTCATGCAAAAGCTAGTGAATACTTTCGGGTTACATATGACTTATGCTTTCGTGAGTTAACTTGTCCCTCCGCATAGGCATAAGTAAATGTAATCCCTCGAATTGAACTCGTGAGCTTGTGATGAGCTACGACCGAGGCTTCGTGCTAGTCTTAGTAGACGATAGTACGAACGATTCGAGTACCTATCTAGAACCAAAACCGCATGTAACGAACCATACGAGCCTTCCAATTAGAGCCATACTGAACCTCTGTCCGCTTATAGCCACCAAAATAAGTACACGGGGATAATGCCTTTTTGCCTTTCATTTACACTGTTTATGTAAAAATTGGGTCGAGTAGTTTAATTCGTTTCTCAAATTATATTACTAACCAAGTTTGTTTGTTTTTATTTTTATTTTTATTTTCATCATGCATCATAAGGCATCACATTAGGAAGGTGTTGATTAAAGGATAGTTGCCAAAGAACGGGTTTCTGATGGAGGAGTCAATTACACAAATAATCGAGAAGAATGCCGTGGTTCGAGACTGGTCTCTAAAAAACTGAGAGAGAAAGGGGGACAGACCTAGTGGAGGAGTGTTTGCAAATTTGCCCGAACATACAATTGTGAATGTCCGCCAAAATAACCTTGAGGATTTGGTGCAAGTTTGGAACCAATGGGATTCAGACACTAGGGGCATTTTCACCGAGAGGTATGGAGATATAGCTCACTTGATCACCATTCGTGTAGACGAACAGTTGATTAAAGCTATGGTTCGATTCTGGGACCCAGCTTATCAGTGCTTTACATTCAATCAAGAGGACATGACTCAACCATAGAAGAGTATGTTTGCTTTACTCGCATCGACAATGTGCAATTCGGCAAGATATACGTGAAGGAGCCTAAGCCATTGACCTTTAGGAAAAAATTAGTAAGACTGACGATGCATATGACCGATGCAAGGCTGAAAAACAAATAAAAAAGAAGAATGAAACCGTTTGCATTCCATGGTCTAGCCTACGAGAATCGGTTACGAGTCATCCTGGACATATTGAAGAGAGTTAATCTTTTCGCCTTGGCCATTTACGGTTTGGTCATTTTCCCAAGAGTTCTCGGACATATTGAGGTCGCAGATGTTTGATTTCTTGAAAGGCTAAAACAAGGAGTCAACCTGTCCCGACCATCTTAGCCGAGACATTCGTGTCCCCGAGTACTTGTCGAAGGGTAGGAAAGGGACGATTTGTCGGTGTGCACAAATGCTCAATGTTTGGATTTTGAGTCATTTTTGGAAAGTAGAGCGCACTCCATTCCACATGTTCTCAAAAACATTCGCCCGCTAGAAGCTTACCTCAAGAAAGAGTGGCCAAAAAGAAATCACCGAGCAACATTGGGTATCGGTGTTTGAGAATCTTCGCAGAGGATATAACGTGGAGAGCACCTCTGATCCATCCTTCGGTTTTGCTATACAAATGTGGAAGCCAAGATTGGGTACCTTTACTCGGATTATGGGGAGGAGTTGGATACGCTCACTCTCGGTTCAAAGGCAATTTTCTTGCGACAATTTATACCTTAAACCGGAGGGCTAGTGCAGTCCGAGTTCGCCTTCACGGGTGAAGGATATATGAAGAAAATCCGAGACACTGCAAGGTCTTGGAATGAAATTCATTTCATGGAATTAGCCTTGTATGCTGATACCCTTACCCAAGACTATGACCTATGGAGAAAGCAACGGGTAAGTAGTCAGCAAATCTCATCAACAAATTGCACTGCCCAGAATCCTTTTTTGGAGGAAATGCCATCCGAATTGGAAATAGCAAGACAAGAATTCGAGCGAGAAAAAGCTAAGATGTCTAGGGACCTCAGTACCCTTCAAGAAGAAAACTATCAGCTGAAGATTGAAGTTCAGGTTGAAAGGTCCAGAACTGAAAAAGTACAAAGGGAGGCCGAGGTCACGAGAAAAGACTTAAGGGACCTTCACTTGGAAAACAAGAAATTAAGAAACACTATAAAGAATAGTGGATTGGGCAAGTCGACAGCTGAGTGGAAGGAAGAAATTAGCAACATCAAGGGAGAAATGGAATTTTGGAAGGGAAAAGCAAAGAAAGAAGAGGAAAAGGCCGCGCGCGCTGTAATAGAGTTAAGAAGGAAGAATGCCGAATATGAAATGGCAACTGCGGAATTTGCGAATAGTCAGTCTGAACATCGAGAATTAAAAAGGAGAGTACGAGATTTAGAAAATACGCTACAATCTCATCAACAACAATTAGATAACCTCCTGAAGGCTCTAGAAGAAAAGAATGACCAGTACGATAGGGACATGCACGCGTATGAAGGAACTCTCCAAGAAAGAGAAGTGCAACTCAACTTCCTGATCAATGAAATTCGCCAAGCGGCTATGCAAGTTGTTCAATTATCAGATGAAGCTGAAGTTCTCAGTTGCCAATTCCCTCCGAGCCAAAGATCGAGTATATCAGAATTTTTAGAGCAAGTGAAGAAACAAGGCAATGTGGCTAGGAAATTTGTGTAATTGTTGGAAAGAACGAAAACTTTTTGTAACGTACTTTTCTGATGAATGAAATGCCTACGTATGGGGCTATCTTGAAATCAACACCAAATTCTTGCATACTTACTCATAACTAACATTTATGCATCATTTATTTCTTTGGACATTCATTCATTTATACACTCATTCATTCATTCATCGCATGTACATATCACCATCCACCGGAACTAAAAGAGCCATATAATCCGCAGTTGCAAGACTTCAAGACTGGAATCACGACATTTATACAGAACGCGTCGACAAACTAGGGCAATGGAAGCTGAGTTCAATGAGAGAATCGAAAGGATGGAAAGGGCTCAAAAAGAATTACAAGAGCAACTAAAGCAAATCGCAACAAGAGACGAGAGATCTAATGGTAAGATCTCGAGAGGATTCACTCGAGCAAAGAGATCAGATGGCCAAAATTATGGAGATGATGACAACTTTGGTCAAGGGAAAGGGACCCATGCAGAACCCCGATGTTATGGAACCTCAATCGAGAATTCACCACGATCGGGATCCACTCTATCCTCCGGATTCACTCCACCACCACCCGATATACAACACGGAGAGAGGTATGCTCAAGGAGAACCCGCGGGCTTGGAACATCGACCTATGCCACCGCTCCACCCACTAATTTGGGGCCGGGAATATTCGCGTCGAACCCGGGGCGATCCTGCTGATCCCTAGTTCCGGATCTGGATGACCCGCAGTATGGCCAAATTGAAATTGGATAACCATGACACGAAATATAGGAGTCTAGAGGAAAGACTCAAAGCAATAGAAGGCACTGAGGTCTTCTCTGCGCTAGGTGCCAAGGAACTCAGCCTCGTACCTGATCTAATTTTGCCTCCGAAGTTCAAGGCGCCTGATTTTGAGAAGTATGATGGGACTAGGTGCCCAAAAGCACATCTCATTATGTTCTCATTCGAAAAATGATCGGTTACGTGAATGATGATAAGTTACTTATACATTGCTTCCAAGACAGTCTAACCGGGTCAGCCCTACGTTGGTACAACCAACTCAGCAGGGAAAATATTAGATCCTGGAAAGACTTGGCATCTGCATTCTGCGAGCAATATAAGCATGTATCAGACATGGTGCCGCGGGCCGGATGACCTTACAAATGATGGAGAAAAAGCCGTCGAAACCTTTAGACGGTATGCGCGAGAGATGGAGAGACGTCTCACCCAAAGTGGAACCCCACTAACAAAAACGGAGATAACTGCTTCTCTTTATCAACACCTTAAAGGCGCCGCTTTATGACAAATTAGTGGGAAGTGCCACAAAGGAGTTTGCAGATATTGTAATATCTGGTGAGCTCATAGAGAACGCCATTAAGAGCGGTAGAATGGAAAGTTCGAAGGTTCGAAAAGGGCGGTTTGCTATGAAAAAGAAGGAACCGAAAACCCACATGGTCGGGATGGGAAACCGCTATGCCTCTAATTCATATCCTAACCAACCCCGACCCCGAAATTTTCCACCTCCAAATTTCTATTATCCTCCTCAAACCCCTTACTACCAAACACCACCTCCCTCCTACCCCGTATACGCCATGAACAACCGAAGACCCGTTACCACTTTTTCACAAAACACTGCACCTGCTCAAAACCAACCTGAAAATGAGCCAAGACCAAAGAAGGCCTAATTCCGAGAGACCGCAGTTTACTCCCATCCCTGTGTCATATGGGGAATTGTACCCAAAACTTCTGGAAAAACAACTGATTTCTCCCCATTACATGGCACCCCTAAAACCTCCATACCCAAAATGGTACGATCCAAACGCTAGTTGCGCATACCATGCGGGGAACCAGGGACATTCTACTGAAAACTGTCTGGCTTTCAAAAGGAGAGTTCAAGGGCTCATCGATGCGGGTATTTTGCGATTTGATGGTACTAGTAGTACGGCCGGAAATCCATTCCCAAATCACACCGAAGGGAATGTGAGTGCAGTAGGAGAGGAGGATAAACGACGAAGTAAAAGATGGGTATCTGAAGTAAGAACACCTCTGCAGAGAATCTGGGAGGTGCTAGTTGAAAATGGGTTGCTTTGTCGTTTTAATGGAGTATTCGAAAGAAGGGATGCAAAGGGTCACAATTTTTTCGAGTTCCACGGCATCGAAGGGCACGGCATTCAGTCCTGTGATGAATTCAGAAAATTATTGCAAAGTATGATGGATAACAAGGAGATCGAGATTTTTTGTCAAGCCGAAGAGGCCGATAGTGGAGAAATATGTGCTTCCGACAATCAACCATCAGGTCCCCCTTATAGCGCTGATCGACCATTGGTGATCTATTATGACGCGAAGAAAGAACCGGTGAAACCAAAAATGATAATCGAAATACCATCTCCTTTCCCTTATAAGGACAACAAAAAAATCACAGTGGAGATATGATGTCGAAGATCGCCACACCTAAGTTGGAAAGTCCAAAGCCGTAATTGAAGATGTTGGGGAGGTAGGTCATTTTACCCGAAGTGGACGGTGCTATTCTAAAGAAGTTGAACCGGTAAAGAAAAGTAGTGACTTGAAGCAAAAAGGGAAAGCAGTGATGCACGAAGTCGAAGTCGAGCAAGAAATTCCACCCGCAAGAAACTAAAAGGCACGTGAATGAGGAAGAAGCTCAAGAATTCTTGAAATTTATCAAGCACATTGAATATAGTGTGGTGGAACAATTGAGCAAGCAAACAGCGAATCTCGCCTATCTCTCTCACTGCTAAATTGAGAGCCACACCTAATGCTTTATTGAAGGTGTTAAATCAAGCTTATGTAGCCAATAACATATCCGTTGAAAAGCTTGATAGGTGGGTAAACAATTTGAATGCGGACAATTTCATCTCTTTTAGTGATGATGAGATACCGCCAAACGGTAAAGGCTCGGTGAAAGCGCCGCATATCACGACTCATTGCAAAGGGCTACATAATACCGAACGTGCTCATCGATAATGGGTCAACATTAAATGTTATGCCATTGGCCACACTTTCCGAATACCGATGGATTTGTCCTACCTAAGGCCCCGCCATTCCACGATAAGGGCATTCGACGGACGAGGCGTGAAGTTATGGGAAAGATTGAGATCCTCTAGAAGTGGGCCCTTACATTTATGATGTTGAGTTCCAAGTCATGGACATTACGCCATCGCATAACCGCCTTTTGGGAGACCCCGGATCCATTCTCGCCGAGCGGTCCCGTCATCCTCCACCAAAAATAAAATTTATCATGGACTACCGTCAGTCACAATCGAAGGAGAAGAAGATATTGTCGCATCTCGTCTCTGTTGATGCACCGTGCTGAAGTGAACAAAGACGCAGCGGGAGTGTTCTTTCCGATCCCTTGAATTTGTGAATGCCACTTTTGTTGCCGAGGAAAGCAGAATTCCAAAGGCCTAAACCGCGAGAAATACCGTAATGGGTGTCAAGTTGACCGTAGGAAGAGGAGCTCGAGCAAGAAGAGGTTTAGGCGGACATCCGCAAGGAATAGTTAGGGCTTTAAAGCCAGTCAAGCAGCACAAGGCTCGATACGGTTTGGGATTCCACTGACATGCGTCAAAGAAGAAGACAATGGAAGAAAGATCGGAAAGGAGGATTGCAAGAACTTTGGGTCGAGAACTGAATGGGAACCAATAGAATACCCTCCTTTGTCAAAAACATTTAAATCATGAATGATATACCTGGACAAGACGATCCACAAAACATGCCGAGGATAATTGAAAGGGGTTTTCGTAATGTCGATAAATGTCATTGACAAAGGGGCTGGTACAAGTAAAGATGTCTCGAGGATACGCCTTGCCCTCCCGGTTTCATGTTGAACAATTGGACTTCGAGGAGCTTCTTGTAGTTTATAAGTCTTGAGTAATGCCAAACATTAACCTTCTATTGTGTCTTTAGATATAATAGAATTCTTTTGTAAGAGCGTGCATTCGCTCTTTATCATTTAAATGAATATCAATGAAGATGCATTTTGTCACGATTTTTTCGCATTATCGCTAATTTCATAATCATTTTCTCATTTCATAGCCCATATTCACATTTGCCACATTCCATGCCATAATATTCCTTTGTTGATTCCAATACTTGGATCCCCCTCTATAGTTTCTTTTTCCATTCAACTTTCAGTGCTCGGATATCGATGACATGAACAAACCCAAGTTCTAGTCTTGAAATCGATTTTGAGAAGGTTTTGTTTGTTTAGGGAATTTGAAGTCAAGAAAATGTTGAAGATTACATCTCGCCTCTGAATTGTTAAGAATGGTGGAACAAGAGGATAGACAGATTTTGCCTCATGAAGAATCTGTGGAAACAATAAACTTGGGCCTCAAGAAAGGAAACAAGAAGTGAAGATTGGGACTTCTATTTCGAGAGAGCACCGGGCATAATTTGATCGCTCTACTCTGCGAATACAGAGATGTTTTCGCATGGTCATACCAGAGACATGCCGTGGCTAGATGAAGATTTAGTGGTCCACAAGCTCCCATTAAAGCGTAATGCAAGCCCATCCAAAGAAAAATTAAGACGGATGAGACCCAAATGCTACTAAAAATAAAAGAGGAGGTCAAGAAGCAATTTGTGTTGGTTTCCTACAAGCCTCCAAATATCCGTAATGGGTGGCTAATATAGTCCCTGGTACCAAAGAAAGACGGCAAGGTACGCGAATGTGTGTGGATTATCGTGACTGAATCGAGCAAGCCCAAAAGATAATTTTCCTTGCCACATATTGATACGTTGGTGGACAACACAAAGCAAAACATTCATTGTTTTCTTTCATGGACGGATTCTCGGGGTATAATCAGATCAAGATGGCCCCGAGGATATGGAGAAAACTACCTTCATAACAATGTGGGGAGCGTTACGCTCACAAAGGTGATGCCATTCGGGTTAAAGAATCTTTGGGGCAACATATCGAGAGCTATGGTAACGTTATTCCATGACATGATGCATAAAGAAATAGAGGTCTATGTCGATGATATGATTGCTAAATCCCGAGGGGAAGAAGATCATATAGTGAACTTGAAGAAGTTGTTCGACAGGCTGAGAAAGTTCCAGTTAAAGCTCAATCCAGCCAAATGTACGTTCGGGGCTACCTCAGGGAAGTTGCTAGGCTTCATTGTCGCGAAAGAGGTATCGAGGTTGATCCAGATAAAATAAAGGCCATTCAAGAGTTACCCCTCACGCACGCAAAAGGAAGTTAGAGGATTCTTAGGGAGATTAAACTACATCGCCCGATTTATCGCTCAACTTACCAACCAGTGCGACCCAATCTTTCGGCTTCTTCGAAAACATAACCCGGGAGATTGGAATGAGGAATGCCAGGTGGCCTTTGATAAGATAAAGCAATATTTGTCTAGTCCTCCAGTGCTAGTACCGCCAACTCCGGGGAGACCTTTGATTTTGTATTTGACGGTGTTCGAAAATTCAATGGGTTGCGTACTGGGGCAACATGACGAGACAGGAAAAAAAGAAAAGGCGATCTACTACCTCAACAAAAAGTTCACTGAATATGAGGCAAAGTACTCGTCCATTGAAAAATTTTGTTGCGCTCTGGTTTGGGTAGCTCGGAGACTCAGACAATACATGTTGTACCATACGACATGGTTGATTTCAAAGCTGGACCCAATAAAATACATGATGGAATCACCGGCACTATCAGGAAGAATGGCCCGATGGCAGATCCTCCTTTCAGAATATGACATTGCCTATGTAAGTCAGAAGTCAATAAAAGGAAGCGCAATAGCCGACTTTCTAGCAACTCGAACAACAGAAGAATATGAGCCTTTAAGATTTGATTTTCCGGACGAAGACTTAATGTGCATCACAGAAATGAAACCAGAGTCATCAAATGAGAAGTCATGGAAGATGTGCTTTGATGGTGCGTCGAATGCTTTGGGGCATGGAATCGGAGCAATCCTGGTGTCACCAGAGGGGAATCATTATCCGTTTACTGCAAGACTAAACTTCTTCTGCACCAATAATATCGCAGAATATGAGGCCTGTATCATGGGGCTTCGTGCAGCTATCGAACGAAACATCAAAATCCTAGAGGTGTACGGAGACTCAGCTCTAGTAATTTACCAAATCCGTAGAGAGTGGGAAGTGAGGGACCCAAAATTGATTAAGTACAGTGATTTAGTGGCTGAATTGATCAAGGAATTCAAAGAAGTAACTTTTCACTATTTCCCACGAGAAGAAAACCAACTGGCTGATGCCCTGGCCACTTTGGCTTCAATGTTCAAAGCAAGTAAAGAAGCAGAAATAATGCCCCTCAAAATGAGTATATATCTCGTGTCCCTGCACACTGTTGTAGCATTGAAAAAGAAGCGATTTGGCGCCCATGGTTCCACGATATCCTAGAATATATCAAGAATCGAAGCTATCCCAACAAGCGAATGAGAACGACAAAAGAACGATTAGAAGAATGGCACCAGGGATTGGTTCTTAATGGGGAAATCCAAACAAAAAAGGAAAGGATCAGATGCTCTTGAGATGTGTGGATGATGTTGAAGCTAGGAAAATACTTGAAGAGGTCCATGAGGGAATCTGCGAACACATGCCAATGGATTCAATATGGCGGAAAAGATCATGAGACTTGGTTATTATTGGCTGACAATGGAAAGTGACTGCATCAATTTTGCTAGAAAATGTCACAAATGCCAAATCTACGGCGATAAAATTCATGTGGCCCCTTCTCCTCTTCATGTCATGACCTCTCCGTGGCCTTTTGCTATGTGGGGCATGGACGTTATAGGGCCAATCTCTCCAAAGGCATCAAACGGACATCGATTCATCTTTGTGGTCATCGATTACTTCACAAAATGGATAGAAGCCGCTTCGTTTGCCAATGTGACAAGGATCGCAGCTTTGCGGTTTTGAAAAAGGAGATCATTTGCCGCAGTGCGGATTGCTCGAAAGAATCATTTCGGATAATGCCACGAATCAATAATAAGATGATGAAAGAAGTGTGCGAAGCGGTTCCAAATAAAGCATCATAACTCTTAGCCTCTATCGCCCAAAGATGAACAGGGCCGTTGAAGCGACTAACAAGAATATTAAGAGGATCATTGGGAAAATGACTCGAGACGTATAAAGATTGGCACGAAAACTTCCATTTGCTTTGTTTGCATATCGCATATCCATGCGCGAACATCTACTGAGAGCAACTCCTTTCTCTCTAGTCTATGGAATGGAAGTTGTGTTACCCATCGAGGTTGAAATTCCTTCGCTGCGAGTCTTGATGGAATCAAAGTTGGAAGAAGCAGAATGGGTTCGAGCTCGATATGATCAGTTGAACCTCATCGAAGAAAAATGTCTAAAGGCCATTTGTCACGGGCAGATGTACGAGAAAAGGATGATTGCGCCCATGACAAGAAAATATACTACCAAGAGAATTCCATGAAGGAGAACTCGTCTTTGAGAAAGATCCTCCCAATACAAAAAGACCTGCGAGGAAAATGGACACCAAATTGGGAAGGACCATACATCGTAAAGAAGGCATTCTCAGGAGGAGCTTTGATCCTTACCGAGATGGATGGCAAGGAGCTACCAAATCCAGGTGAACTCGATGCATGCAATGAAGAAGTACTATGCTTGAAAAAGAAAGTCAAGATGAAAACCCGAAAAGGCATCTTAAAAAAAAAAAAAAAAAGAGATCGAGCGAAAACCGAAAAGGCGCGTTTTGGTTAAACACAAAAGATTAGGATGAAAACCCAAAGAAGCGTTCTAATGAAGCAAGCATTTCGCCACAAGGCAAGATGTTTTAAACCATACGGCAAAACAAAGGAGACTACAAAGATTTGAAGCATCTCTGAAAGCTCAAAATCTTCTACGCAAGGAGCCAGACTCGAAAAGATTCTTGATTGAGGAACGTGGAAGAGTTCATGTGTTGAATATCTAGAGCATTTGTATCCGTTGAATATGATCTTTTCTTTCTTTTTGACATTTTTACTCTCATTGGTTAACTTCCTTTGTTTGCCACACTTGAAATAAATGAATACGAGATATCATTTTTGTCCCTATTTGACCTTTTTTTCATGCACCTCATTATGTGTTTATTTGCATGATAAATGGTGAAATGACATGCTCTAAACAAATGAAATGTTAAACATTACTTGGATGAAAATTTGATAAACACAAGAGCCTCAAAGCAAGAATAAAGTTCAACCAGGGGCTAAAGAGTGATATCGAGAAACGTTGATTACTTGTAGAGCCCGGCGGCGGTACATGGCTTAAAGAGAAAGCCAAGAGCCAAGTAATGAATGCAGATCCTCGACAATCGTGGCTAAATGGACATACGACAAACATGCTTAAGGAGCACTGCATAATCATGTAGGCATAAAAGCATTTAAGACAAACATATGCATATCATGATAACCTCATGCATGGCATATACAGGTACTCCAGCAGAGCAAGAAATCTGGAATGAAAGTCGCAGTGAATCAAATGAAAAGACACCTGAGTTCTACCAAAGGACAGGTTTTTGGTATTTTGATGTTTTTAATTCATGCATTTCAAGGAAAATCAACTCATATTGCGAGAAATGAGTTGAGCCTCAGGACACGCTGAGGTACTTTCAATTTCGGTTTTCAATTGATGTTTCAAAAATCAACTCATATTGCGAGAGGTGAGTTGAGCCTCAAGACACGTTGAGGTAATTTAAATTCATGTTTTCAAAAAATCAACTCATATTGCGAGAGGTGAGTTGAGCCTCGGGGCACGCTGAGGTATTTTCAATTTCTGCTTTTCAATTCTTGTTTTTAATTTATGTTTTTCAAAAAAATCAACTCATATTGCGAGAGGTGAGTTGAGCCTCAAGACACGTTGAGGTAATTTCAATTTCTGTCTTTCAAAAAAATCAACTCATATTGCGAGAGGTGAGTTGAGCCTCAAGACACGTTGAGGTAATTTCAATTTCTGTCTTTTAGGAATTAACTCATATTGCGAGAGGTGAGTTGAACCTCAAGACACGTTGAGGCTGAGTAAAGAATAAAGATTGGAATTGATTAAAGACACCAGATTTGGCCTCCCTGAAGTTGCAGTGAAGCAGGTCAAAGTTGCATGTCCTGTCCCCTGGAGTTGCAGTGGGGCTGATCGAAGATGTCAAAGCTTGCTTTTTAGAGTTGCAGAAGAAAAGACCACAAACCCTATCCCACTGAAGTGATAGAGGAGCAGATGAAAGTTGTGGACTTGATCTTGATGAAGCTGCGGGGAAGCAGATCGAAGCCACAAATCTCATATTCTTGAAGTTACGATTGATCGAAGCTGCATGGCACATATCAGAAGATACAGTGGATTGAACCAAAGATACAAGATACGATGGACTGGAGAAAGACTACCTGAACGAGAAGAGCGCCAATGAAGTCAAGACTCGGCAAGATCAAGCTAAAATTGGCCTTTTCTTTGTGTCTTTGCTCTATTCCCGTGGGTACGACAAATGAGCAAAGAGGGGCAAATATTACAGTGCCAATTTTGGCCAACTACAAGGGCCCATTTAAATTAAACTTACCCCTAAACCCAATTACCATCCACTCACACAATTTCAAAACCCATCAGCTAGCCCAAAACACCAAACCCCAATCACAATGCACTTCACCCCAACTATTTTGGCCCACTTACAAGGCAAACCCAATACACCTAAACCCTAACCTGCTCTCCACCTAACCTCCCCACTTGCGCCGCAACACCCATGCCTCCTGACACCAAAGATCGCCACTGCTCCACCGCGCCCATCACCTGCAAAACAAATAAAGCACGCAACATCAACACAAAAAAGAAGAAAACAACAGTATGTAAGGCTATATAAAGCCGATTGAAATTTCTAAGAGGGGTTCGGATTTTTCTTCTTCTTCTAAAAGAAATAAAATAACAGATAGGTTGATTGTAGAGAAAAACAATCGGGGTTCAAACACAAAGATAACATCTCAGCAACCAAACACAGATATTAAGGCCTAAGGTAATCGAATTTCATTCCAGTTTCAAATTTAGGGTTAGTTTTGTGTAAATATATACGTAAATAAAAAGAGACATTAAACATATAAGAAGATAATATAAAAAATACTAAAATTGAAATATAAAAAAAAATATAAAAAAAAACTAACCTTTGGGATTCCGCCATCACAGGCGTGCGGTGCATTGTAACGCAACCGGCTTCCGGTGGCCGTGGATCGCAGCGATCGGACCGGCCCTCTCCCACCGAGTCTCCCCTTCTCCTTTCCCCTCTCTCTTTTCTCTCCTCTCCTTTCTTTTTTTTTTTCCTTTCCCTTTACAAATGATTTTTTCTCGGTTTTTAGGCTATTTATAGCCTTCAAAACAGTGTACGCTTTTGGCCTTGAAACTCAGGGCATGAAACGACACCGTTTCGCCCTGGGTCGGGTCGACCCGACCCTAACCCGCCAGGATCCGCGTGTTTTTGAAGCGGAAGGGCTATTTGCGCAATCAGCCCTTCCGCTTTTCTGAGGCTTTACAATCAAATCTTTATGTTTTATAATTTGGCCCCACTGTTTTAATCCGCATTCGATCTGGTCCCTCCTTGCTACGCAGTGTTTAGATAAACGGGAATATTGCGCTTTTGGTCCCCACTGTTTTCTCGCGTGTTCAAATAGCCCCTTTATTTTTGTTTTCCTTTTAAATTCGCCCTAAAATTCTGTTCTCATTCCGATTTCGTCCTTTTTTTTATTTATTTTTTTTTCATATTATTAATATTATCATTATTATTTTATTAATATATTGATTACTTTAAAGTATAATTATTATTAATAATTGTTATTTCTAGTTTATCATTATTATTATTAATATATGTATATTATATATATGTATATATATTCGTACATTTATATAGTACTATCTTAATTATTTTATACTATTATACTATACTTGTTTTTATATATTTCACTATATTTCTAGTATTATTATTATTAGTAGTAATTTATTTCTAATATGTACATACTATGTAAATGTTTTAATATTATGTGTATTTTGCACATACATTATGTATATAAGTTTTTAATATTATATCTCACATATATTATGATACATTTTAATCTTATTTGTCATATTTTACACTATTATGTACACATTTCTAATATTGTATTGTATATTCTTGATACTATTGTTTATATATTTATATATACGTATATGCATGTATTTATTTATGAAACACTAACGGTTTTCTTTTTCATATTATTATTTCTAATATATGTATATATATATTTATATATTTATATTATACATATATATTTTTAATATTATTTATTGCATACTTCTTTACCATTCATACTTTTCTTATGTATGTGTATATATATCCTTTTATATATTATTAGTTATGTTTTTTACTATTTCATGTATGTTATTATATATATTGTATATGTTCATATTAAATATACGATGTATATATTTTTCTCACATACATTACGTATATACTCTTAATATCATTTTATATACTTCCACTTACTTATCCTCATTTCACATCAACTTTGTTTTACATTATTTCAAAAATCATATTCTTGTCTTGCTAAGTAATTTCAATAATCAAGGCAATATGTCAATTTAACATCAAGTCATCGAGTTCATCGCTATGTTGGATGAATGTCAATTGACTCGTGTTGAAGCGATATACCCTTCTCAAAAACCAAAATAAAATTAAAATTTCTCGCCTTTTTTTGATCACAACCAAATTCTAAATTAAACTCGTATTTTGAAAATCAAGACAACATGTGTTTATGAGATACCAATTTTGGGCGTAGCGAGGGTGCTAATACCTTCCTCGCACACAAATCGACTCCCGAGCCCTACTTTTTCTCTCGACTTGACGTAGACCTGAACTTAGCCTTCTTTTGTTTTAAAAATAGATCTAATAGGTGTCCGATCACACCTATAAAAAAGGATCGGTGGCGACTCCCTGTTTATTTCAAAAATCAAACGTCAAATTTCAAACTTTATTTCTAATAAATCGCCACATTTAGCGACCCGAATCCACAAATTTTTACGTCGCTACAGTATCGATTATCAAAGGAGTATCGATATCTTGTAAAATATCAATACTTAGACAAAAAGTATCGATACTTTTTGTCTTGGAGCAATTCTCACTTGTTTGAAAATGGTTAAAACATATTTGAAGATTTACTCAATTGAAACCATTTCAACTTGGTTTTATCAAATTGCTCAACTTTACTTTTATTCAAAAACACTTTAATTTGTTATATCAAAACATATAATCCAATAAGGCTTAGTTTAACAAATATCGATTGGCATTTGGTTAATTCACCCATGATTATGAAATTCCTTTAACTCATTCTTATAGGTAGATTGTATAGTTTAGTTCGCAAGCAAGTAGAAATCGCATGGTAACATAATAGGTTGGTTTCAATCTATGAATAACAACCTCGATAATACTTGTATATCGTATTGAATACATGACTTGTTTAAAATAAATCATTAAGTTGTATAAATTATCGTGAAGGTGGAATTGCAAATTTTAGTTTGTAGCAAGTTTGAATGACGACAATACTGGTTCAGAATGGTCTGAAAAAAGTTGTTACAAGGAAGAAGCCCGCAAATATGGATCAGTCAAAATGGGAAGAGCTTCAGGAAAAGTCTCTATCCATTATTCAATTATGCCTCACGAATAATGTATTACAAGAGGTTTTGAAGGAGAAAACAACGTTTGCATTATGGAAGAAATTAGAAGTGCTTTAATTGATAACCCTTCCAAAAAGAAAAATTTTCAAAATTTTGAGAAACCTAATTAAAATTTTTAACTCTGAGTAAAAACTTCCAAAAAGAAAAATTGAGAATGACTAATTAAAATTTTCAAAATGAAGGTTTAATAAAAATTTTCAAAAATTCTGACGAAATCAGTCAAATTTTGAGGAAACATGCCCCCTTGAATCCGTCTCTAGTGGATTTGAAAACTAATAAAATTATTTATTTTTAATTTAATAAACAGAAAGAATATTAAAATATGGCACACCATGGATACAATGTAAAAAAAATATATTTATAAAAATTTATATTAAAATTAAGTGCTTTAAGTGAAATAATTAATTTCAAAGTTTAAAGTTAACATAATATTATTTTATTAAAAACATGAAAAAACACTCATATATTAATATTTATTATTTTATATATAAAAAATATTTTAATATTTTATAATTGAGTTTTGCATATTGATTGGAGACAAGATTATGAGAAATAATTGGAATTGGGTGATTGTAGATGATTTTGACGGTCTAAGAATGGAAATAAAATGATGGAATTATAGCAATTGTGATATATTCTGCTTGACTATCCCTCACTATATTCTAGTATCCACTTTGTCTCCATCTCCACTTAATTCGCAGATAAATAACAACCTATGTATACTTGTAAAACTCAGTACACTTATTCAGTCTAAAAAGCTATTACCAAAAACAAAAATTATTAATAATTTCTTTTCTTCAAGAACCGGGTTTATTAGTTTTTAACCAATTTTCTGTGTTTGGTTTTCATGTTACATTGCTGGTTCTTACTCATTCCATAATTTGTATCACTAAGCCTCAATCATTCAAATCTAAACTAAACTATTTTGTAGTAGATGGATATTTGATAAATAAGTCACAATTTGAGGTTCAAAAAGCCTTACTAATTGACACATGAGTGTACAATATATTGGTTTTTTTTTTAAGGGATAAATATCAAAATTATACACCTACTTTAATATATAAACTTTGATATTGTGTAGTTATACACATTAAACTTTAATTATCATTCAAATATATATATAAAACTTTGATTGTCATTTTGTCCTAAGGACTGTTTTTGTTTTAATGAAAATAAATACAAGCTTAAACAGCTTAGGTAGGACTAGTGTCACGGGCCTCGGTTCAAAGCCCGTGACCATTGCAACAAGAGCGTTCCATAAAGGTCTACCAATTAAATAGGGATCATTTGACCCCCTTCAACTGGTTCGATTCAAAAAATAAATGACAGAGTTCATCTACTTGAAGCCTTAGTAGCCCAGTGAAGATTTATGAAAAATTAGGGCTACCTTAGTAGATGGAAAGTAATCTTAGAAGATTGTAGGAGATTATAATCTGATAAGATTTGATTATGTAATCTTTAGGGAAATATGTAAATCCCTTAAATATAGATAGGCTTCGATCTCGTCTGTTAATATAAAGCTAGTTGTACCTTTGAGTTTAGGGGAGTTCAATTATAAATAGAAAGCCTCCCCTCATTTGTAATCATCCATTGTATCCTATTCTTTGATTTATAGAATATATTGAGAGTATTTACTCAAACATGTGGTGTGCATTACTTTCTTGTAGCAAGAGAATTTCTATTGAGAATTCTCATTTTACAAGAGTTAAACTGACTTAGATAGATTTGAAATCAGTAAATCACTTAAGACCTAAGGCTAAAATTCTAATATCATGAAACTAGAGGCTTGAGATTACCCATTTACATGGCTGTGGAAATTGAAGTAGGAAGAATATTATTTGCTAAAAACACAGCTTGTTAATTGGATTAGCCGCATTACTGGGCTCAACACCTTGAACATGACCATGAATAATTCGGCCTTAGGCTATTTCACTAGAGCCCAAAAACTACAATAGATTGTTCGCCACCAAAACCAAAAGGATAATATTTCTTTGCTTAAAATATCTTGTATACCACAACTTTTACTTTTTAGAATTTTTTTATTTTTTGGATTTCTAATTGAATTTTGAAATTTGAAAAAGTAATAAAAATTAAATTTAAAATTAGTTATAACCTATTAAATTTCTCAATTATCACCAATTACGGACAGGACAGCACCCAGAACGGTACAACCAAGATTTTATTTTACTGGAAATTGGCCCAGATTTTATGTTAAATAGAATATTTATACATGGAAATAAAATATCCCAAGATCCAATCTATCAAAGCTAAACTTCATGAGCTCCAAATTCACAACAATAATGACATCGAAATTAAGACCCATCAGTGGTGGTTGAAAATTTGAAATGAAATACAATCTCAGCTAAAATTCATTCAATAATCCGACGATTATTGTGCTACACCTATCGCCATCATATGCAGATTGTTTCAAGCTACATCATTTTATAACCTATTTACAATTGTTATACCTTTATCTAATGTGGACAGAGCATCATGAGGGGATATATAGAGGACATTTGTGGATGGCACTCTGCCTTACATCATTTGGCTTTTTTATTTAATAATCATTCGAACGATCTCTCACCTTACATCATTCTGCTAATCACAAGGTGACTGACCATTAGAGGTGTGCATGGGCTGGGCTGGGTCCAGATAAAATTTTAGGCCCGTTTTCTAGGCCCCGGCCCGGCCCAGCCCGAAATATGGGCCTAATAATTTATCCAAGCCCGGCCCGAAATAAAATTGTTAAGCCCGAGTCCGGCCCGGCCCATATTAAATTTTTTTAAACTTATTCCATTAGATGAAAAATTTTAAAATATAATAAATCATCAAATACATTTAAAACAAGTATTAAAACAAGAAACAAATAAAAAATGATATTAAAACAATTCTTAAAACAATATACAAATTGAAAATATAGTAAAAAGTGATTATATTAAAATTAAAAATAAAATTTAAATATGATTAAAAATAAAAAAAATATATTTTTAGTATATAATTCGGGTCGGGCCGAGCCGGACCCAGGCCAAAAAAGTTTTACCTGAGCGGGCCTCGTTTTTTTGCCCAAACCCATATTTTGGGCCTATATTTTTACCCCAACCCTCCCATTTTTCGAGCAGGCCTTCGAGCCGGGCCAGGTAGCCCGGCCGATGCACACCTCTACTGACCACCTCAACTGTAACATTCCCACTTTAAAAAGAGAGAGAAGTAGAATATTTATGGTAGAAGTCCTTGAATAAATGATCTATAAATAAATAGTAGTATAATAAATTATGATCGTTTTTAGAGAAAACGTCAGACATGCAAACATAAGGAATTATTAGTAGGAGCATGTGGTTAAGTTAAAAATTTGCTATTGAGTTTTGGGATTAAATTAAATAAGTTGGGAAAGTATAAGAACTAAAGTGCAAGTATTCCATTCTTATTTTGATGGAAAAGACTTAATGACAATTTTACCATTACTTAAAAAATCAATGTTTTCTGATGGATTTTAAATACTATCTTTTAATAATAATATTTTAATACTATTATGAATATCTTATTAAGTGGATGTTTATCATGATCAAAATAAATTTTTAATGTACTTATACGAGCTTATTAAGCATTCATTGCTTACATAGTTATTTTTCTTTATTTTATAGGTGAAGCTCGATTGGTGGAAGTTCGTCGGAGACCTATCACACTATCCAGTAGATAATTTGATAGTTTTTGAATAATTTGGCTAAGGTTTATAATGGCATGTATAGGGTGCTTGTAATGGTATTATGGCGTATGTATTAATGGTGTTTTGGCATGTATAAGCTTTGGAAAGCTATGTTGGTTTGGTTAATTTAAAGTGCTTGTTTATAAGGTTATCTTGGCATGATGATAATGTCTTGAAAATGGTCAATGGTTACTTGTGACATGTTTTAGTTCATACTTGAATTAGGTTATCATGTATGGAAATGAAAATGTTAACATGTATAAGTATTTTGTGTTGATGGTTTATGGATATATAATATGGTTGACTTAGTATGCCTAGGTCCTTAAAGATGATGTTAGTTGATGAACTTATAAAGCTTGTTAAGTAAAGTCTTGTTGACTACTTTAGGGTGATTGAGATGTATGGTGTTATGGTATGCTTGTAATGGCTTGAAAGTGATAAATGTGGTATGATTTGGTAGGTGTTTGAATTAAGTATTTATGTTGTGGTTAAACACATAATGGAATTAGTCTTTATGCATGGAATTAGGTAATGTTAACATGTTTTGGTAAATGGTGTTTGAATGTAATTGTGGTTCCTTTGAATGGCATATTGGTTAAGTGATTTAGATTGTTTGAATTTGCAAGATTATGTGTTTTTGAATGATGTTTAAGTCCCTTGAAAATGTGCACAAATGGTATGGTGAGTTATGAATGAAATGGCTGTGAAATGGCTTGTTTATAGCTAAATTTTGGGTTCACACAGCTTGGAACACGGGCGTGTGACACAGTCGTGTGAGGCATACGACTTGGCGACATGGTCGTGTGACCCCACTCAGTGAGTTAAACAAGTGAGGACACGGGTCGGCATACGGCCGTGTGTCCCTAGTTCGAAGGTTACATAGTTTGAGACACGGGTGTGTGTCTTATCCGTATGAGGCACACGGCCATGTGACCCCTATTTCGCAAAATTTGCATCTTCTTCCTAAACTTTCTAAATTGTTTCGAATTGGTCTCGAATTACTTCTAAGCTATTTTTAGAGCTTGCAGGACTCGGTTTAGGGACTGTATGCATGTATAAGAATGGTTTATTTTGTGCTTGAGTTATTGAATGATATAAAGTTTAAATGTTTCCGATTGTACGGTAATGCTCCATAACCCTAATCTGACGACGAAGACGGGTTAGGAGTGTTATAGTAACCTTATAAGGAATGTTGCAAATCTTGAGTAAATTGTCTCACTGGTCACGACATTCCTTGGCAAAGTCGCGACATTAGAAGTTATTTGTCTTCTTAGTAGTGACATTGCTTGGCAAAGTTGCAACAGTAGAATTTAACTGTTTCTAGTGTTACGACATGTATGCTTCAATGTCGTGATACAACCTCTATTTTAGCCAATTTTGCATTTTGGTCTCTCGTTTGTTATTAATGGTTCACGAATGCTTTCATAAGATTAGTTAGAACCTAGATACAGTTCATCAAGTGATTTTGATGTTCTTTTAAACTTAGTTATGTTAATGAATGCGTTGAGTGACCTAAATTGTTGAAATGTTCATTGCTAAATATTGGATTGAGATCGAAGTTGCTTCAGCAACGAATATGGTGTCTTATGATTGGATCGAATGTGGGGTACTTCATTTAGTGGTAATAGAGCTTGGGTTTAGCCGGGTCTAAGACTAAACTAAGATATATATCCAATCTAAAAGTACATGCCACAGTAGTTTGTGATAGTGTAATTTATCCTTGATTTGAATTGACTTCGGTTTCCTTTATAAATTATCCATGTCGAGTAATTCGAGACAAGCCATAGATGATGAGGTGGAAAGTAATTCTCTTGCTACTTTTTTTTTTTTTTTTTCCATTTTCTGCCACAGTTTATTAAATGTTAACACCACATTGATTGACTAAACGGAACAAAGTAAGAGTGGAATAGATCATTGAACGAAATAGGAAAGTAATAGAATAAATAATGAGCAAACATTTGTAATAGAATTGCTTTGTTTGATGGGTTAAATTGTTGTTAAGGAATATGCAAGAAAGTTAAGAAAATGATAAATTTACCTGTCTTAAATAAATATTATTTTTGATAAAATAAAAGTATTATGATATTTTAAAAGTATAAAAATATACTAATAATATATTTAAATTCATTCAAAAATAATTTAATTAAATTTTAATAATTTATAATTAATACCCTAATAAAATATTTCAAATAATAATTTAACATATTAATATTATAAATAATGAATTTATTTTGATATTTTATTGAAAATATGTTCATAAATATATAAAAGTAAGGTCATTCGTCACCTTTAATGGAACGGTTCAAATGAGCTTAAACAAGCTGTTCTTTTTCCTTGCAAAGAGCTGATACAGTCGTCTATACATGGAAATAGCAGGCTTGATACGTGTCCAAATGGAAGGTCTCCTCGACTATACTTTTATATATAGAGGTATAGATTATCACCATTGTCTTATTCCCAAAAATATCCATATCCATTCGGCTTAATCAAATTATCTGGATCTTTTTTAATGGTTGATTATAATTCGATTCTATTTTAAATTTTTAGATTTATTTTGGTAATTTATTTTATGATTTTTGAAATTTTTTCAAAATTTTGAATATATTTTTAAAAAAAATAAAATTTTAAATTATTTTTACTATTTTAAATGTAAGACATTTATTTTTATATCATGAAAATTAAAATTAATTATATAATAAATAAAAATAAAATTTTATCCAATTTAAAATAATTACGATTTTTAAACTTATATTTCATAAACGGTCTAAACACATTGTTTCGAGTTGGTTTTTAATTTTTTCACTAAATTTAAAAAATTTCATCTTTAACTAAAGAACTAAGATATTCCTTCTCTAAAAGTCCAAGAATTAGATTCTTAGATCTTCATTTATCTTTTTCCTTCAATCAATCTAAGCATTAAATTAAAAGTTTGATGAAAAGCAATCTTGTTTGCGTCTTTTTCGAAAATTCTCTAAAATGCAAGTTTGCATTGGGAAGCTTTCAGAAAATAAAGAATGATTTGGGAAGAAGGGATTTTTTTTACTGAAAATATTATATATATATATATATATATATATATATTACCGGTGACATTGAATCTCACATTCAGTAAAAGAGACAACGAAGAGCAACCAAAACAAACACTGAATTTATTGGTAATACTAGCTGGCCAAGAGTAAAAATGGAGATAAACTGCTATCAATTGTTTATATATATATATATATTTATAAGAGTTTAAAATGTAATTTAAACCGGTGTATATGAGTTTGAGATTCTCATGAGTAAAACAATAATAATATTATTATATTAATTTATATTTTTATAATTTTTAAAATAATTAAAACAAGATTGTATCATTTTTGGAAAGTTAAAATGTAAATTTATTATATATTAATTTAAAATTTTAAGGGAGTGAAATTTCATTTTAGGGCTGGTTAAAATTTTATTTCTGTCACCGAAATGGGCACGGCGATTTTTGTTTTATTTTCATGGTTTCTTTCTACTTTTCTTTTTCTAGATTGTAGGTTCTTACTTGTCAGTTACAGTATGGGTTAGCTTATTATTGAAGTGATAAAATATTTTTGAAACAGTATTATTTATCAAAAATGTTTTTAAAAAAACTGATGATATTTTCGAAAAATGTTTTAGGAATATGTAAAATGTTTATTGTAAAATAAAAAATAGAAACTTTGATAAAGCATTATAATAATTTCATTGATCAATAAAATACATTCTTTTTTTGTTCTTTACTTCTTTACCCTTTGTCTATTTATATTATAACACATTATCAGCATGATCTTGTTCAAAATAATAGTTCCTTTTATCGATGATCAATATCTTTGATGGTAAGATGTAAAGTTTTTACTGGAAGTTTCTTTTATTTAATGTTTCATATCTTATTATTATTTTTTATTCTTCTTTCATTATATGTTATCATTGTTTTGATTAACTTATTTTATTTTTTGTTCTTAAGGATTGTGAAAGATTTGATACTGTTATCCATGTGAAATCGAGAAATAATATCCACTCTCAAAGTTTGCTTTTTTATATTTGCTTGGGGATGATCTCTTTCTCTTCATTACAAAAGATGTTTATAATCACTACTTCTCATCCTTGATAATGTAAGTCAAAATCTAATCAACTTTTGAAATTTGATTTGATTTCTATTAAAAAATTTAATTTATATAATTCACTATCTATATCTCTATGAATTTATAAAATCCTTCATGCATTTAGTTATTGAGATTTTTATGTAGAGATACGTACTTTTTTCATTTTTAATAGATTTGATTGGTTTAATTTTAATTTTGATTAATATATATGATTATTACGGAATATAAGTAAAAATACTTACTTGTCATGAATTTTGTGATATTCACCCTGTCTATGATAATTTCATATCATTATAAAATTTCAAATGAAATTATGTCATAAGAGGTGGGGATTAGAAAATATTTATGTTTAAACTTTTATAGTTGTAAAGTTATTTTAATTTGACATTATAATATTTTGTATTTTGTTGTGTTATGATATATATAAAAAAATATATATTATCTAACCACAATGATTTATTAGTAACATGAATTTATTATTTGTTATGTTTAATATATATTTTATTTATACCTATTCATTTTATTTTTATATGAATAAATAAAATTTTAGAAGATCAGAAATTTTTTATCATTCATGTTAAAAAGAATTACAAAACTGTATATTATTTAAAATAAATCAATCATTTATTAAGGTTATATAATAAAATGATTATATACTCCTAAAGAGCTAATATTGCATCAAACTGTAAAAAACTTTTTAAGAGCTAATAGTTTACCTCCTTGTGATAAATTTTTTTGTAAAATATAATATTATTTTTCAGATAAAGAAGATATAAGTTGAATAAAACCTTCATATGTTTTACATTAAAATCACATATAGAAATAACATGAAATACTCATGAATTTGTATTATATATATTTCCTGAAGGAATACATTACACTATATGATTGAAATATTTAATGTGCTATTGTAGTAGCAATATTGTAAAAAAGATTTTAATAGTATTTTCGAACGATCTCATACCTTCTAGTGACTAAGCAAAATAATAAGTTACTAATGAAAAACTATGAAATTTTTCCTACTAGTTTTGCTTCATTCCCTGAAGTGAATATTGTAGTATATAACAATTATAAAAAAAATGAAAATATAGAGATCATGATTATTGTTGTAATTGAGGCTGTGATTAGAGACTAATCATGACAACATGAATAGATAAATTTTAATTTAAAATCCACACATGTTTTGCGATGGTGATTATGAAATAAAGAATCAATGGAGACGTTTAGAAGTCTGTCCTACCAGATTTATTGCATTCCTGAAGTGAATGCAAACATAAAGAAAATAAAATATATAATCATGGACTACTAAAAGTGGGAATATAGTAATAAATAAGAGAACAATGAGAGTTCTCAAGATAACTCTTCAAAGAGTAAAGATAACTTATATTATCAATGTGATATGAAAAATTATTGGCCACATATATGGCATATGCCCAAATATTTTGTTTCTGTTAATATTCTTTAAAGAATGATATGATAATGTACTAATAAATTCTATCATTATAAATAGAAAATATTTATCTTATTTGGTACTAAAACAAACAAATATTATTCTAATATTTGATAGTACAAAATTAGTCGAAAGCTCTAGAAGAGCTAACATATTAATATCTTGTGATGGTTAATCTATTGGTTTTAAAAGATATTTATAATGGATCTTATATTGAGATTGTGAATGAGGAAAATATTATAATTCATATGAATCACTATTGCTATAAATATCTATTTTGGAAAGATGAAAAAGAGAGGATTGAGTTATTAATTTATATTTATTTTATAATCTTTGTGATCTTCTTTTGTCATCATCCCCATTAAGGGGTTGAAAGCAAAATATTTGACTATGAAGGATCTATTTATGAGCAATGAAATATGATAATTCTATCTAAAACTCATTATGGTTGGATACACCTGAATTTGCAAATTTGTTTTTAGATATTTGAAGATTTTAGCATATTCCCTGAAGCGAATATTTCATATAATTGTTTGAAAATTATATTTATTTTGTTGACTTAGTGGTATTATAGTCTTCACATTGATTTAGACATTTCCAGTAGTAAATGTCACAATAACACTTATATGTGGATACAAAGTAAAATGAATGATAGTAAAATTATTAATTTGTTACAATTTAGCACAACTGAAACATATGTTAAAGTAAACTAGAAGTTTACTGATGCAAATGCATTTACTACTTGGCGTGACCAGTTAAACCATCCTTGTAACACCCCAAATCCGGCCTAGACGCTATGGCCGAATCTGGAGATGTTACGAGGAAAAGTTGTAAATCCGACTTTTTCTTTTTAAAAGCATTGTATATCTTTGTTACTAAAAGCGTCCATTTTATTTAAAAACATGTTGCTATACTTATTAGTCAATCGTCAATTGTTTACATTTTCAAATTAAACAAATAATTTGCAGCGAAAGTTCTTAAGTCATTATATTTTGAAAATCTGAGTTTGTTTTTTCGAAAAAGGTTGATTTCGTAAATCATTTTATCACATGTCATGCAAGATATTCCAAATTAAAATCCAAACCCAAAATTAAACCCAAATGTCTAGAGAGTCCCAAAATTACAAAACTCTAAAAACCAGAATTTTTAATTAAACGAAATTTATATAAATAGAGTGTTACAGGAAAGTGGTTACACCTGAGCTTCTGTCGTACCGACCCGCCTAAATCTAAGGGTTACCTGAATGAAGTAGATAAATAGAGAATGAGTTTTGATAACTCAGTGTGTAACACATATATAAACATAAAGAGTTTTGATAACTCAATGTGTAACACATATATAAACATAAATTCAGATTCAATCTCATTGAAGAACAGATACATATGTAAATCTTTTATAGAATCAAAGTTATAACAGAATCACACAGATACAAATATGCATAATCCTATCCCCATACTCCACATACCAACTTCGACCATCCCAACACACCACGTGGGGTATAAAACACCCATCCAGCCTTACACACCGCATAGTGTTCATACGACATTTTTCAGAATAATAACAGTATTGCTGCCAGTATATTGGCGAGATATCACCTCACGCAGAAAACTTCCTTGTCATAATACATAACCCACCCTATAGCCAAATACAGACAGAATATCAGATATAACAGAATAACAGATACCCGAACGTATAGCACATGCATGCTCATATAACAAATACTAAACATGCTCATACATAACAGAGCATATCATACACATCATATCACAGTATACTTATGTAGATGTTATTTACGTCAATTTCAATTTAACAAAGTAGCAGATTTCATCCTTTACGGGTTATACAACATATACCGGCCCTAAAGAAGGCCCACAGTAGATTAGGATGACATGTACAACCCTAGGAAAAAATTCTAAAATTTGGGTCCACACATTCATGGGGCCCACATGCCCAAAATAGCTAGCCCGTGTGGCCTACACGGCCTAAAATGGCCTAGGTCGTGTGTCACACATGACCTCCCACACGGCTTATCACACAATCGTGTGTCACACACAGTCATATGGCGTCGACAGGCCCCAATTTCGACTTTCTTCGATCACCGTTTTTTAAGTTTCTCATTACACATCTGGCTAGATTTTGATGCGAAAGTAACCATGAGACCTCCGATACCTAGAAACAGCACCCCAACAATACTTTAGTGCTTAATTTACGAATTCAATAAGAATAAACCGTGAATTAACCTCTTAAAATAGACAACGCACAAACATAATTACCGCCAATGAACAAAAATCTCACCCACAAATTAGGCCATTTGAGTGAAACCCTGTAACGCCTCAGATTTTGGGGGTTAGAAGTTTTGATGTTAGTGGTTAGGGTTTGAGAGAAAGGCGTGCTTTTGTGTTTAGTTTTGCGTATATTTGACAAGAATAGGCCTGCTGGTCTGGTGTTAGTGCGAGTATTAGCATTCCTCTAGGTTCTGGGTTTGAGTCCTTGGGTGCGTATTTTAGAGAGACTTGAATTTTATTTTGTTCTCGGTTAATTTTTATAATTACTTATTCTTTATTTTGATTTTGATTTTTCTTTTCCTTTCTTTTTGCACGTTGTTCTTTTTCTCTCCTTCTCATTGGCTTTGTTTTCTTCTTTGGTTTTACCTTTTTGAATCGGTGGTATGGTGGTTGGTAGAGGTCCGTTTTTCTTTGTTATCGAGTAGGCATCAGGACATTTCGATCATCAAAACAGGTGTGGGATTCGAAACTTTTCTATTTTACTTTACGAATCTTCGTTCCGATAACTCTTGAATGTGCTTCAAATCTGTTGACTTTGGGCATTTAATGGGAAATACGGGGTATATGGCATATTTTGCTATAATCTCGTTATTGTTAAGATTAGGGATTGGTTTGGGTGGCTAAAGTGACGATTTTGGCCTATTTTGATGTGGTTTCGTGGCCACTGAGGTTTCCACACGGGCGTGTGCTAGTTCACACGGTCGTGTTCTTTTGGGAATTAGGGTTTTAGGCTAATTTTGGTGCCACACGGCCGTGTAGCTGACTTGGGGATCTTATTATTTCTTACATAACCATGTCTTTTGGACACACGGGCGTGTGAGATTAGGGATTAGGTTTGAGTAATTTGGTGCCAGATGGCCTGGCCATATGGCCATGTGGCTAATTTGGGGATTTAGGGATCTCACATGGCCGTGTCTGGTGGGCACACGGACGTGTGAGACCCTCACACGGCCATGTCAACCCTGTACTCAAATTAGTGCATATGGACAAAGAGTTACACGGCCTATTCCCACGGCCATGTCCTTGGTCCACACGGGCATGTGCCCTAATCACACGGTTGTGCTCCTCTTTTCACACGGGAGTGTACCTCTGTCACATGGCCATGTGCCCCATTTGCTCGGGCTTTTGACATTCCACACGGCCTAGGCATTTTCCACACAGCTAGAACACACAGGTGTGTGGTCCTAAGACACTTATATTGGTTTGGTATGCCTTTCTGATCTGAAAATGTATTTGTGCGCTTCAACCCTTGGCTAAGCTTAAACAGTGGTAGTTAAGAATTCTGATCTAGGCTTCGGCCTGAGTGTATCTTTGTGATTATCATGAGAAGTGTTTGAATTTGAATCTGTTCTGTTGGGTGTGTATGCACAATTGTTCTGTCTGACTGTCTGATATTGTGTCTCTGTTCTGTGAGATTGTATACATACATACATCTGCATAAAATATTTTGGGATGGGATTATGAAGAGAAGGGAGACTGATTCTAATCTGATCTAGCAGTTAAATTGTAATTTACCAATATAGTAGCTTACTGTATTGCACTGTACCGCATGTACGTCAGCTTTGCTACGTACCTTTATCTGATCTGGCAGTTTAACTACAAAGTCACCGGTATAGCAGTTTACCGCATTGTATTGTACCGCATGTACGTTAGCTATGCTACGTGTATATATATATATGATCTGGCAGTTTAAACTGTAATTTGTTTGTATTGCGGATTACTGTACTATACTGTACAGCACATACGTCAGCTTTGCTGCGTATATTTGTCCGATCTAGCAGTCTAACTGCAAATTACCAGTATAGCAGACTATCGCATAGCACTATACCGCATGTATGATAGCTATGCTACATATACATTATCTGATTTGACAGTTCAATTGCATTTTGATAAACCATCATTGCTAGGCGATCTGGGGTAGCGGGTCATTGTTGCCAGGCAACCCGGGATGACTTTATATGGAGTGTAGGATTGGATAGGCCTACTTGGTTCTATGTGGTGTGTTTGGTTGGATGAGCTTAAACAGCTCCTATGAGGTGTGTTTGGGGGACGGAGAGGTTTGTTTGGCTGGATGGGTAGGTTTTTTTATTATCATACTGCATCCATATGCATATGTTTAATGATTTGTGTGTGGGATTCTCTAACTGTTTCTGTTTGACTGCTTAACATATGTGATAGTGTGCCTGTGAGCTCTGACTGTAAGATTAGTGTCTGTAATTTGATTGTCTGGACAGCATTTGTGCTGAGACTTCTGTGTGAACCTAACGTGTTCTGATTGTTAAGCTCTGTTTAGACACCAGTTCCCGTGTGATTTCTGATTCTGTGTGTGTTTGAGATTCTATTGCGATTTTGATTTGAATACTCTAACTCTATCTCTTGTTTTGTTTCGAACTCACACTGAGCTTGAGTAGCTCACCCCCTCTTAGTGTTTCACCTTTCAGGTACCCTTCTGAATTCTGACGCTGGGCTCGGTATGCGGAGGTCTCCGACAGTCTCAAAGAGGAATAAATTATCAGTTTGGTTCTATTAGCTATTTGATTTTGGACTCTAAGATTTTATTAAAACTGGGGTACAAATTTATGAATTAAGTTTTAATCATTTTATTCCGCTTGTATATACGACCGTAGTTGTTGTTTTTCTGGCTAGTTTTTAAACGATTAAGTATTACAATTTGACATGATAATTGCTTTGTAAAAATTTACCTACAATCACTTCGGTGGTCAATGTAGCATCCGAGATTCGGTCTAAACTTCTAGGCTGGGTTTAGGGTGTTACAAACCCATTGTTTCCCAAGCTTCTCCTAAATAACATATCCACAGAAAATTAGATTCCCAAACTACAACACCACTTTGCCACTTCAAAAAGAAAGGCCTTAAACCAACCGAACTTACAGAATCCAAAAATAAAGAAAAGTAAAGCCCCACTTACCAAGCCGAACGAAGAAAACTGAAAAATCCAAATCATAGTTATTTGAACGAATGATTTGTGAATAGAATTGAAGGAATAATCAAAAAGAAATTTGCAGAGAAAAGAAAGAGAAAAAAATGTCAGAAAGAAAGAGAATTTTGGCGAAAAATAAAATTAAAATTAAATCAAAACAATACCTCAACTCCCACTACCACACTAACTATTAAATCCCACCAAAATCGACCTACTAACTCTTATCCAACTACCAAAGAATTTCAATCCCAGCAAATCTCTACCGTACAACCATCACACACTCACAAAAGCAAAAATTATCACCCTTCGCTCACATGAGGGTTCAAACACAGGACCCCAAGGCAAGCTAACACCTTACCACTTGAACCAATAGGCTCATTCTAATATAAGTTGACCAACAATATAATTAAGTCAAGCAATAAGGATAAGGCTAGGAATAAAAAATAGCAAAATTTCCAAAATTGGGACTTGAACCTAAGACCTCAAGCACACACTTAATTATGAGAAAATTCATAAAAACATGATTTAATAAATTAGGGCGTTACAATCTTAAATCATATATGATACGAAAATTAATTAATAATTCATATGGAGATTCATTAAAGAACAAGAAGATTCTTTAATTTAAAGAATTCTTATTTTTGGTTTGTTCTCAATGAAAATTGATTATTAGAAATTCACTAGCTAAAGTTGAGATTTACTGTCTTGCATTTCTGAAACAAATATGGGTCATTCATCCACCAAGTGGATGGTTTTAGTATTATATGATTTTGGTAGATACATCTACAAAATAATCACATATATGTTATCAATTTGCAACCTGTCGTTTGCAAGATTGCTTATTTAAATAATTAATTTTAGAAAATGCAATTAAGATATTTCATCTTGCTAATATATCTCAGTCTTTTATTGATTGAGTTTGAAAGACTTTTGTAAAAGTTTGTTATTTATGCGCATAATGGTTTAGAGAAATTATTGATTGAACACCTTTGATTAATGTTTAAACTATTACTTATGAGAACTAAACTTCCTATTTCAACATAAGTTTATGTTAATTTACGTGTTGTATGCATCAAGTTAGTAAGTTATAAATACTCCCCATTACAATTGGTTTTTGATTAAAAGCTAAATATTTCTCATATTTGAATTTTTGTATATGCGTCTATGTTCCAATTGCTCAACCACAACACACAAAGATGAGTGAATCCTCAAAGAAAGTTGGGAATATATATTAATTACAAGTTTCTCTGTATTATTAGATGTTTTGAATGCATTGGAGATTCAATTATGACATTATTTGTGATTATAATTTTGATTCGGTAGTTTTCCCGGCATTAGGGGGAGAGAAATAATAACTTGTAATGAGTTAGGGGGAAAGTAATTTGAACCAGAAGTTCAACAATGATACAAGTTAATTGTCAGATGTATTTACAAAATTAATGAGAATAATCAAGTGAATATTTTAATTTAAACCAAAAGTCCCAATAGGACAATCAGTTAGAATAAATAATAGTTTGATCAGATCCAAAGATGAAAATTCTTCTAGATGGTCATATAGTGAAGGCGGTTGCTCGAGAAGAGATCCAAGACATAACTAATGAGTAAAACTCCAGAAGAGATTCATGTACCTGAAACTAAATTTTAAAATAATGAAAATAAAAGATCTCGATAAGTTATGTCAATTCGAGAAAATGTGGAACCGAATAATAAAAGTGGTCGATAATAATTTTGCATGCGATATTATTATTGAAATAATAAAATAAAAGGAGGATCTTGAATAAATCTATTGAGAAATATAGATATGGAATAAATTGATCAATATAGAAATACGCAACTCAAGTACAATTAAATTCGTGGATTTTTTGGACCAGTAGTCTAAATATCTAAATGTATAAAGCCAGTGAGGGTGCAAATGAAGTAGTTTTGCAAAAGCGGAGTAAAAATATGAAGTTTTTCGTTAAGTACTGGTACTGATTATGAAAAGATATAATATTCTTTTGTGGTGGATGCAATAACCTTTAGACATATTATTTTGACAATTCATAAAAGATTTAACTTGCGTCTAATAGTTGTTGTTACAACATTTATAAATCACCATATAGTAAAGTTTATATTAAAATCCTTGAAGGATTTAAAACGCTAAAAGCATACTAAAATTCTTGGGAAATTATTCATTTACATGAATTGAAATAATTGAACATACGTGGTAAATTTGACTTAGTCAATAGTAGTTGAAAGAGGATTATAAAATGATCTAAAATACCTATTTGTATTTTTATAGAAGGATCATGTTTAAAGTTTGCTATGATTATTGTTGAAACTCCTAAAGAGATCAAAATATATTTCCTCAATATTTTCCTTCACTCATGATTTTCAAAAGAATGGTGATATAAATGCTTAGCAATACATTCAAATAGTCATTTGAAAAACCAATATTCAAGTTGAATGTGTAAAGCATGTGATGTTTTCATGAGGAGAAGTAAATACGCATTGTACTCTTTTTCCCTTAACTGAGGTTTTGTCCCATTGGATTTTCTTGGTAAGGTTTTTAATGAGGCATCATATTATGCGTATTGTAGATTGTGTACTTTTTTTCCTTCATTAGATTTTTATCCCATAGGGTTTTTCCTAATAAGGTTTTAACGAGGCATATTATCTACCAATTGACATCCAAGAGATAGTGTTATGAATGTCTTATTAAGTTGATGTCTATCATGATCAAGATAAAGTTTTGGTGTACTTTAAATTCTAATAGTTATTAGAATTAGATTTCTACTTATTTTATACTTCTTATACTTATAAATAGAGACTCTGATAAAGCATTGTAATCATCTCATTGATCAATAAAATATACTTTCTCTTTGTTTTGCTCTCTCTTTGTTCTTTACTCTCTGTCTATTTATTTTATAACAATATTTAAATTGTAAAGTTAATTTTAAATTCATCACGTAAACTAAACTAAAAAGCAATTTTGCCTTTTGAATTAAGTTCAACTGTCAATTTAAAAATTTAATTTGGTTTGAAAAACTATATACCTATTGCTTAAAACCTAGTTTTGAATCTTAATACTAAAGAAAACCTAAATACTTGTAGGCCTCTAACTTTTAGAGGTACTAACTGGCTAAAAGCCAAATATCTAAAACTACATTAACTACTATAAATTGATGTTCTTAGACTGTTGATATTTGCAATTTATGGGAACTTTGAGGCATATTCTCAATTGGTAAAGGAGGAGAGTTGAATTATAAAATTATGGTTTCATATTCTACTTCATGAGGCCTTTACAAAGGTATATCATATGCTCAAAATGGTTGAGTGATAAATGAGAAATTAATACTCAAAGTAAGCTATTTGTAAATATTTGCTGAGGAAAAAAAAAGTTTAGATTCCACATTTGTTAAATACCAAGTGTGAGATGAGTATATATATGAGAACCCACTTATAAGGTTATTGAATAGCTAAGCTTGAAATCTTGCCTCGCACCCTCCCTGTATGCTAGGGTTGGGGGTGCACCCGCATGACGTGAGCGACACAAAATGACCGGACCGATCAGGCCCAGAAAGGGCTTGCGAATATTTTAGCCCAATATGCATTTTATTTTTCTCCGCAGGCTCTTTTAATGGAAAGATTTGTATTTTTATTCATGAAAATTTACAAAATTCCTCCATATTGAATGCCTATAAAAGCCTAAAAAAATTCTGCAGTATTCTTTACACACACAGAGAGAAATAACAAATTTTCACTCTCAGAAATTCTTTTCTTTTTCCTCTCCAGATTTTCCAATGTTTCGGTGATAGAAAAAGACATTGTTTGTTTCTTGATCACTGCAGAGGTGCTATTGCTTCAATCATCGTGTTGTTGTATCCTGGGAGACATTCGACCAACATTTCTCCAAGTACTGTAGGAGCGGTCGAATTTGTCTCAAGAAATCTGTGTAAAACAGACATCAACATCTAGTAAAACTCATTTCTTCTTTTTTTTTTTTTGATTTTTGTCATGTTATTTATTAGTTTTTCATATCCGATAATTAAAATATAAATTATTCAATTTATTTTATTATATATATAAATATTCGTTTATTTATATTTATATATTTTTGTTCGCTAACGTGTTTTATCCAACTGTTCTCACTTATCAATCCCATATTATGTTATAGTATGGGTTAGCTTATTATTGAAGTAATAAAATACTTTTGAAAAGTATTGTTTATAAAAAATATTTTTAAAAAAATTGATGATATTTTCGAAAAATATTTTAGGAATATAAAATGTTTATTGTAAAATAAAAAAATATGTATTTAAGTGATATTTAAATTATAAACTTAATTTTAAATTCATCACGTAAACTTAACTAAAAAACAATTTTGCCTTTTGAATTAAGTTCAAATGTCAATTTAAAATTTTAATTTGGTTTGAAAAGCTATATACCTATTTCTTAAAACCTAGTTTTGAATTTGAATACTAAAGAAAGACTAAATATTTGCAGGCCTCTAACTTTTAGAGGTAATAACTGGCTAAAAGTATTAATTACTATAAATTGATGTTCTTTGACGGTTGATAATGTAATTTATGGGAACTTTGAGGCATATTCTCAATTGGTAAATGTGGAGAGTTGAATCATAAAATTATGATTTCATATTCTACTCTATGAGGCCTTTACAACGGTATATTATATGCTCAAAATGTTTGAGTGATAAATGATAAATTGATACTCAAAGTAAGCTATTTGTGAATATTTGTTGTGGAAAAGAAAAAACATAGATTTCACATTTGTTAAGTATCAAGTGTGAGAACTCACTTAAAAGGTTATTGAATGGCTAAGCTTGAAAACTTGCCTCGCCCCCCCCCCGGTCGCACGCTAGGGTTGGGGGTGCACCCGCATGACGTGAGCGACGCGAAATGACTGGACCTATCAGGCCCAGAAAGGGCTTGTGGATATTTTAGCCCAATATGTATTTTATTTTTCTCTGCAGATATTATATAGAATCTGTATTAAAAGGAAAAATATCTCGATTTGATTTTATTCGAATCAAATTGATTTGGTTTTATTCAAATTGATTTAAAGGCTCCTTTAATGGAAAGATTTGTATCTTTATTCATGAAAATTCCCAAAATTCCTCCATATTGAATGCCTATAAAGGCCTAAAAGAATTCTACATAATTCTTTACACACATGAGACAAATAACGAATTTTCACTCTCAAAAATTCTTTTCTTTTTCCTCTCCAAATTTTCCAACGTTTCGGTGATAGAAAAAGACATTGTTTGTTCGTTGATCAGTGCAGAGGTGCTATTCCTTCAATCATCGTGTTATTGTATCCTGGGAGACATTCGACCAACGTTTCTCCAAGTACTGTAGGAGCGGCCGAATATGTCTCAAGGAATCTGTGTAAAACAGAATCAATATCTAGCAAAACTCGTTTCTTCTTTTTTTTTGATTTCTGGTTTTTGTTATGTTATTTATTAGTTTTTCATATCTGATAATTAAAATATAAATTATTCAATTTATTTTATTATATATATAAATATTTGTTTATTTATATATATTTTTTTACTAACGTGTTTTGTCCAACTGTTCTCACTTGTCAATCCCATGTTATGTTATAGTATGGGTTAGCTTACTATTAAAGTAATAAAATATTTTTGAAAAGTATTATTTATAAAAAAAATGTTTCTAAAAAAATTGATGATATTTTCGAAAAATGTTTTAGGAATATAAAATATTTATTGTAAAATAAAAAAATATGTATTTAAGTGATATTTAAATTGTAAACTTAATTTTAAATTCATCATGTAAACTTAACTAAAAAGCAATTTCACCATTTGAATTAAGTTAAATGTCAATTTAAAATTTTAATTTGGTTTGGAAAGCTATATACCTATTTCTTAAAACCCAGTTTTGAATCTCAATACGAAAGAAAACCTAAATATCTGTAGGCCACTAACTTTTAGAGGTACTAACTGGCTAATGTTTGCACGGAGCTCAACTACTATAAATTGATGTTCTTAGACTGTTGATATTTGCAAATAGAACTAGCAATGGATGTAGTTACAGGGAAAGCAAAAGTAGTTGAGCAAACATGGTCAAATCCCTTGCTTCTTTCGCTTCTCGTCTTGTTCCTCAACTTATTCCTTAACTTCATCAAGCGTAGCAAGCTCAAATTGCCACCATCGCCACCCAAACTCCCCATAATTGGCAACTTACACCAAATAGGCACACTCCCTCATCGTTCTTTCCGAACTTTGTCTACCAAATATGGCCCTCTAATGTTGTTACACATTGGCCATACTCCAACTCTCGTAGTTTCATCTGCTGAACTGGCTGAAGAAATGGTAAGAAACCATGACATTGTTTTCTCAAACAGGCCTATAACCACAGCTGTAAAAATCTTGCTTTATGGGTGCAAGCAGGGATTTAAATTGCGGTCGTGGCCGCGTTTTCGGTTGCGTTGTGTTTGTCGCGGTTGCGGACATAACGAATGCTATTGCGGTCATTGCGAGTATCGCGGTCGTGAATTTTTCACATACTTATTGTAAAACAATAATAGCGGTTTCGGTGGTAGCGGTTTCGGACGGTGCCGCTACCGCTATATAACGGCCGCTATAGCGGTAGCGGACCGCTATTTAAATCCCTGGGTGCAAGGACTTTGGGTTTGCACCATATAGTGAGTACTGGAGACAAGCTAGGAAAATTTGTGTTCTTCATCTTCTAAGCCTGAAACGAGTGCAATCATTTCAGTTTGTGAGAGAAGAAGAAGTTTTAACACTGATTAATAAGATACGTGGTAGATGTCATGATGCTAGACCAATTAATATGACTGAGATGTTGCTTGGCACCTCTCACAATATAATCTCTAGGTGTGGGATTGGGCTGAAGGGTGATGAAGAAGGTGGAAGTGGAGCTCGATTTGGGGAGGTAACCAGAAGATTTATGCATCAGATTTCGGAATTTAATGTTGGGGACATGTTTCCTTCATTGGGATGGTTGGATGTTCTTTCTGGGTTTATTGGTCGACTGAAAGAGACGGCTAAAGAAATGGATGAGTTCCTTGATAAGGTGATTGAAGAGCATATGGCTTTGAAATCCTACGATGAAAAAGACTTTGTGCACAGGGATTTAAATTGCGGTCGTGGCCGCGTTTTCGGTTGCGTTGTGTTTGTCGCGGTTGCGGACATAACGAATGCTATTGCGGTCATTGCGAGTATCGCGGTCGTAAATTTTTCACATACTTATTGTAAAACAATAATAGCGGTTTCGGTGGTAGCGGTTTCGGACGGTGCCACTACCGCTATATAACGGCCGCTATAGCGGTAGCGGACCGCTATTTAAATCCCTGTTTGTGCATGTTCTCCTTCAGCTTCAAAGCGATGGCATGCTCGGCACTGAGCTCACTCGAGACCACTTCAAAGCTATTTTGGCGGTCTTCTTTCTACTTTTTCATCTTTTAATATTTTATATTAGAATTGATGACCATAACATAATCATGCACGTAACTTGACTTTTGGTGTATATGGATATTACAGGACATGTTCGTGGCAGGAACCGAAAGTGTGGCAACAGCAACAGAATGGACAATGGCTGAACTGATGAGGCATCCGAATATTATGAAGAAAGCCCAAGACGAAGTTCGAAAGGTGGTAGGAAAGAAACCCAAGATAGATGCAGAAGACATCCATCACATGGACTACTTGAAATGCATTATCAAAGAAACATTGAGATTACATCCACCGGCTCCTCTCATGTCTCCTCGACAAACATCGACGAGTGTGAAATTGGGAGATTACCATATCCCTCCCAAAACAACAGTGTTTGTGAATGTGTGGGCAATCCAAAGGGATCCCAGGTTATGGGAAATGCCTGATGTATTTTATCCCGAGAGATTTGAGAATGTGGAATTCGATTATAAAGATCCCAAGAGCTTCCAATTCATCCCCTTTGGAATAGGAAGGAGGACTTGCCCCGGAGTGTCCTTCGGCCTTATTGCTGTTGAATATGTAATTGCTAACCTTCTCTATTGGTTTGACTGGAAGTTGCCCCCTCATATCTCTGCTCAGAACTTGGACATCACTGAAGCTTTCGGGTTAGGCGTTTGCATGAAGTTCCCTCTCTGTCTCCTGCCAATGCCTTATCGTCCTTCTTAACATTTCCAATTCAAATCCATTTCGCTCCCACCTAAAGCCATTTTACTATGCTATGAAATAATAAAGGAAAAGAATATTAGAGTTAGTTAAGGGTACTAGATCTAGCACATAATCTGCTCTACTTGCACCACATTGTTTTGTGATTAAATTTAACTGTGTTTGTTTCCATGTGATAAATAATTTTGCATATCATCCCTTTCCATTTCAAAATTACGTTTATAATCCTCCTATAAATGTTTCATTTTCATCTACGCTATATTGATGATGAACTAGGAATTTAATTCAACATACTTCATTTTAACTTAAAAGTCTAATTGATTTTTACATAAAATATTTAAATATAAAATTTACATAATTTTATTTTTCATTCATATAATCAACATAATCTAATCTAAATACCTTTTAACTTTTTTCAATAAAAAAAACTTTCACATAAGTTCTAGTGTATTTATAAAACCAAAATAATATTTACTTTATAATCTAAAATTAGACATTTGACACGCGCACAACCGTTATCACTTAAATTTTTTTAAAAAATTATTTTAGTCTACCATTTAATTTTTTTATCTCTTTTAATTCTTAAATTTACGTTGTTTGTCAAAATCACCTCAAATAAAAAAGATAATGTTTACAAACTTTACTGATGAATATCACATTAACAATTAATTAATTTTTTAAAATTCAACAAATTGTAAAAATTATTAAATATATATAAATACATTTTAAAATTTTTAGTTTTTTTTTTAAAAATAATTAATTATTGACATGATATATAGATGGATCTCACGTTAGAAAAGTTAATGGACATTAACTTTTCCATACATTTTGGATATTATGACAAGTTAGAAAAATGCTTCTGATAAGAAGTGTTTTTTAGAAAAGTTCTGCGTGGGTTGTAAATTTTTTCCAGGGATTCTTTGGTTTTAGAAACTTTATCCTAGGATTCTCGGAAATTAATTTAATTTTTTTTATAGAAAGTGACAAAAACGCGCCATGTAGGATGCGTTTTCACCCTCTATCTTGCCATGTCACCCGGAAGTACGTCCTACAAAACATGTTTTCCCTACCCTATGCCATGTAAATTGAAACATGTCCTACAAGGTGCATTTTTGCCTTATCTTTTCAAAATTGGCCTACTTTACTAATTTCCAAATAAAAACATAAATTCCTAAATTCTTTTTTAAATTTTCATAGACATAATTTTGCACTTTATCTTAACTATTTATTTTGCCTTATCTTATCTATTTATAGGCATCTAAATTTTTAGAGGTACTAACTAGCTAAGAAGAAGAGATTGTATGAAACTGTGATTCCCCGTCATCCTTATCCCTTTCCAATGGGATTCTTTCTCTGGAACAATGACATAGTCAATATTTAAAGACATTTGGTTTGGATTTGTGATAATAAATATTTAGGATGCAAAAAATATTTGAATCTAAGCAACAGATACCTATGTTAATATTAGATATCCAGTTCACTTTTTAAAAAAATTATTATTTGCTAATTAAGATATTGGTCTAGAAATAAATAATTTATTTTGATAGAGTAAAAAATATTTGAGATAATTAAAAAAATAATATTTAAATTATTATTTGAATTGAAATAACATTATTTATCATTATTTAAATAATTTGGAAAATATACTTATCCAAATTTATCACTTAAAGATATCTACAAATTATAAATTTTGATTGATTAAATTATAAAACAATTATCATAGGCGGTATCCTTCCAAGATACAACGATCTCATGTTCAAGCTCCAGTGAAAGTAATTTATAAAATTTTAAAAATATTAAAATTTATAATTGAGTAAATTGCACTAAATGTCCCCAATCTATGGCCACATACTAATTGGTCCCCAAACTTTACAAGATTTTAATTACATTCCCAAACTTTTGAGGTTATATCAATCAAATCCTTCTATTACTAAAACCATTAATTTCAAGGTAGTAAGTATCGCGAGTGGACGCACCATTTTTTTATTGGAACCAGTATGTATTAATACTGGTCTGTTTTGGTGTACTGTTTCAGATTTATCAATATTTTTTAAAAAATATTTATTATATAAAATATTTAAATATATCAAATAAATTAGATTAAATAATCTCAAATATAAAAATATTTATTGATTATATAAAATACTCATTAATAAAATTTACAAATAAAATTTCATCATTTAACAAATCTAAAGTAAACAAAAGGAAAAAAAAACATCCCACACATTAAACAAAAAAAATTATCCACAGCATTATTTAAAAAAAATTATAATATGATCATCTTATACTAAATATATAAAATGAAAGTTTAATAAAAACATGCACATAAAGTTGTGTTCGTGATGCTTTTAGAAATTGTCTTTTTTTCTTTAATTTGTTTATTATGTAAATTATTTACTTTTTTTTATTTATTAATTTCCGTACTTTAAATTTTAAATTTTAAATTTTAAATTTGGTTAATGAAAAATCTTAAAGTTGGTAAATAATAATAAATTTATCTATTTTTTAAAATTTATTAATTTTAAAATTTAAATTTGGTTAACGAAATTTTTAAATTTGGTAAATAATAATAAAATTATCTATTTTTTTAACATTATTTATGCACCAATTTGTGCGTAATGTTCTTGTTGATGCAATCGGAGTTGATTGTAACGAGCTGGTGTAATCAATATAGACTGAAATTTACACATACAAAAAATAGAATTAATCATTTTAATTTATTACTGAAACGGCACGCACCTAAAGATGCATCTGAAACCTATGCAGAACCAACTACTTACTGTTTACTGTCAAATCCTACATGGGTCATTTAAATTTAAAAAAGAAAAAGAAAAAAACCTTAACGTTAATTAAAAAAAAGTTGAATTAATAAACGGCAAAATACAAAACTTTCTCGCGTCTCCTCGTAATTTTGATATTGTTGAATCTTTATTCAAACTTCTCATGTTCTTTTTTTATAGTTTATAGTTTTAATTTAGTTTTGATTGTTAAGTTTTTACTTCAGTTTATGCCACAAAGCTTATCTGTTTTGCCTTTTTTCTAAATTTTATTTCAATGTTCTTTTGTTAACTTTAAGGTTTAATTTTAATTTTTTTAATTTTATTTTATTCCACATAAAATTTTATGTGTCACTTCATAGTGAAATTAATAAAAAGACTTGATTGATATAACTTCCAAAATTTAAAGATATAATTAGAATAATTTAAAATTTTGGAACAAATTAAGAAGGTAAATCATAATTTGGGGATGTTTGCCATAATTTACTCTTCTTAGTATTGTAACAACCTAATTTTGCTCGGGTCCAGTAATAAAACAACAAAAATAAAATATATAATGATAGTCCATTTACAAGGTCCAAAAGTCTAAAAATTTTACAAACCCAAATATAAAGAGAGGCCCAGTGGCCCAAAAACCTAAACTTTTTCAGAAAAAATTAAAACCCTAGTTCTCCTCTTCACTGCGCCCTACATCAGCGTGCACGCCGCCTGAGGCCTGATGCGCCCCTGCCGCCATTGCACCAAAATGGCAAAGGTGCGCTTCCCATCGTCGTCGTTGACTGTGCACTGCCACCTGCAAAACAAAAAGAAAAAGGATAGAAACAGTAGCAAAAATAGTAGATGGCAGAAACAATAAAAGAAAGAAGAAAAATATGTATAACCGGCTATAAAAGCTAGATTTGAAATGTATTTTCAAACACATAGAGAGAAATAAAAAAGAAAAAAACAACAACAATATTTACAAAAAAGGTAGTTTTTATTTATTTTATTTTACAAAAATAGAAATAAACTAAAGTTTGCTCACTTGCGCCGCCTTGCTCTTCGCCGTGTGAGGCCGAGGCCACTGTCTCCGATGAAAGATAATATTGTCGGATGAGAGAAACTGAAAGGTTTCTTAAAATTTTTTAGGGTTTCGACACGTTATTTCAAATTAGGTTTTTTAAAAAAGGGAGGGTTAAAAGGGCTTTAAAAAAAGGTTTTTTTAAAAAAAAAAAAGCTAAAAAGGGCATTGTTTTCTCTCTCTAGCCACTGGAGGTCACGGCCGCCATCGCCGATGATCGGTGGCCATGGTGGCCAACGGCGGCCCAGTGGCCTGACTAAGGGGGGCTTTTAGATAAAAAGAAAGGAATAAGTTTTTTTTTTAAACAGCTTACAAATGAATTTTTTTTTTTCTGATTTTTCACTTTTATAGGCCTCCAAAATGGTGTGGTTTTGGGATTCGCTTCAAACGCCCAAAACGGCGTTGTTTTGGTACAACCTGATTACCCGACCCGAACCACCCTTAGGATCTGCGTGTTTTTTTAGGAGGGGATATTTGTGGCTTTAGTCCTTCCGCCTTTTGAGTTATTTTAATTTGGTTCTAATTTCACTATTCTTTCTTTTTAGAAATTATGCCATTCAATTTGGATTCATTTTCAATTTGGTCCTCGGACCGCTGACCCCTTAGGGAATGACGCATGTATTTTTGGATTAATTTCTTTGGAGCCCTCGAAACTTTGCATCACGATTTAATTTAGTCATTTATGTTCCTTTTTTTAAATTCAAACATTAGATTTCAATAGACTTTCAATTTAGTCCTTATTTTCCCCTTTCCTTTATTTGTTTTGTGATTTATAATCTAATTTTTTCTTAAATTTCAATTTAATCCCTAATTTGGTTAATTTTGCCTTTTCATTTACTATGCCATTTATTTTAGCATTTAAATTTATGTTATTTGTGTTTCCTCTCGTTTATACATTTTTATTTTTATTTTACCTTTATCATTATTATTATTATTATCATTATTCTATTTATTATGATATGATTAGTGCTATTATTATTATAAATTGATATTCTTGTTACTATTATAGTTGCATTATTATCATCCTTTATCAACATGTTCTTTTATTTATTTTGTTTTGTTTTGTTTTATCTTTTTATTTATTACTCTAATATCATCCTTCCATTTTTACCTACATGTCTATTTCGTTTTATTTTGCTATTACAACATACTCATCCTTTTTTTGTGTTAAAAAATACATATCATTTTAAAAAAGGGTTATCTTTGTTTTATATAACATATGAAATACTTAAAATCGAGGCAATGTTCATTATTTTTGGAATTCGAGGAGTTGTGCTCCTAACTTGTGGAGTATGGCATCTTCTTAAAACCAAAGTAATTGAATATCCTACTTAAAATAACGAAAAGAAATATTTAGGTAATAACCAAATGGTGATTATTTTTATTGCAGAGGATACGAGACATCGTGCCCTAACTTACAGGGCGTGATCTTTTCTTATCAATTAATTTGAAATAAAGGCTTTTTCCACAAAATTTAATTTAGTCGGTGATATTTTAATAAAATAGCATAATACAAAAAGGGATCGTGTTTTAAATTCTCATCAAAATTTCAATTCTCAACACCAAGACATCAAGTAATCAATTAGGTACCAAATTTGGGCGTCTCGAGGGTGTTAACCCTTTCTCGTGTGTAACCGACTCTTGAACCCATTTTTTGGATTTCGTATACCGAAAAACATTGTTTTAGTAAATCAAAACTTTTATTAAAATAATCAAATTACAAGGTGATCCAATCACACCTCATAAAAATGATAGGTGGCGACTCCATTTTCGTTTTAAAATAAAAGTCGATTTCTAAAAAGGTTCCGATAGCTTGGCGACTGCACTAGGAATAAAATAAGAGAGTCAAGCCGTGAGTTGATTACTTTTTTGATCTTTTTGTCAAAAATTGATAATTTGGTTTAGATTTATGATCCTTCATTGCATTTCATCTGTAGCAACGTAAAATTTTTTGCTTTGGTCGCTAGTTGAGGCGATTATTTGAAAATGAAAATGGAATTTCGGTTTTAAAAAGAAAAGGAGTCGCCACCGATCTTTTTCTAGGTGTGATCGGACACCTAATAAATCCTCTTTTTTTAAAAAGAAAATTTATTTTTGAACAAAAATGAAGGTCGAATTTGGGTCTACGCGAAGATCCAGAGAAAAAGTAGGGTTCGGGAGTCGGTTACGCACGAGGAAGGTATTAGCACCCCCGTGACTCCCAAAATTGGTATCTCATTAAACATGTGTTGTCTCAATTTTTCAAAAACACGAGTTCAATTTAATATTTAATCATGATCCGATTGAAAAATGAGAATTTTTAGTTTTCGATTTTTTTAGAAGGGCGTCCCGTTTTTAACACGAGCTGACGAATTTCACCCAACATAGCGATGAAATCGATGGCTTAATATTAAATCGGTACATTGCCTTATTTATTGAAATTAATAAAAAAATGAATAAAAATATTTTCATAAATAAATAAACGGTGCAAACAATGATATAATGAATGAAAAATATTAACATAAAATATAAGAGCATTAGGATAAAAATAAAAACAATATTTACAATAAAAAGAAAATAATAATAAAAATAATGATATGCTAATAATATAATAAGAAAAGCAAACTGATACAGAATGGGTAAGAAACAAAAAAATAAAAGAGTTAGAAATACATCGAAGCAAATAATAAATATGACAATAATATTAAAAACAATAACAATGCAAGCGATATTAAACGTAGTAATAGTATTAAACACGAAATAAAAACAATGAATATATATATACATATAATAATAGTTAGTAAAGTGATAGAAACATGATATTAAAAACACTAATAATGTTACCTATATACATACGTATATATATTGAAATATACACATAATAATAGCATTAAAAAGTATATACATAGTATTAAAAATATATACATAATATATACATATTAGAAATAATAATAATATTAAAAACAACTATTAATAATACTACATAAATATACACATATATATTAAAAATATGTACATAATAATGATATTAAAAGTATGTACGTAATACAGTGTTAAAAATACATACATAATATAGTTATTAAAAATGTATACATAATATAATAAAATATATGAATAATATGATATTAAAAATATATACATAATATATAAAAATATAATATTTAAAAAAATAATATACATAATATAATATTAATATATTTATGCGTAATATGGAGTATAATATATATATTAAAAGAATATATATATATTAAAAACTATTAATAATACTATATAATATATACATAAGTATTAAGTAAAAATAATAATAATGAAATGCTAATAAATAACAAATACAATAATAATAACAGTAATAAAACATAATAGTATAAATAATATTAAAATTAAAAGAAAATAATGAGAAAAAGTGAAAAAAGGACGAAATTGAATTAAAAATGAAATTTTTGAGGCGAATTCGAAATAAAAATAAAAAGAAAGGGCTTATTTGAACGCGCGTGAAACGTAGGGGGAGAAACGAGAAATTTTCCCGTGCCTTTAAAACGCTGCGCAACATAGAGGACTTAGTTGAAAAGCGTGAAGAATTAGGGGCCCAATTGAAAATAAATTGAAACTTAATTACAAAAATAGAAAAAAAGCGGAAGGGCTAGTATAGCAATTAGACCATCGAACAGAAACACGCGGATCCTCTGGAGCAGGTCGGGTCCGTGTGCAGGTCGGCTCAAAACGGCGTCGTTTTGGGGTTTAATGGCCAACCTCAAAACGACATCGTTTTGGGGGCTATAAAAGGCATATTTTTTTGAAAAAAAAATCATTTGTAGCATTTGAAAGAAGAAAAGAACAGAGAGAGGGATAGAATTCTCTCTGGCCGAGCCCGAGCTCCGGCCTTGGACTCCGGTCGCCGTCCATCGTACCTCCGTCGCTACGGTGGCCGGAAACCGCAAAGGTACGATTTTTTTTTTTGAATTCTGCTTTAGTTTAATATATATATATATATATATATATATATATATATATATATATATATATATATATCCATGTAGAAAGGAAAAGAAAAGAAAAAAAGAAACAAATTCGAAATTTAGAAAATTTAGAACACCTTTCGGTTTCCGATTTTGATTTCCTCTTTGGGTTTCTTTTTACTTCTTGCGATTGTTGATGTTTGAGTCTCTATTTTTGGTGTTGGATCTGTTTTTGAATATTGATGGTTAAAATCTAGTATTTGTTTTTTATTAAAAATTGCCGAACTTTTACAAAATTTGATTCGGGTTTTTATAACCCTTTTACATATATTTTTCTATTGTTTCTGTCTTTTCTTTCTAATCCCTTGCAAGTGCAAGTTGCTGGAGGAGGTGACCTTGGGCGTGGCTGTGCAAATGCATGATGGCGGCGTCGGAGAGGCGATGCAAGTGGGAGGCCAAAAGTCAAAAAGCTAGGGCGGCTAAGGTGGCTAGGGTAGATTAGGGTTTCTCTTTTGTTTTTTTTTTATTTGGGCTTAGGGTTTGTAGTTGGGCTAGGGGTTTTGGGTTTAGGTTGGTTTAGGCTTTAGTGGGCCATTCGGGTTTGGGTAAAAGTGGGCTTAAAATTGGGTCTGCTGTAAATGAGGGTTTTGGTTTGTAAATGTATGGGTTTAAATATAAACGGGCCAAAATTGGCCTACAACAGCTGCCTTTCTTTGCTCATTGTCTTGTAACGAAAATAGAGCAAAGACACAAAAAAAGGCCAATTTTGCCCGGTCTTGCCAAGTATTGACTTCTTTGGTGCTCTTCTTATCCAGGTAGTCTCTTTCTAGTCCACTACATCTTGTTGCCTTGATTCAATCCACCGCAACTTCAAGGAGATATGGCTTGTAGCTTCAATCTACTCGCATCTTCAGGGATATAAAATTCGTTGTGATATGCTCTTCTACAACTTCAGAGAGATGAGATCTGGTATCTTCAATCTGCTTCGCTACAACTTCAGGAAGATGAAACTTGTAACTTCAACTTGCTCCACTGCAACTTCAGGGGAGGCAAAATCTGTATCTTTGATTAGCTCCACTGCAACTTCAGGGAGGAAAATATGTATCTTCAATTAGCTCCAACCTTTGTTCTTTATTGAAAAACAAACATCGAAAATAGCTCGGCATGCGAACTAAGGTTCAACTCGTCTCTTGGATGACGAGTTAACTTGTGAAAAAACGTATAAAAAATGAAAATACCTCAGTGTGTGACCTGAGGCTCAGCTCACCTCTCGCAATATGAGTTGATTCTTTTTTTTTATAAAAAGCAGAAATAGAAAATACCTCAGCGTGTGACCCGATGCTCAACTCAACTCTCGCAATATGAGTTGATTTTTGAAAAACATAAATTAAAAACAAAATTTGAAAATACCTCAGCGTGTGATCCGAGGCTTAACTCACCTCTCGCAGTATGAGTTGATTTTTGAAAAACAGAAATTAAAAATACCTCAGCGTGTCCTGAGGCTCAACTCACCTTTCGCAATATGAGTTGATTTTTTTTGAAACATAAATTGAAAATACCTCGGTGTGTGACCCGAGGCTCAACTCACCTCTCGTAATATGAGTTGATTTTTTTGAAAAACAGAAATTGAAAATACCTCGGCATGTAACCCGAGGCTCAACTCACCTCTCGCAATATGAGTTGATTTTTTTGAAAAACATAAATAAAAATATCAGGATGCCAAAACATATCATCTGGTGGAACTTCAGGTGTCTTTTTCCTTGATCCGGTATAAATATCATCAAAACCTCTCGCTCTGCTAGAGTACCTGCATATGTCATGCATGATGTTATCATGATATGCACATGCTTGTCTTAAATGCCTGTATGCCTACATGATTATGCTATGTGCCTTGGACTTGTTTGTCATATATCTCTTTTTGTCACGATTCTTGTGATGATCTGCAGTCATTGCTTCGATTCTTGAATTTCTCTTTAGGCTTTGTACCAGTTCTCTAGCTTTACGAGTAATCTGTATTTCTCAGATACCACTCTTTTGCCCCTTGCTGAACTTTGTCATTGCTTTGAGGCCTCGTACGTATCGAATTCTCATTCGGATAATGCTCAACATTTCTTTTGTTTAGAGTATGTCATTCTACTATTTATCATTCAAATAAACCATACAATGAGATGCACGAAAATGGTCAGGTAGGTACAAAAGAGATACTTCACATTTATTTATTTCGAAGGTAACAAACAAAAAAAGTTAACCAAGGATAGTAAAAAAAATGTCACAAAGAAAAGGGGATCGCATTCAGTAAATACAAATGCTCTAGATATTCAACGTATGATCTCTTCCACGTTACTTAATCAAGAATCTTTTTCGAGCATGGCTTCTTGCGTAGAAGATTTCGAGCTTTCAGAAATACTTCAAATACTATAGCCTTGCCGTTTGACCTATCGTTATAAGCCCAGGTTTGCTTCATTAGGATGCCCTTTCAGGTTTTTATCCTAATCCTTTTTGTTCATCAAGATGCCATTTTCAGGTTTTCACCTTGATCTTTTTTTTTTGCTCATCAAGACGCCCTTTTCGGGTTTTCACCTTGATCTTTTTTTAGGCATAATATTTCTTTACAGCATCTGAGTTCATTGGGTTAGGTAACTCTTTCCCATCCATCTCAGTGAGAATCAAAGCTCCACCTAAGAAAGCTTTCTTTACGACATATGGTCCTTCCCAATTTGGTGCCCATTTTTCTTGGAAGTCTTTTTGTATTGGGAGAATCTTTCTCAGCACGAGTTCCCCTTTGTGGAATTCTCTTGGCCGTACTTTCTTGTCATGGGCCGCGATCATTCTTTTTTGGTGCATCTGTCCATGACAGATTGCCTTCAAACATTTTTCTTCGATAAGGTTTAACTGGTCATATCAAGCTCGAACCCACTCTGCTTCCTCTAGTTTCAACTCTATTAAGACTCGTAGAGAGGGAATCTCAACTTCGATAGGTAGCACAACTTCCATTCCATAGACCAGAGAAAAAGAAGTTGCTCCCGTAGATGTCCGCACAGATGTGCGATATGCATACAAAAGCGAATGGTAGCTTCTCGTGCTAGTCTTTATATGTCTCGGTCATTTTCCCAATAATCTTCTTAATATTCTTGTTGGCCGCTTCAACTGCTCTATTCATTCTCGGGCGACAGGGTGACGAGTTATGATACTTTATTTGAAATTGTTCACACACTTCCTTCATCATGTTGTTGTTCAAATTCAAGGCGTTATCTGAAATGATTCTTTCAGGCAAACCATATCGACAAATGATTTCCTTTTTTAAGAACCTGCAAACTGCAGTCTTCGTCACATTAGCAAATGAAGCGGCTTCTATCCATTTCATGAAGTAATCTATCACTACAAAAATGAATCGGTGTCTGTTAAAAGCTTTTGGGGAAATTGGCCATATAACATCCATGCCCCACATAGAAAAAGGTCACGGAGAAGTCATGACATGAATGGGCGAATGGGCTGCATGAATTTTATCACCATAAATTTGACATTTGTGGCATTTTCGTACAAAACTAATGTAGTCACTTTCCATCGTTAGCCAGTAATAACCGAGCCTCATAATCTTCCTGCCCATAGTGAAACCATTGGCATGTGTCGCACAAATTCCTTCATGGACATCTTCAAGTATTTTTCTGGCTTCAACAGCATCCACGCATCTCAAGAGTACTTGATCTTTTCCTCTTTTCTACAAAATGTCCCCATCAAGAACAAATCTTACTGCTATTCTTCTGATTGTTCTTTTATCGTTCTCATTTGCTTGCTCGGGATACTTTTGATTCTTGACATATTCTAAGATATCATGGAACCATGACCGTCCATCTGGCTCTTTTTCAGTGCTGAAACAATGTGTACGGACTTCATATATGCTCATTTGAAGAGGCATTATTTTTGTTTCTCTGTTCGCCTTGAACATTGAAGCCAAAGTGGCCAGGGCATCAGCCAATTGGTTTTCTTCTCATGGGAAGTAATTAAAAGTTATTTCTTGGAATTCTTTAACCAATTTCGCCACTAGATCGCTGTATTTAACTAATTTCAAATCTCTCACTTCCCAATCTCCACGGATTTGGTATATCACCAATACTAAGTCCCCGTACACCTCTAAGATTTCGACGTTTTGTTCAATAGCTGCACAAAGCCCCATGATACAGGCCTCATATTTTGCTATGTTATTGGTACAGAAGAAATTCAGCCTGACAATGAACGGATAATGGTTCCTTTCTGGTGATACTAAGATTGCTCCAATCCCATGCCCCAATGTATTCGATGCACTATCAAAGCTCATCTTCCATGACTTCTCTTTGGATGACTCACATTCTTTTCCCGTAATGCACATCTAGTTTTTATCTAGAAAATCAAATCTCAATGGCTCGTATTCCTCCGTTGTTCGAGTTGCTAAGAAATCAGTTATTGCACTCCCTTTTATCGACTTTTGGCTTACATAGACGATGTCGTATTCTGATAGTAGGATCTGCTATCGTGCCATTCTTCCTGAGAATGCAGGAGATTCTATCATGTACTTTATTGGGTCCAGCTTTGAAATTAACCATGTCGTATGATACAACATATATTGCCTGAGCCTCCGAACTACCCAAACCAAATCGCAACAGAATTTTTCAATTGACGAGTATTTTGCCTCATACTCTGTGAACTTTTTGCTGAGATAGTAAATCGCCTTTTCTCTTTTCCCTGACTCATCATGTTGCCCCAGTACGCAACCCATTGAATTTTCAAACACAGTCAGATGCAATATTAACGGTCTTCCTAGAGTTGGCGGTACTAGTACCGGGGGACTAGAAAAATATTGTTTTATCTTGTCAAAAGCCACTTGGCACTCCTCGTTCCATTCTCCCGAATTACGTTTTCGAAGGAGTCGAAAAATTGGGTCACACTGGTTGGTAAGTTAAGCAATAAACCGAGCGATGTTGTTCAACCTCCCTAAAAATCCTCTGACTTCTTTTTGCGTGCGCGGAGGTGGTAATTCTTGTATGGCTTTTATCTTATTTGGATCAACTTTAATGCCTCTCTCGCTGATGGTGAAGCTTAGCAATTTTCCCGAAGTAGCCCCAAACGTACACTTGGTTGGATTAAGCTTCAGCTGGAACTTTCTCAGTCTTTCGAACAACTTTCTCAGTCTTTCCCAACATGCTCTCTTTCTCCCTTGGATTTGACAATCATATCATCGACGTAGACTTCTATTTCTTTGTGCATCATGTCATGAAACAACATCACCATGGCCCTCTGATATGTTGCCCCAGCATTCTTTAATCCGAATGGCATCACCTTATAACAGAATGTTCCCCACATCGTTACGAAAGTAGTTTTCTCCATATCCTCAGGAGCCATCTTTATCTGATTATAACCCGAGAATCTATCCATGAATGAAAACAATAAATGTTTGGATGTATTATCCACTAATGTATCGATGTGTGGCAAAGGAAAATTATCTTTAGGACTTGCTCGATTCAGATCACGATAATCCACACACATTCGTACCTTACCGTCTTTCTTCGGTACTGGGACTATGTTAGCTACCCATTGTGGGTACTTGGAGACTTGTAGGAAGCTAGCATCGAATTATTTCTTGACTTTTTCTTTTATCTTTAACAGCGTTTCAGGTCTCATTCGTCTTAGCTTCTGTTGAATGGATTTGCATTCTGGTTTCAGTGGGAGTCTATGTTTGGTACTCATGAAGCAAAGCGATCAAATCATGTTTGGTGTTATCTGAAATGGAGGTCCCAATCTTCACTTCTTGCATCTTTTCTTCATTTCCCAAGTTTACTATTTCAACAAATTCTTGATGAGGTAAAATCTGTTTATCTTCTTGTTCTACCATTCTTAGTAAGTCAGGAGACGAGACATAGCCTTCAACATTTTCCTCAGCTTCGAACTCTCCTAAACAAATATCTTTCTCGAAATCGATTTCAAGATTTGTAACTGGTTTGTTCATATCGTTGATATCTGAGCACCTGAAATTTGAATGGAAAAGAAAACTATAGAGGAGCATCAAAGTATTGAGACCAACAAGCATAATATTATGGCATAATGTAAGATATATGCAATGACAGGCTGTGAGAAGAGGGAAAAATTATGAAGTTAATGAGAATGAAAAGACCATGACAAAATGCATCTCCATTAATGTTCATTTAAATGGTAAAGAGCAAATCATAAGCTCTTACAAAAGAATCCATACTATTACTTAGGGACACACAAAAAGAAGAGTGTTAACATTGAGCATTACTCTGGAAAAGACTCAGAAACTACGAAGAGATCCATAGTAGTCCAATTGTTCAAAACGAATCCAGGAGGACAAGGGCGTATCATTGAGACATCTTTAATTGCATCATTTCCTTTGTCAACGATATTTATACTGACTTTCTAATGACCTCTCTCAATTAATAACAGCATGCTTCATGAATTATCTTGCCCGGGGTATATCATTCCTGCAGATGTAAATGTTTTTGACAAAGGAGGGTACGTTATGGGCTCCCATTCTAGTTCTCAGCCTAAGGCTCTTGAAACCCTCATTTCTTGATCTTTCTGTAACTGTTTTCTTCTCTGTCGTGTATCTGGCTGGAACCCTAAACCACATCGAGTCTTATGGGGCACTGGTTTTAGAGCTCTAACTATCCCTTGCTGATATCTTCCCAAACCTTTCCTCGCTCGGGCTCCCTTTCCCACAGTCAGCTTAATTCCCATCTTGGTATTCCTTGACAGCTTAGGCATGGGAATTTTATTTCCTTCAGCAACGAACATAGCATTGATGAATTCGAAGGAACAGAAGGAACATTCTACTGTATCTTTGCTTACTTCGAGGTATGGTGTATCAGTAGAGATAGATGCGACAATATCTTCCTCACCCACGACAGTGACCAAAAGACCATCCATGATAAACTTCACTTTTTGATGGAGAGAAGAAGGAACTGCCCCAGCAGAGTGGATCCAAGGCCTTCCTAAAAGGCAATTATACGAAGGCATGATGTCCATGACCTAAAACTCGATGTCATCTATATAGGGGCATACTTCTAGAGGAATTTTGATTTTTCCCATGACTTCTCGTCTTATCCCATCGAATGCTCTTACTGTAGAGTGATAAAGCCTCAGATAAGATATATCAATTGGAATTCTAGAAAGCGTGGCCAAAGGCATGACATTGAGTGCTGACCTGTTATCAATGAGCACATTCGGTATTATATATCCCTTGCAACGGGTTGTGATATGTAATGCTTTTACAGAGCCCTTACCATTTGGCGGTATTTCCTCATTACTGAAAGAAATAAAATTATCCGCGTTCAGGTTATTCACCCATCTATCAAGTTTTTCGACAGATATATTGCTTGCCACGTAAGCTTGATTTAACACTTTCAGTAAAGCATTCTAATGTGGTTCTGAATTCAACAGTAGGGATAATACCGAGATTCGTTCCGGTTGTTTTCTTAACTGTTCCACGACGTTATATTCACTATGCTTGATGAACTTCAAGAATTCATGTGCTTCCTCTTCATTCACAAGCCTTTTAACTTTTTGTTCGGACGGAGTCTCAAGTTTGACCTCGGCCTCATACATCAGTGCCTTTCCTTTCTGCTTCAAGTTATTAGTCTTTTTCATTGGTTCGACCACTTTAGAATAACACCTCCAGCTGCGGGTGAAGTGTCCTACTTCGCTAACATTTTCGGTCGTGACTTTGGATTTTTCACCTTCAGGTATGATAATGTTGACATCATATTTCCATGGTACTGCCTTGTTGTCTTTGTAAGGGAAAGAAGATGGTACTTCGATTATCATCTTTGGTTTCACTTGCTCTTTTTTTGCATCGTAATAAATCACCAATGGTCGATCGGCACTATAAGGGAAACCTGATGATTGATTATCAGAAGTGCATACTTCTCCTTCATCGGCCTCTTTCATTTTGTTAAAGATCTCGACTTCCTTGTTGTCTATCATGTCTTGAAGTATTTTTCTGAATCCTTCACAAGACTGGATGTCATACTCCTCGATCCCAAAAAATATTGACTTTTTGTATTTCCTTCTTTGAAAATTCTGTTGGGATGATAGAACAGCCCCTTTTCAACCATTACCTCCCAAATATTTTGTAGCGGTGTCTTTATTTCAGAAACATAACTTTTGGCATGCCACCTATCTTCTTTTGTCACCGTGCTCACGTTCCCTTCAGTGTGGTTAGGGAGCGAATTTCCAGCCGTATTGCTAGCACCATCAAATCGTAAAATGCTTGCATCGATAAGACCTTGAACCCTCCTTTTAAATGCTAGACAATTTTCTGTAGAATGCCCTTGGTTTCCTGCGTGGTACATGCAACTAGCATTAGGATCGTACCATTTTGGGTTAGGAGGCTTCAGGGGTGCCATATAATGTGGGGATATTAATTGCTTTTCCAATAGTTTTGGGTACAGCTCTCCGTATGACATGGGGATAGGGGTGAATTGAGGTTTTTCAGAACTGGGTTTTGTCAGTTTTTGTTCATTTTTAGGTTGGTTTTGAGCAGGCATGATATTTGGTAGGAACATGACAAATGGCCTTTGGTTATCTGTGGTGTAGACGGGGTAAGGAGGAGGTGCTTGATAGTAAGAGTTTTGGGGAGGATAATAGAAGTTTGGAGGCGGGTGATATCGAGGTCGTGGCTGGGTTGGGTAAGGATTAGAAATGTGGTGGCTCCCAGTTCCCACCATATGGGTTTATGCTTCTTTTTTTTTTATGGGTGCTGCCCTTTTCGAGCTTTCGAAACCTTGCATCCTTCCACTCTTAATGGCTTTTCTATAAGTTCCCCGGATATTACAATATCTGCGAAGTCTTTCGTGGCACTTCCTACTAACTTATCATAAAACGTTGCTTTCAAAGTGTTGATAAAGAGGACCATTATTTTAGTTTTAGTCAATGAGTGTTCTACTTGAGTAGAGATATCCCTCCACCTTTGCGCGTATTACCTAAAAGTCTCCGTCGGCTTCTTTTCCATCTTCTGCAGAGTTAGTGGATCAGGCACCATGTCGGATACGTGCTTGTATTGTTTACAAAATGCTAATGCTAAGTCTTTCCATGATCGGTTCCTTTCTCTACTAAGTTGATTATACCATCAAAGGGCTGATCCGATCAAGCTGTCTTGGAAACAGTGGATTAGCAATTTGTCCTCATTCACGTAACCAGTCATCTTCCGGCAAAACATGACAAGATGCGCTTTTGGACATCTCGTTCCATTGTATTTTTCAAAACCTGGTATTTTGAATTTAGGAGGCAGAACCAGATCAGGCACCAAATTGAGCTCTTTGGCACTCAATGCAGAGAAGGCTTCAGTACCTTCTATCGCTTTGAGTCTTTCTTCCAAACTCCTATACTTATCCTGAACATCATGATCATCCGATTTCAGTCTGGCTATTTCTATCGGATCATCCAAATCTAGAATAATGGGGTCGGCAGGATTAGCTCCGGGGTTTGATACGAATATACCTTGCCCTAGATGAGCAGGGGGTACGGGTCGTTACTCGAGGCTTGTAGGTTCCCCTTGAAGATATCCTCTTTGCGTTGCATAGGCGTGAGGTGGAGTAAATCCTGGGGGATAGAGCGGATCCTGATCATGATTAACTCTCGACTGAGGCTCCATAATGCCAGGGCTCTGCATAGGTTCTTTTCCTTTGACCAAAGCTGTCATCATCTCCATCATTTTGGCCATCTGATCTCTTTGCTCGAGCGATTCCTCTCGAGATCTTAACATCAGATCTCTTGCTTCCTATTGTGACTTGGTCAACTGCTCTTGCAATTCTCCTTGGGTCATTTTCATCCTTTTAATTCTCTCATTAAACTCGGCTTCCATAATTCTAGCTTTTCGGCGCGTCCTATAAGAATGACGTGATTCCAGACTTGTAGTGTCACGATTGCAGATTATATAGTTTTAGCCTCAGTGAATGATTATGGTGATATGTACATGCAATAAATGAATGAATGAATGAATGTCAAATGAATGTTAGTCATGAATGAATGTGCAAGAATTTGGTGTTGATTTCAAGATGGCCCCTACTTAGGCATTTCATTAATCAAAAGAGTCTATTACAAAACATTTCGCTATCTTTGATTCAACAGTTACACAAATTTTCTAGCCATATTGCCTTGTTTCTTCACTCATTCTAAGAATTCTGATATGCTTGATCTTTGACTCGGAGGGAATTAGCAACTGAGAGCTTCAGCTTCATCTGATAATTGCACAACTTACATAGCCGCCTTGCGAATTTCATTGATCAAAAATCCAAGTTGCATTTCTTTTTCTTGGAGAGCTCTTTCGTAAGTGCTAGTGTCTCTGTCGTACTGATCATTCTTTTCTTCTAGAGCTTTTAGAAGGGTATCTAACTATTGCTGACGAGATTGTAGCATATTTTCTAGATCTCGTATTTTCCTTCTTAGCTCTTGACGTTCGGACTGACCAGTCACAAATTCTGCAGACACAGTTTCATACTCAGCATTCTTCTTCCTTAACTCTATCATAGCACGCGCAGCTTTTTCCTCTTCTTTGTTTGCTTTCCCTTTCCAGAATTCCCTCCCACCTTTGATATTGCTAATGTCTTCCTTCCATTCTACTGACGATTTACCCAAACCACTATTTTTTATAGTGTTTCTTAATTTTTTATTTTCCAAATGAAGATCTCTTAAATCGTTTCTTACGATCTCAGCCTCTCTTTGAGCTTTCCTAGTTTTAGATTTTTCAATTTGAACATCGATTTTCAGCTGGTAGTTTTCCTCTTGGAGTGAATTGATATCTCGTAACAGCTTAGCCTTTTCACATTTAAATTCATGTATTGCTATTTCCAACTCGGATGACATTTCTTCTGAAAAAGGATTCTGGAAAGTATAATCCGTCAGTGAGATTTGTTGACTGTTCACTCGTCGTTGTCTCCATATGTCATAATCTTGAGTAATGGTATCGGCGTAGAGAGCTAACTCCATTAGGTGAATTTCCTTCCAAGACTTTGCAGTATCTCGGACTTTTTTCATATAACCCTCACCTGTAAAGGCAAACTCGAGACAGCCGATCCTCCTCGTGCGGTATGAACTGTCGTGAAGCAAACTGTCTTTGAACCATTAATGGGGCATATCCAGCTCCTTTCCATAATCCTAGTAAAGGCACCCAATCTTGGCTTCCACATTTGTATAACAGAACTGAAGGACGGATCTATGGTGCTCTCCATGTTATATCTTCGGTGCGAAGGTTTTGAAAAACTGAAGCCCAGTGCTGTCCGGTGACATCTTTTGGCCAATCCTTCTCAAGGTAAGCTTTCAATGGGGTGAATGTTTTTGAAAACATGTGGAAAGGCGTGCGCTCCACTTTCCAGAAATGGCTTAGAATCCAGACATTAAGCAACTGCGCGCATCCGATAAAACGTCCTTCCCCTTTCCTCCTACAACAACTTAGAGATCTAAAAGTCTCAGCCAAGATAGTCGGGACGGGATTGATCCCTTGCCTCAACCTTTCGAAGAAATCTACTATCGCAACTTCTACATGTCTGAGAACCTTTGGGAAGGCAATTAATCCATAAATAGCCAAAGCAAATAGATCCATCCTTTTCACAATATCTGGATGGTTTTGAACTAAATCTTGCAGAGAAAACCACGGAACACAACTAACTTCGTTCTTTTTCTTTATTTGTTTTTCAGCCCACATATCAGTCATTCCCGTCAACCTCACTAACTTTTTCTTGAAGGTCATTGGTTTGGGCTCTTTCACATATATCTTGCTGAATTGTACATTGTCAAAGCGAAGCAAGGCAGCATACTCTTCTATGGTCGGAATCATATCTTCCTGATTGAATCATATATCTTCCCCAGTGGAGTCGCCAGCTGTAGCGACGTAAAATTTTTTACTTTGGTCGCTAGTTGAGGTGATTATTTGAAAATGAAAATGGAATTTTAGTTTTAAAAAGAAAAGGAGTCGCCACCGATCTTTTTCTAGGTGTGATCTGACACCTAATAAATCCTCTTTTTTAAAAAAGAAAATTTATTTTTGAACAAAAATGAAGGCCGAATTTGGGTCTACGTGAAGATCCAGAGAAAAAGTAGGGTTCGGGAGTCGGTTACGCGCGAGGAAGGTATTAGCACCCCCGCGACGCCCAATATTGGTATCTCATTAAACATGTGTTGTCTCAATTTTTCAAAAATACGAGTTCAATTTAATATTTAATTGTGATCCATTGAAAAATAAGAATTTTTAGTTTTCGGTCTTTTTAGAAGGGCGTCCCGTTTTTAACACGAGCCAACGAATTTCACCCAACATAGCGATAAAATCAATGACTTAATGTTAAATCGGTACATTGCCTTATTTATTGAAATTAATAAAAAAACATGAATAAAAATATTTTCATAAATAAATAAACGGTGCAAACAATGATATAATGAATGAAAAATATTAACATATAATATAAGAGCATTAGGATAAAAATAAAAACAATATTTACAATAAAAAGAAAATAATAATAAAAATAATGATATGCTAATAATATAATAAGAAAAGCAAACTGATACAGAATGGGTAAGAAACAAAAAAATAAAAGAGTTAGAAATACATCGAAGCAAATAATAAATATGACAATAATATTAAAAACAATAACAATGCAAGCGATATTAAACATAATAATAGTATTAAACACTTAAATAAAAAATGAATGAATATATATATATATATATATATATATATATATATACTAGTTAGTAAAGTGACAGAAACATGATATTAAAAACACTAATAATGTTACCTATATACATACGTATATATATTAAAATATACACAAAATAATAGCATTAAAAAGTATATACATAGTATTAAAAATATATACATAATATATACATATTAGAAATAATAATAATATTAAAAACAACTATTGATAATACTACATAAATATACACATATATATATTAAAAATATATACATAATATATATATATTAAAAGAATATATATATGACATACGAATATATTAACAAAAACAATAATATTAAAAACTATTAATAATACTATATAATATATACATAAGTATTAAGTAATAATAATAATGAAATGCTAATAAATAAAAAATATAATAATAATAATAACAGTAATAAAATATAATAGTATAAATAATATTAAAATTAAAAGAAAATAATGAGAAAAAGTGAAAAAAGGACGAAATTGAATTAAAAATGAAATTTTTGAGGCGAATTCGAAATAAAAATAAAAAGAAAGGGCTTATTTGAACGCGCGTGAAACATAAGGGGACCAAACGAGAAATTTTCCCATGCCTTTAAAACGCTGCGCAGCATAGAAGACTTAGTTGAAAAGCTTGAAGAATTAGGGGCCCAATTGAAAATAAATTGAAACTTAATTGCAAAAATAGAAAAAAAGCGGAAGGGCTAGTATCGCAATTAGACCATCGAACAAAAGCACGTGGATCCTCTGGAGCGGGTCGGCTCAAAACGACGTCGTTTTGGGGGGCTGTAAAAGGCCAATTTTTTTTGAAAAATAATTTGTAGCATTTGAAAGAAAAAAAGAAGAGAGAGAGGGAGGGAATTCTCTTTGGCCGAGCCTGAGCTCCAGCCTTGGACTCCGATCGCCGTCAAATCGTACTCCCGTCATGGCCGCCGCCGCAGCAGAGCCACCGCATACGGTGGCACTATGGTGGGGCCTAAACGCAAAGGTATGATTTTTTTTGAATTCCTTTTTAGTTTAATAATATATATATCCATGTAGAAAGGAAAAGAAAAGAAAAAAAGAAACAGATTCACAATTTAGAAAATTTAGAACACCTTTTGATTTCCGATTTTGATTTCCTCTTTGGGTTTCTTTTCACTTCTTGCGATTGTTGATGTTTGAGTCTCTGTTTTTGGTGTTGGATCTATTTTTGAATATTGGTGCTTGAAATCTAGTACTTGTTTTTTATTAAAAATTACCGACCTTTTACAAAATTTGATTCGAGTTTTTATAACCCTTTTACATGTAATTTTCTATTGTTTCTGTCTTTTCTTTCTAATCCCTTGCAGGTGCAAGTTGCTGGTGGAGGTGACCTTGGGCGGTGGCTGGTGCAACAGTGGCGGCGTCAGAGGGCAGTGCAAGTGAGAGGCCAAAAGTCAAAAAGCTAGGGCAGCTAAGGTGGCTAGGGTAGATTAGGGTTTCTCTTTTGTTTTTTCTGATTTGGGCTTAGAGTTTGTAGTTGGGCTAGGGGTTTTGTGTTTAGGTTGGTTTAGGCTTTAGTAGGCCATTCGGGTTTAGGTAAAATTGGGCTTAAAATTGGGTCTGCTGTATATGAGGGTTTTGGTTTGTAAATGTATGGGTTTAAATATAAACGGGCCAAAATTGGCCTACAACATCATCCTTCATGTTTCGTCTTTGATGTCTTGAGTTATATAGTGATCTAGTACGTCTGTTTATTGGTTCGAGAGTTTTTCTTTGTATGTTTTCATATATATTGCATTGCATAATTGTTTCATTATGCCCTTCTTAAGTGGGAGTGAGAAGTTATTCCTTCGTGAGGAGTTCACCTTCATATAGGATAATGGATCGCTTTCAGGATACATCCGTACCTTTGTCTTCTGAGGTCTTCACCTCCGTGTAGCCATAGGGAAATGTATTCCCCTAAACTAAACACAATCCGTATGAGCCTATAATGGGTGGGAATTGAGGAATCTGCTTGTTTAGGTACCCTTACTTTAGAATCGAACCGCATATAATAAGCCCTAAGAACCTACACTATAATGGGTGAGGATTGAGGAATCTGCTTGTTCAGGTACCCTCACTTTAGAACTGAACCATATATAATGAGCCCTAAGAACCTACCCTTGGTAGAACCTTATCAAACCTCTAGTGGTCACCTGAATAGCTGTTCTATTTATTATTTCTTGCTTTGTATTCTAGCTTTGTATGAAATGTACTGACTTGTTTTGTTTTGTTTTGGCTGTGATTGTATTGTATTTTCATCATAGAAAAGGTTGTTGATTCGCGTTGAGTTGTTAAATAGAGAGCTTGTAATGGAAAAGAGATTTCTTGATAAAAAGGAAGACAATGCAGCCATACGAATATGGTCTGATAAGACACAATAAGAGAAGGGCAACAGCTGACGGAGGAATATATGTCAGTATTATGGGATTTCACTCGTATTAGTGAGACTCAGAATAATCTTCAAGAGTTGAAAGAAATATGAGACCAATGAGATGACAAAACCAAGTAGTTATTCTACCGTGAGTATGGTGATTTGTCTTATTTACTCAATGTCAAAGTAGATAAGCACTTACTTTAAGCTCTTGCCCAATATTGGAATCCCACCTATAGCTACTTCACTTTTGGGAAGGTAGATTTGGTGCCCACCATAAAAGAGTACACCACTCTATTCCGTTGGCCGAGGATCTAAGCCGACAAAGCTTATTCTAGAGCCGCCAACATCTCGACTTTCTTAAAGAGACTAATGAGCATAACCGGGATAAACGAGCAATGGGTTACAACCCAGATTAAACAAAAGGGATATAGAAAATGCATCCCTTGGAAAAGTTTGCGAGATTTGATCTTGGCACATCCGGATACGAAGAAAAGAGTTGACATCTTCGCCTTGAGTATTTACAAGTTGGTCATATTCCCTAAAGCACTAGGGCACATAGATGAGGCAGTTTTAGATCTATTTGACTGACTTGAAAAAAGGGTCATTCCCGTCCCAGCAAATTTGGCTAAAACTTTCAGATCTTTGAGTGCATGCTGGAGAGTGGGTGAAAGAAGATTTATCGGGTGTGCGCAACTCTTGTTAGCATGGTTCCATAGCCACTTTTGGAAGGTATAAAAAGTCTCTTATCGAGTATTCTTTGAGAATTACACTCCGTTGAAAGAATTTGTGGGTGCCCCAAGGCGAGACAACATTTTTGAAGAAAAGTGGATGGCAATTCTCTAGAGTCTCTAGGACGAAGATGTTGAATGGAGGGCCCCTTGGATGATCCCTAATAAGATTTTGTATCGATATGGAGACTTCGACTGGTTCCCTCTACTCGGAATATGGGGAGCTTTTGGATATGCCCCTTTACTTGTATTGAGGCAATATAGGTCAAGTCAGTTTATACTGGTAACGCAAGGTTAGCTCAATGTGAGTTTGCGTACAAGGGTGATAATTACAAAAAGAAGGTTCATAAAAAATCGAACGCTTAGAACCAAACTCATAAAATGAAAAGATTTGCCGCAAATCTCATGATGACCCCCAAATATGATCGGTGGTAGAGTAAAAGAGTCAATGAAATGTCCCTTCATCAAGCCAAAAAGTACCCGGCCGATAGAAGAACACTGACAAGAGATCTCGTCTGATTTAGAGATCGTAAAACAAGACTTTGAAAAGATGAGTTCAGAGCTGGGGAAAAAAATAGAACAGTTGGAAGAGGAAAAGATGCAGCTAAGATTAGACGTCGACGTCAAGAAGTTAGAGGTCGAGAAAATGAGAAAAGGAAAGAACAAAGTTGAGGAAGACTTGGACAATCTAAAAACAGATTATAAGAAGCTGTGTTTGTTAATGAGGACTGCCGGGTTGGGTAAAACATCGGAACAATGGTGGCAAGAAATCAAAGAAGAAAAAACTAGAGTTGATCATTGGGAAAAAGAATTCCAAGATGCTCGAGTTCGAGAAGATGCTCTAGAAAGGGATTTGTTAGGAAGCCGAAATGAAAAGGTTGGATGAAGATCCCGGGTAGCAGAATTAGAAAGGTCACTGCATCAATATCGTTGTCGCAACTCTGTGATTGAATTGAAATCAAGCCTAACTAAGATTGAAGAGTTGAAAGGAAAGATAAAAGAGCTCGGGGTCGCACTGCAAAATTGTGAACTTTGAGTTGAGCTTCTTGAAACAAATAATGAACATTGGAAAAAGCAACTCCAATGCTCTCAAGATCAAATCCAAGATAGAGATCACATCATAGGCGAAGCTTTGAGTCAAGTACGAGAAATAGTCGATCATTTGCAAACCCTAGCAATTCAGGCTGACATGCTGAGCTTGATATACAAGTCAGAATTAGATCGAGGCAGAGAATTAGCTTGGCTCCTTAGAAAGTCAAAGCTTAGAGTGTTAAGGCAATGTCATATATTTAAAATATATCTGTTTTATGTAAAGACATTCGTTTTCTAGTAAAGTTGTTCTATGAGAATTGAATCTGAATTAATGCATCTTTTTGCATTCATTTTTCATTAATCATCATTATATTGCATCACATGCATTAAATTCCATAAAAGACCCTAATTTATCAAAATTATGACACTTACCCTGGAAACCAACAAGAATTTGCCAACTGAATATCGTTACGGAACCCGCGATAAAACCAAAACCATGGATCAAAGATTAGAGAGATTAGAACAAACTCAAAAAGAGATGTAAGATCAGTTGTAAGCGCAGCTGCAGGAACAATTAGCTAAGGTACAACAAGACACGAGGGATCAAATACAAGAATCCCAACGAAATATGGTAAGCTAGTTGACCCAATTGCTTGCCGGAAGGATTGAAAAAAGGAAAAGTACTGTGATTAACTTTGGGGTTGATAATGAAGACCCTACATACCCCCCAGGTTTTACCTCGATGAATGTCTAAGGACAACCAGATACATATCCATGAAGGGTACCCATTACTATAATACCTCATCAATATAAAGCCGGTACCTCAGCACCAGTGAATTACCCAATAGGTTTAGGTTCCAATCCTGGAGATAATTCGACCAACCCAATTGTTCTTGATTTGGACAACATGGAAAAAATGGATAGAGAAAGAGTAGAATTGCCAAAATAGCTAGAAGATCAGTGCAAGTGGTTGGAGGAGAAACTAAGAGCTATGGAAAGTGCTGACTACCTTTGCGGGGTTAATACTAAAGAGTTGAGCTTAGTCCCAGATCTAGTGCTCTAACCAAAATTCAAAACTCCAGAATTCAAAAAATATAATAGGACTAGTTGTCTTGAAGCCCATATCACAATGTTCTACCAAAAAATGACGGGATACGTCAATAATGACCAATTCTTAATCCATTGCTTCCAAGATAGTTTGATCGGGTCAGCTGCCAAATGATACAATCAGTTAAGCCGTGCCAAAATCAACTCATAGAATGACTTGGCACAGGCTTTCATGAAATAATATATCCATGTGACTGACATGACACCCGATAGAATTACACTGCAAGACATAGAGAAGAAGTAAAGTGAAAGCTTTAGGCAATATGCTCAGAGATGGAGAAAGGTGGCAACGTAAGTACAACCACCTCTTCTGGAGAAGGAGACAACAATGCTTTTCATAAACACTCTGAAAGACCCGTTCTTTAACAATATGTTGGGAAGTGTTACCAAGAGCTTCTCAAATATAGTAATGTCTAAAGAAATGATTGAAAATGCAGTAAGGAGTGGGAAAATAGACGCGATGGAAAATGCTAAAAGATCAGCGCTGAGAAAGAAAGAAAATGAAGTGAACACTACGAATGTGTATAATAAAAGTTATTCAAAATCGGTCGCTGTAGGCCAACTAAGGACCATAACAACCAGCCATCAAGGCCCTTCGAGGCAAGAATCTAACTCAAGTTCAAAGACAAAAAAATTCCAATTCACACCCATCTCGATGACATATAGGAAGTTATATTAGAATTTGTTCGATGTGCATGTGGTATCCCCATTTTACTTAAAAACCATGCAACCTCTGGTCCCAAAATGGTATGATGCAAATGCTCAATGCGAGTACCACGCAGAAATAACGAGAAACTCAATTAAGAACTGCACTGCATTCAAAAAGTTGATTCAGAGGTTCATCAAGATGGGGATTCTAAGGTTCGATGATAATTGAGGGGTAAACATGATAATTGAGGAATGGAGGAAAGAGAACCAAAACCGATGTTGTGGAGGTAAAATTCCCACTAAAATGGGTCTAGCAAAAAATGATAGACGTAGGATTAATTATTCAAGGTTTAGAGGAGATACCTAAAGGGTAAGGAGCAACTATGAGTTCCATGTTAAAGAAGGTCATGAGATCTAGGAGTGCACTGAATTCAGAGCTTTGGTGCAAAGGCTGATGGATAACAAGGAGTTGGAATTCATTGAAGATGTCGAAGGCTCAGAATGAGGAGATGTTTGTGCCTCATAAGAAGGATCAATGGAGAACGTCTACAATGTCAACCACTTGGTGGTGATTATTTCATGACCGAGAAATAATGAAGCAAGAACACAAGCTGCGCCAAGAGTCATAATTCAGAAACCCGTGGCTTTTCCCTACAAGGACAGTAAAAGGGGTCCATGAAATTATGACTGCAACGTGATAATCCCAGGAGAGGAGAACTCGATTAGAACTTCAGGAGAGGGCCAAGATATTGGTTTCTTCATGCACAATGGAAGGTGCTATGACCATGCAAGTGTGAGAACTGAGCCCATTAAGGAAAAAACCCTGGCAGTTGAGTTAAAGAAAGAAAAAATGGCTAGAATTGAATCACCTATTAATGAGCTAGTAACTGAGAATGAGGCTAAAGAATTCTTGAAGTTCTTGAAACATATCAAGTATAGTGTTGTAGAACAACTGCACAAACAACCAACTCACATATCAGTACTAGCTTTGCTCTTGAGCTCAAAGACACATCGTAGTGCATTGATTAAGGTGTTAAATGAAACTTATGTCACTGATGATATCTCTGTAAACAAGCTGGACCATTTGGTTAACAATCTGAGTGCCGACAATTTCATGTTCTTCAATGATGATGAAATACCTCAAGGGGGCATGGGATCCACGAAGGTTCTAAACATCAGTACCCACTGCAGAGGATATACATTTCCAGGAGTGTTAATCAACAATGGATCTATGCTGAACATTTTGCCTTTATCCACACTGAATAGGTTGCCAGTAGATAGCTCTCATAAGAAGACATGCCAAAATATAGTGAGAGCATTCGATGGTACGAAAAGAAGGGTGATGGGAAGGATTGAAATACCTCTCTTAATTGGTCCGAACACATATGAGGTAAACTTTTTGGTGATGGATATCAAACCTTCTTATCATTGCTTGTTGGGTAGACCTTGGATTTATTCGTCTGGGTAGTACCGTCGTCACTACACCAAAAATTGAAGTTGGTAACGGAGGGTCGACTGGTAATGATAAACGCTAAAGAGAATATCACTACATCCGTCACCATACATAGGAACGGATGAAGAGGTAATATAATGTTCTTTTCGATCACTGGAATTTGTTAATGCAACTTTTGTTGTTGAAGGAAACAAGATCCCAATGCCAAAAATATCCAAAACCACGAGAATGGGCCTACTGTTGACGGTTGAAAAAGGAGCCTTAATTGGAAGAAGACTTAGAAAATACCTTCAAAAAAGAGTCAAGGCACCAATGCTGATGGACAAACAAGACTATTTTAGCTTATGATACAAGCCAGATGCGAGGCAAAAGAAGGAGTTGAAAAAGAAGCAAGAAAGAAGAAGAGCACGACTAAATGGGGAAGAGGTTAAGTAGGAACTTATGACCTTTCCCCATATATCTAAAACATTCATGTCAGGAGAAACCATTTATCTTGAATGAAAGATGTCATAAAAAGAAAGCCCGGAAGGAATGTTCGAAAACTTGAGCATGAATGCCATATCCGAAGAAGAAGTTGGGAAAACCTATCAAGCATTCGTCCTTATATCCCTGGAAGTGTTTTGAACAATTGGACTGCAGAAGAGATCTCTGTAATTTTTAGAACTAATTCAAAGTAATATTCAAAACACACTTATTGCTCTAAGCCTAGGAGCAATAAGAATTGTTTTGTGAAAAAGGCATATGTCCAATATCTTTATTTTAATAAAATGCATCTTTATGTCTCATTTTGGAAAATATTCTTTTATTTTTTCCGTTTCATTCATACTTATACCACATAAATAATTATTCTTAGATTTATTTGTTCTTTAGGTCTTCTTTTATTCCTATAACAGGTCTCAGGATATCAATGATACGAGCAACACTGCTGCTGACTTAGAGTCCCTTTTTTAGCAGGATATGTGTCTAGAAGAACCTCAAGACTTTAAAGATGATCGAGATTGTAACCTATTTCTTGATTTGTTAAGGATGGTAGAACAAGATGAGAAACAAATCCTACATTACAAATAGTTAGTAGAAATTGTGAGTTTGAGAGATAAACAAGAAAAGAAAGAGGTAAAGATCGGAGCTTGTATCATTGCAGAGATAAAGCAAGACCTCGTTGAGTTACTCCAAGAATTCAAAGATGCCTTCGCATGGTCGTGCCAAGACATGCTTGTTCTAAGTACTGATATCGTGGTACATCGGCTTCATATAAAGGAAAAATGCATGCCGATGCAACAAAAACTCCGAAAGATGAGGCCCAATGTCCTATTAAAGATAAAAAAAGATGTCAATAAATAATTTAACACCGGTTTCCTACAAATGGTTAAATACTCGGAGTGGATAGCCAATATGGTCCTTAAAAAAGATGGAAAAGTACGAATGTGTGTAGACTACAGGGATTTAAATAAAGCTAGCCCGAAAGACAATTTCCCATTGCCTCACATCGACACTTTAGTGGACAACACGGCAGGTTATTTGCTGTTGTAGGCCAATTTAACCTTATGGCCCATTTACATTTTACAAGCCCGTTTACTACATTAGCCCATTAAACCCAATTCCTTAACCCATCAGCTAACCCAAACCAACCACTACCCAAACACTAGCCCAATAACCCGAGTGGCCCACTAAACCTAGCCCAACAGACATCAGAAACCCTAGCTGAGTCTACCCATACCCCTTCCCACTTGCGCGCAAACCAACTTGCCCCCCACTCAGATTCTGCCAACGCCATTCCCTGGCGCCACCTGCCCCGAAGTCACCTCCACCGCATGCCATACCTGCAAAATGAAAGGGACACGCAATAGCAGCCAAACAGTGTAACTAATGGCTATAAAAAGCCAATGAAAAACTTTGTAAAGGCTGGAAGTTTTTTAGTAAAAATAACACACGAATATTATCATAGCAAAGAAACAGCAAAGATCGGACTAAAATCTCACGAATCGTAGTACCAAAAGTCGAAATCCAAGGTGATTTCCTTTATTTGTTTTCGAATCGATTTATTTTTATTGCACAATATAAACTAAAGCTAAATAAAATAATAAATAAAAATAGAAAAAAATAAAAAACAAATTTTTACCTTTCCGCCATCATACATGTGGTGCATGGCGCTACGCCAACGTCGCGATCGGGCCGACGTCCCTCCCCAGCCGGAAATCGCCTTGGACCCCCTCTCCTCCTTCCTCTCCTTTTTTTTTTCTCTTTCACCGATCTAAATGATTTTTTAAAAATTTTTTTACTTATATAGGGTCCAAAACGCACCGCTTTGGACCCTCTGTTAATAAAGAAAACGACGTCGTTTTGGGCGCTGGCGGGTCGACCGACCCGCGCACCGGAAGGATCCGCGTGTTTTTAATCTGCGGAAGGGCTATTTGCGCGCTTAGCCCTTCCGCATTTCCAAAGTTTTACAATTGAATATTTCGAGTTTTTAAATTCTACCCCTACAATTTTTCACGGATTTGGATTTAGTCCCTATTCTCAAGCAGCGTTTTAAATGGTGAGGAAAATTGCTTGTCTGGTCCTCACCGATTTCACGCGTGTTCAAATAGGCCCTTCCTTTTTGTTTTTTTTAAAATTGGCCCCACAACTTCGATTTGATTTAATTTTAGACCTTTATTCCCTTATTTCATTTTAAATTCGCCCTGAAATTCATTCCTTGCTTCAATTTCGTCCTTTTTCGTTTATTTTCTTTTTATATATTATTAATATTATTGTTATTATTATTTTTATATATTAATTCTTTAAAGCATTATTGTTATTAATAATTGTTATTTCTATTCTTATCATTATCACTAATGTTGATATATGTATATCATGAATGTATGTATATATATAATTACTTTATTTCAACGTTACAATTTTTAAATACTAAGTATACTTCGTGTGTATATATTTTCATATGTAGTATTATTTTTAGTCACTTTAATTTCATATTATTATTAGTATTATAATACTATATTTGTTATTAATATTAGTATATATTTTATTATATATATATATTTTTATTTATTTATTTATTTACTTTTTATATATCATTTCTATTATTATATTTATATTTATTCTTTTCACCATTATTGTATTTGTTACTTTCATTATTATCGTTATATATCATATAGATGTTTTCAAGTATTTATTATTAAATATATTATTTTCATATTATATTATTATGTATATTATTTTACTCATGTTTTCATATTTTTATTTATTTATTATATTTTTATATATTTAAAAAATCATGTTATTCATGTATGCCATTTTATTTTATATATGTTTTATATCATTTTATGTACATACTTTTAGTATTATTATGTACTTATATATGCGCACGTTTATGTATATAGATACTTTCAAAATTACTAATTATATTCGTCGTATTATTCCACATACATATTTCCATATTACCTCATGTACATATTACCCTATATTATAATCACTAAGTGTATTTTATATTGGTTCATAATTGATTTTTATTTCTCTTTTAAATATTATTTTTATTGTCTTGCTATTGCTCTAATATTATGTTAACATTTTGATATTGTTTGCATTTTTTGATTTATTTTAAAATTCTTATTCCAAAAGATATTTTTATGCTTTAATCAATAATCAAGGCAATATATCGATTTAACATTAAGTCATCGAGTTCATCGCTATGTTGGGTGAAAGTCAATTGACTCGTGTTAAAGCGATATACCCTTCTCAAAAACCGGAATAAATTAAAATTTCTCGTCTTTTAGATCGGATCACAGCTAAATTTTACATTAAACCCGTATTTTCGAAAATTACGACAACACGTGTTTATGAGATACCAATTTTGGGCGTCGCGAGGGTGCTAATACCTTCCTCGCGCGTAACCGACTCCCGAACCCTAATTTTTCTCTGGCTCTTAAAGTAGACCTAAACTCGGCCTTTTCTTGCTTTTAAAAAGAAATCTAATAGGTGTCCGATCACACCTAGAAAAAAGGATCGGTGGCGACTCCCTGTTTATTTCAAAAATCAAATGTCAAATTTCAAACTTTATTTCTAATAAATCGCCACATTTAGCGACCCGAATCCACAAAATCTTTACGTCGCTACAGCTGGCGACTCCACTGGGGACCGGTTTTGAGAGTCGAGTTGAATAAACACATTTTGTCAAAAGTTTTCAAATTTCCTTGTTCAAAGTAAATATTTGGTCGTGATCCGAAATTCTCGTTTTCAAAATTCATGCATTTGCATCGTGTTGTAAATATTTTTCTAACTCGTTTTTGCCCTTTTGTTTTTCAGTTTTAAATTTTTACGGTTCTTTTTGGTTTAGCTTTTAAATAAAAATGTTTATGAGTTTCTCCCCACACACATCGTGCACTTGCATTTGCATAACATGAGTTCTATACCCGGCCCGTCCGTTTAAGTGAAAGTAAACACTACGCCTTCGTGAGTTAACTCGTCCCTCCGCACAGGGCTAGTGAATACTTTCGGGTTACATATGACTTATGCTTTCGTGAGTTAACTTGTCCTCCGCATAGGCATAAGTAAATGTAATCCCTCGAATTGAACTCGTGAGCTTGTGATGAGCTACGAACGAGGCTTTCGTGCTAGTCTTAGTAGACGATATAGTACGAACGATTCGAGTACCTATCTAGAACCAAAACCGCATATAATGAACCATACGAGCCATCCAGTTAGAGCCATGCCGAACCTCTGTCCGCTTATAGTCACCAAAATAAGTACACGGGGAAATGCTTTTTGCCTTTCATTTACACTGTCTATGTAAAAATTGGGTTGAGTAGTTTAATTCGTCTCTCAAAATATATTTGTTGTGTTACTAACCAAGTTTGTTTGTCTTTATTTTCATCATGCATCATAGGCATCACATTAGGAAGGTGTTGATTAAAGGATAGTTGCCAAAGAACGGGTTTCTGATGGAGGAGTCAATTACACAAATAATCGAGAAGAATGCCGTGGTTCGAGACTGGTCTCTAAAAACTCAGAGAGAAAAGGGGGACAGCCTAGTGGAAGAGAGTGTTGCCAATTTGCCTGAACATACAACTGTGAATGTCCGCCAAAATAACCTTGAGGATTTGGTGCGAGTTTGGAACCAATGGGATTCAGACACTAGGGGCATTTTCACCGAGAGGTATGGAGATATAGCTCACTTGATCACCATTCGTGTAGACGAACAGTTGATTCAAGCCATGGTTCGATTCTGGGACCCAGCTTATCAGTGCTTTACATTCAATCAAGAGGATATGACTCCAACCATAGAAGAGTATGCTGCTTTACTCCGCATCGACAATGTGCAATTCGGCAAGATATACGTGAAGGAGCCTAAGCCCTTGACCTTTAGAAAAAAGTTAGTAAGATAGCGATTTACATGACTGATGCACGGGCGAAAAACAAATAAAAAGAAGAATGAAACAGCTTTGCATTCCATGGTCTAGCCTACGAGAGAATCGGTTCTGAGTCATCCTGGACATATTGAAGAGAGTTAATCTATTTGCCTTGGCCATTTACTTGGTTTGGTCATTTTCCGAGTTCTCGGACATATTGAGGTCGCAGTTGTTTGATTTCTTCGAAGGCTAAAACAAGGAGTCAACCCCGTCCCGACCATCTTAGCCGAGACATTCAGGTCCTTGAGTACTTGTCGAAGGGTAGGAAAGGGACGATTTGTCGGGTGTGCACAGCTGCTCAATGTTTGGATTTTGAGTCATTTTTGGAAAGTAGAGCGCACTCCATTCCACATGTTTTCAAAAACATTCGCCCGCTAAGCTTACCTCAAGAAAGAGTGGCAAAAAGAAATCACCGAGCAACATTGGGTATCGGTGTTTCAGAATCTTCGCGCGAGGATATAACGTGGAGAGCACCACTGGATCCGTCCTTCCGCTTTTGCTATACAAATGTGGAAGCCAAGATTGGGTACCTTTACTCGGATTATGGGGAGGAGTTGGATACGCTCGCTATTGGTTCAAAAGCAATTTTCTTATGACAATTTATACCCGCAACCGGAGGGCTAGTGCGATCCGAGTTAGCCTTCACGTGGTGAAGGATATATGAAGAAAATCCGAGACAACTGCAAGGTCTTGGAATGAAATTCATTTCATGGAATTAGCCTTGTATGCTGATACTCTCACCCAAGACTATGACCTATGGAGAAAGCAGCGGGTAAGTAGTCAGCAAATCTCGTCAACAAATTGCAATCGCCTAACCCTTTTTGGAGGAAATGCCGTCCGAGTTGGACATCGCTAGACAAGAATTCGAGCGAGAAAAAGCTAAGATGTCCAAGGACCTTAGTACCCTTCAAGAAGAAAACTATCAGTTGAAGATTGAAGCTCAAGTTGAAAGGTCCAGAATCAAAAGTACAAAGGAGGCCAGATCGTGAGAAACGACTTAAGGGACCTTCATTTGGAAAACAAGAAATTAAGAAGCACTATAAAGAATAGTGGATTGGGCAAGTCAACAGCTGAGTGGAAAGAAGAAATTAGCAACATCAAAGGAGGAATGGAGTTTTGGAAGGGAAAAGCAAAGAGAGAAGAGGAAAAGGCCGCGCGCGCTGCAATAGAGTTAAGAAGGAAGAATGCCGAGTATGAAATGGTGACCATGGAAATTTGCGAATAGTCACCAATATCAAGAATTAAAAGGAGAGTACGAGATTTAGAAAATATGCTACAATCTCGTCAACAACAATTAGATGACCTCCTGAAGGCTCTAGAAGAAAAGAACGATCAATACGATAGGGACATGCACGCGTATGAAGGAACTCTCCAAGAAAGAGAAATACAACTCAACTTCCTGATCAATGAAATTCGCCAAGCGGCTATGCAAGTTGTTCAATTATCAGATGAAGCCGAAGTTCTCAGTTGCCAATTCCCTCCGAGCCAAAGATCGAGTATATCAGAGTTTTTAGAGCAAGTGAAGAAACAAGGCAATGTGGCTAGGAAATTTGTGTGTCGTGGAAAAATGAAAACTTTTTGTAATGTACTCTTCTGATGAATGAAATGCCTACATATGGGGCTATCTTGAAATCAACACCAAATTCTTGCATATTTACTCATAACTAACATTTATGCATCATTTATTTCTTTGGACATTCATCCATTCATATACTCATTCATTCATTCATCGCATGTACATATCACCATAATCATCCACCGAAACTAAAAGAGTCATATAATCCACAGTTGCAAGACTTCAAGACTGGAATCACGACACTTATACGAGCAACGTCGACAAACTAGGGCAATGGAAGCCGAGTTCAATGAGAGAATCGAAAGGATGGAAAGGGCTCAAAAGGAATTACAAGAGCAATCGCCAAATCGCAACAAGAAACGAGATCTAATGGTAAGATCTCGAGAGGAGTCACTTGAGCAAAGAGATCGGATGGCTAAAATGATGGAGATGATGACAACTTGGTCAAAGAAAGGGACCCATGCGAGAACCCGGATGTTATGGAACCTCAATCGAGAATTCACCACGATCGGGATCCACTCTATCCTCCGGGATTCACTCCACCACCCGCATATACAACACAGAGAGGGTATGCTCAAGGAGAACCCACAAAGCTTGGAACATCGACCTATGCCACCGCTCCACCCACTAATTTGGGGCAAGGAATATTCGCGTCGAACCACGGGGCTAGTCCTGCACGATCCACTTGGTTCCGGATCTGGATGACCATGAAGTTGCCAAATTGAAATTGGATAACCATGACGCGAAATATAAGAGTCGGAGGAAAGACTCAAAGCAATAGAAGGCACCGAGGTCTTCTCACATTTGGGTGCCAAGGAACTTAGTGCTGTACTGATCTAATTTTGCCTCCGAAGTTCAAGGCGCTGATTTTGAAGTATGATGGGACTAGGTGCCCAAAAGCACATCTCATCATGTTCACGTCCGAAAAATATTTGTTACGTGAATGATGATAAGTTACTTATACATTGCTTCCAAGATAGTCTAACAGGTCGACCCTCCGTTGGTACAACCAGCAATTTCAGCGAGGAAAAGATTAGATCCTGGAAAGATTTGGCATCCGCATTCTCGCGAACAATACAAGCATGTATCGGACATGGTGCCGGCCAGGATGACCTTACAGGATGATGGAGAAAAAGCCGTCGAGACTTTTTAGAGCGATATGCGCAGAGATGGAGAGACGTCTCACCCAAGTGGAACCCCCATTAACAAAAACGGAGATAACCGTTCTCTTTATCAACACCTTAAAGCGCCGTTTATGACAAACTAGTGGGGAGTGCCACGAAGGAGTTTGCAGATATTGTAATATCCGGGAGCTCATAGAACGCCATTAAGAGCGGTAGAATGGAAAGTTCGGAAGGTTCGAAAAGGCGGTGCCTATGAAAAGAAGGAACAGAAACCCACATGGTCGGGATGGAAACCGCTATGCCCCTAATTCATATCCTAACCAACCCCGACCACGAAATTTTCCACCTCCAAATTTCTATTATCCTCCTCAAACCCCTTACTACCAAACACCACCTCCTTCCTACCCCGTATACGCTATGAACAACCAAAGACCTGCCACCACTTTCTCACAAAACACTGCACCAGCTCAAAACCAACTCAGAAATGAGCCAAGACCAGCGAGGCCTAATACCGAGAGACCGCAGTTTACTCCCATCCCTGTGTCGTATGGGGAATTGTACCCAAAACTTTTGGAGAAACAACTGATCTCTCCCCACTACATGGCACCCCTTAAACCTCCATACCCGAAATGGTACGATCCAAATGCTAGTTGTGCATATCATGCCGGGAATCAAGGGCATTCTCTGAGAATCTTGCTTTTAAAAGGAGAGTTCAAGGGCTCATCGACGCGCATCTTGCGATTTGATGAATGCTGGCGATGCAGGCTGGGAATCCATTCCCAAACCACACCGAAGGAATGTGAGTGCAGATAGGAGAGGAGGATAAGCGACGAAGTAAAAGATGGGTATTCGAGTAAGAACACCTCTGCGAGAATGCGGAGGTGTTAGTTGAAAAAGGGCTACTCTGTCCTTTTAATGGAGTATTCGAAGGAAGGATGCAAAAAGTCACAATTTTTGCGAGTTCCACGGCATCGATCGAAGGGCACAAAGATTCATCCTGTGATGAATTCAGAGGATTATTGCAAAGTATGATGGATAACAAGGAGATCGAGAGATTTTTGTCAAGCCAAGAGGCCGATAGTGGAGAAATATGTGCCTCCGACAATCAACCATCGGTCCCCTTATAGCGCTGATCGACCATTGGTGATCTATTATGACGCGAAGAAAGAACCGGTGAAACCAAAAATGATAATCGAAATACCATCTCCTTTCCCTTATAAGGACAACAAAACAAATCTCGTGGAGATATGATGTCAAAGATCGTCACACCTGAAGTTGGAAAGTCCAAAGCCGTAATTGAAGATGTTGGGAGGTAGGTCATTTTACTTCAAGTGGACGGTGCTATTCCAAAGAAGTTGAACCAGTAAAGAAAAGTAGCGACTTGAAGCAAAAAGGGAAAGCAGTGATGCACGAAGTCGAAGTCGAGCAAGAAATCCCACCCGCACAAGAAACTAAAAAGCCTGTGAATGAGGAAGAAGCTCAAGAATTCTTGAAATTTATCAAGCACAGTGAGTATAGTGTGGTGGAACAATTGAGCAAGCAAGCAAGACGAATCTCGCTTTTATCTCTCTTTAAAATTCGAGCCACATCGAATGCCTTATTGAAGGTGTTAAATCAAGCTTATGTAGCCAACAACATATCGGTTGAGAAGCTTGATAGGTGGGTAAACAATCTGAATGCGGACAATTTCATCTCTTTTAGTGATGATGAGATACCGCCAAATGGTAGAGGATCGGTGAAAGCGCTGCATATCACGACTCGCTGCAAGGGCTACATAATACCGAACGTACTCATCGATAATGGGTCGGCGTTAAATGTTATGCCATTGGCCACACTTTCCAGAATACCGATGGATTTGTCCTATTTAAAGGCCTGTCATTTCCACAAGAAGGGCATTCGACGGACGAGGCGTGAAGTTATGGGAAAGATTGAGATCCTCTAGAAGTGGGCCCTTACATTTATGATGTTGAGTTCCAAGTCATGGACATTATGCCATCGTGCAAAGCGCGCCTTTTAGGAGACCACTGGATCCATTCTCGCCGGGCGGTCCGTCATCCCTCCACCAAAAATAAAATTTATCATGGACCAATTACATGCCGTCACAGTCGAAGGAGAAGAAGATATTGTCGCATCAGATCTGGCGATGCACCGTGACATTTTGGAAGCGAACAAAGACGCAATGGAGTGTTCCTTCCGGTCCTTGAATTTGTGAATGCCACTTTCGTTCTTTGAGGAAACAGAAATTCCAGATGCAAAAGCGCCGAGAAATACCAGAATGGGTGTCAAGTTGACCGTAGGAAGAGGAGCTCGAGCAAGAAGAGGTTTAGGCAAACATTTGCAAGGAATAGTTAGGGCTTTAAAGCCAGTGCAGCACAAGGCTCGATACGGTTTGGGATTCCAGCCTGACATGCGTCAAAGAAGAAGACAGTGGAAGAAAGATCAGGAAAGGAGGATTGCTAGAACTTTGGGTCGAGAACCAGAATGGGAACCAATAGAATACCCTCATTTGTCAAAAACATTTAAATCATGGAATGATATACCTGGACAAGACGATCCACGAAACATGATGAGGATAATTGAAAGGGGTTTTCAATGTCTAGTATAAATGTCATTGACAAAGGGGCTGGTACAAGTAAAGATGTCTCGAGATACGCCCCTTGCCCTCCTTGGTTTCATGTTGAACAATTGGACTTCCGAGGAGCTTCTTGTAGTTTATAAGACTTCGTGAGTAATGCCAAACATTAACCTTCTATTGTGTCTTTAGATATAATAGAAATTCTTTTGTAAGAGCGTGCATTCGCTCTTTATCATTTAAATGAATATCAATGAAAGATGCATTTTGTCACGATTTTTCGCATTATCGCTAATTTCATAATCATTTTCTCATTTCATAGCCCATATTCACATTTGCCACATTCCATGCCATAATATTCCTTTGTTGATTCCAATACTTGGATGCCCCTCTATAGTTTCTTTTTCCATTCAACTTTCAGTGCTCGATATCGATGACATGAACAAACCGTTCTACGAATCTTGAAATCGATTTTGAGAAGGCCGCTTTGTTTAGGGAATTTGAAGTCAAGAAAATCTTTTGCAAGACTACGTCTCGCCTCCTGAATTGTTAAGAATGGTGGAACAAGAGGATAAACAGATTTTGCCTCATGAAGAATCAGTGAAACAATAAACTTGGGCAATCAAGAAAGTAAACAAGAAGTGAAGATTGGGACTTCTATTTCGTGAGAGCACCGGCATAATTTGATCGCTCTACTCTGCGAATACAAAGATGTTTTCGCATGGTCATACCGAGACATGCCGTGGGCTAGATGAAGACTTAGTGGTCCATAAACTCCCATTAAAACCAGAATGCAAGCCCATCCAGCCAAAAATTAAGACGGATGAGACCGAAATGCTGCTTTGAATAAAAGAGGAAGTCAAGAAGCAATTTGACGCTGGTTTCCTACAAGCCTCCAAATATCCGAATGGGTGGCCAATATAGTCCCTGTACAAAGAAAGATGGCAAAGTACGAATGTGTGTGGATTACTGTGACTGAATCGAGCAAGCCAAAAAGATAATTTTCCCTTGCCACATATTGATACGTTGGTAGACAACACAAAAACAAAACATTGTTTTTTTTCATGGATGGATTCTCGGGTATAATCAGATCAAGATGGCCCCGAGGATATGGAGAAAACTACCTTCATAACAATGTGGGGAACGTTACTCACAAGGTGATGCCATTCGGGTTAAAGAATCTTTGGGGCAACATATCGAGAGCTATGGTGACGTTATTCCATGACATGATGCATAAAGAAATAGAGGTCTATGTCGATGATATGATTGCTAAATCCCGGGGAAGAAGATCATATAGTGAACCTGAAGAAGTTGTTCGACAGCCGAGAAAGTTCCATTAAAGCTCAATCCAAATGCAAATGTACGTCGGGCTACCTCGGGGAAGTTGCTAGGCTTCATTGTCGAGTGAAAGAGGTATCGAGGTCGATCCGAGATAAAATAAGAGCCATTCAAGAGTTACCACCCCACACACGCAAAAAGGAAGTTAGAGGATTTTTAGGGAGATTAAACTACATCGCCCGATTTATCGCTCAACTTACCAACCAATGTGACCCAATATTTCGGCTTCTTCAAAACATAACCCGAGATTGGAATGAGGAATGCCAGTGGCCTTTGATAAGATAAAGCAATACTTGTCTAGTCCTCCGGTGCTAGTACCGCCAACTCCGGGAGACCTTTGATTTTGTATTTGACGGTGTTCGAAAATTCAATGGGTTGCGTCTTTTTAGGGCAACACGACGAGAGACGGGAAAGAAAGAGAAGGCGATCTACTACCTCGTAAAAAGTTCACTGAATATGAGGCAAAGTATTCGCCCATTGAAAAATTTTGTTGCGCTCTGGTTTGGGTAGCTCGGAGGCTCGCATAATACATGTTGTACCATACGACATGGTTGATTTCAAAGTCGGATCCGATAAAATACATGATGGAATCACCGCACTATCGGAAGAATGGCCCGATGGCGATCCTCCTTTCTAATATGACATTGCTTATGTAAGTCGAAGTCAATAAAGGAGAAGCGCAATAGCCGACTTTCTAGCAACTCGAACAACGTAAGAATATGAGCCTTTAAGATTTGATTTTCCTGGACGAAGACTTAATGTGCATCGAAATGAAACCAGAGTCATCAAGTGAGAAGTCATGGAAGATGTGCTTTGATGGTGCGTCGAATGCTTTGGGGCATGGGATCGGAGCCATCCTGGTGTCACCAGAAGGGAATCACTATCCGCTTATCGCAAGGCTGAACTTCTTCTCGTACCAATAATATTGCGAATATGAGGCTTGTATCATGGGGCTTCGTGCAATTATTGATCGAGACATCAAAATCCTAGAGGTGTACTTGAGACTCAAATAGTAATTTACCAAATCCGTGGAGAGTGGGAAGTAAGGGATCCAAAATTGATTAAGTACAGCGATTTAGTGGCTGAATTGATCAAAGAATTCAAAGAGGTAACTTTTCACTATTTCCCACGAGAAGAAAACCAACTTGCTGATGCCCTGGCCACTTTGGCTTCAATGTTCAAAGCAAGTAAAGAAGCAGAAATAATGCCCCTCAAAATGAGTATATATCAGGTCCCTGCACACTGTTGTAGCATTGAAAAAGAAGCAGACGGGCGTCCATGGTTCCACGATATCCTAGAATATATCAAGAATCAAAAGTATCCCGAACAAGCAAATGAGAACGACAAAAGAACAATCAGAAGAATGGCAACGGGATTTGTTCTTGATGGGGACATCCTATACAAAAAAGGAAAGGATCAGATACTCTTGAGATGTGTGGATGATGTTGAAGCTAGGAAAATACTTGAAGAGGTCCATGAGGGAATCTGCGGAACACATGCCAATGGTTTCAATATGGCCAGGAAGATCATGAGACTCGGTTATTATTGGCTGACAATGGAAAGTGACTGCATCAATTTTGCCAGAAAATGTCACAAATGCCAAATCCACGGCGATAAAATTCATGTGGCCCCTTCTCCTCTTCATGTCATGACCTCTCCGTGGCCTTTTGCTATGTGGGGCATGGACGTTATAGGGCCAATCTCTCCAAAGGCATCAAACGGACATCGATTCATCTTTGTGGTCATCGATTACTTCACAAAATGGATAGAAAGCCGCCTGCTTGCCAATGTGACAAGGATCGCAGTTTGCAGATTTTTGAAAAAGGAGATCATTTGCCGGTACGGCTTACCTGAAAGAATCATTTCAGATAATGCCACGAATCTGAACAATAAGATGATGAAAGAAGTGTGTGAGCAATTCCAAATAAAGCATCATAACTCCTCGCCCTATCGCCCGAAGATGAATGGGGCACAAAGCGACTAACAAGAACATTAAGAGGATCATTGGGAAAATGACTCAGAGACGTACAAAGATTGGCACGAGAAACTTCCATTTGCTTTGTTTGCATATATCGCATATCTGTCACGAACATCTACGGAGCAACTCCTTTCTCTCTAGTCTATGGAATGGAAGTCGTACCTCTATCGAGGTTGAGATCCTCTCTGCGAGAAGTCTTAATGGAATCAAAATTAGAAGAAGCGTAATGGGTCCGAGCTCGATACGATCGCTTGAACCTCATCAAGAAAAACGTCTAAAGAGCAATTTGTCATGGCGGATGTACCAAAAGAGAATGATTGCAAAAAGACATGACAAGAAGGTACGACCAAGAGAATTCCAGAAAGGAGAACTTGTGTTGAGGAAAATTCTCCGATACAAAAGGACTCGCGAGGAAAATGGGCACCAAATCTGGAAGGACCGACGTAAAAAGGCATTTTCGGTGGAGCTTTGATCCTTACCGAGATGGATGGGAAAGAGTTAGCAAATCCATTGAACTCGGATGCGGTGAAGAAGTACTATGCTTGAAAAAAAGAAAGTCAAGATGAAAACCGAAAAGGGCATCTTAAAAAAAAAAAAAAAAAAAAGGGATCAGAGCGAAAACCCGAAAGGGCGTTCGATTAAAAAGATTAGGATGAAAACCGAGAGGGCATTCTAATGAAGCAAATATTTGGCTTACAAGGAAAGATGTTTTAAACCATACGGCAAACAGTGAGACTACAGTATTTGAAGCATCTCTGAAAGCTCGAAATCTTCTACGCAAGGAGCCAGACTCGAAAAGATTCTTGATCGAGGAACGTGGAAGAGTTCATGTGTTGAATATCTAGAGCATTTGTATCCGTTGAATATGATCTTTTTTTTTCCTTTCTTGACATTTTTACTCTCATTGGTTAACTTCCTTTGTTTGCCACACTTGAAATAAATGAATACGAGATATCATTTTTGTCCCTACTTGACCTTTTGTTTCATGCATCTCATTATGTGTTTATTTACATGATAAATGGTGAAATGACATGCTCTAAACGAAAAGAAATGTTAAGAATTACTTGGATGAAAACTTGATAAACACAAGAGCCTCAAAGCCGAATAAAATTCAACCAGGGCTAAAGAGCGATATCTCGAGAAACGTTGATTACTTGTAAAGCCTAAAGGCGCGAGTACATGGCTTAAAGAGAAAGTCAAGAGCCTGAGCAATGCGACGCAGATCATGAAAATCCGTGACCAAAAAGGACAAACGACAAAGAGCACTCGCATAATCATGTAGACATAAAGGAATTTAAGACAAACATGTGCATATCATGATAATCTCATGCATGGCATATACAGTATTCCAAGAGGTGAGTTGAGCCTCAAGACATGTTTTAGGTGTAATTTAATTCATGTTTTTTCAAAAACTAACTCATATTGCGAGAGATGAGTTGAGCCTGCCACGCTACTGAGTATCTTTATTTATGGCTTCAAAAAATTGACCAGTATTGCAGAGGTGAGTCAAGCTCCTAGCACGCCGAGGTAATCTCCACCTGTGCTTTTTCAAAAATCGACTCATATTGCGAGCGTAGTCAAACCTCAGTCACACCGAGGTCTTTCACTCTGCTTATCAAAAATCAACTGATATCATGAGAGGAGTCGAGCCTCACACACGCTGAGGCACTTCAACTGATGTTCCAAAATCGACTCATTAAGAAGTGAGTTGAGCCTCAGGCAGCCGAGGTATTTTAAATTTCCACCCTCAATTTATGTTTTTCAAAGGTCAACTCATATCTAAGAGTTAATGGTTTCTGAACTTGCTTCTAAGAAATAATTCATATCAAGTGAGAGTTTGAGTTATCCAGGCAAGCTTCGAGTTTTGAAATTCTCTCCGTGCCGTTTTCAAATTATCAACTCTATATAGCAGAGTTGCCTTCTCTCTAGCTAATTTATATGTTTCAAAATCAACCCATATTGTGGAAATGTTGAGCCTCTCGAATCATTGAGGTATGCTTCAGACTCTGTTTTAGAGGTCAATTCATATTGCAAAAAATGAGTTGAACTTCGTGATCACATGCCTAAGCAAAGACTAAAATTGAAGCTAATTAAAGACACCGTTATTCTCTGGCGATGTGACGGTCAATGGCCTGGCAAGTCTCCCCCCAAGCCAGATTCTGGTACAGCGTGAGGGTGAAGATACCAAAGCTGCTTTTGGGGAAGTTGTAACGAGAAGATCTAACCTATCCCAGTACGTGAAGAGAAGGTATCAAGAGAACTTGATCTTTCCGTGCTAGGCGTCGGCCACACAACTCATATTCTTGAGATTCACGATAGATTAGTTAGCGGATGCATATCAGAGATCTGATGAATAATGAAAGCATATGTGTGGAGGAAGCTACCACGAAGAAGCACCGTGTCAAGACTACGAAGAGTGGGGCAAAATTGCTCATTATATGTTTCATCTATACACCCTATGAAACAGTTAGGAGGCGGCTGACAATTAACATTGGCTGCTAAAATAAGCTGCAAACACCCATGGCCACTAAACCCAATACAATTTCTTTTACAACATTAAACTCCAAACCATTGACCATAACTTTAACCCATAAACCCCTTTGCAATCAATAACACGCAATGCCAGATACAAACCCTGCCTCCCACGCTTTACCTTCCTCGCGCCGCGCTAGCACATCGTCTACTGCCTCACTTTTTCGCGCCACATCTACGTTCGTATATACTGACACCTCAAGAAGCATGACAAGCAACCAAACAATAGGGATAAATGCAAACGAGAGAAACCTGTAGAATGAAAAGTTTTGAATCTGAGATATAAAATAACCTTCCATTTTGAGAGCAAAATTTTATCTCTATTTGCAATTGAAATAGCAAGATATCATCAAACAGACACATCACAGTTGAAGATTCAAAGTGTATTAAAACACAGTTATTTTGTTTTTATTTGTTTAATTGATTTTATGCACATATATACATATATATACATATAAATAAATGTGAATAAATATAAAAAAGAATCATCTTCTGTATCACGCCCGCTTACAGTAGGCGTTCTCGCTTTGCGCTCCTCCTCTTTTCCTCTCCCTCTTTTTTTTCTCTCTCTCCAAGTGATTTGAGAATCTACTATACTATATGAAGTCACAGCTTGACTACCTTCTAACCAAAAGCAGGGCCGCTTGGACTTCCCATACCTGCGCGGATACGGAATCACAGAGTTGTATCAAGCATGAAGGAATGCTAATTTATGTGCTAATCGGCCCTTCCATTCCAGTCGTTTATTGCTTTAAATTATTTTCTATTTTATCATTGTTGCAATCTAATCCTAGGTACTATTAAGTGGCAGGATATTCGCCGCCCAGTCTTCTCCTTCATGGATGGCTTCTCTAGATACAACCAGATAAAGATGCATCCTGAAGATATGAAAAAGACCACATTCGTAACCATGTAGAGTTTTGCTATAAAGTAATGCCATTCAGATTAAAAAATGCGAGAGCGAAATATCAAAGAGAAATGATAACCCTATTTCATGATATGATGCGCAAGAAAATCGAGATTTATGTCGATGATATAATCGTAAAATCTCGAACAGAAAAGGAGCATATACAAGTCCTAAGGAAATTGTTCTTGAGGCTGAGAAAATTCCTGTTAAAGCTCAATCCAGCAAAATATACCTTCGAGGCTAGGTCGGGAAAATTATTAGGATTCATAGTCAGTGAAAAGGGGATCGAGATCGACTCAGGTAAATTTAGGGCTATACAGGAGTTACCTCCATCGCGCGCTCAAAAAGAGGTTCAGGGTTTCTTAGGGAGATTAAATCACATCGCCTAGTTCATTTCGCAACTAACTGAGAAATGCGACCCCATATTCCTTCTCCTTAAAAAACACAATCCAGGTGTATGGGTTTAGGAATGCCAGAAAAATTTTGACAAGGTCAAGCATTACTTGTCCAATGCCCTAGTACTGATGCCACCTAGTCTAGATAAGCCATTGATACTGTACTTAGCAATATTTGGAAATTCTATAGGATGCGTGCTTGGCCAACACGATGAGTCAGGGAAAAAAGAAAGAGTGATATATTACCTCAGTAAGAAGTTTATTGAATGTGACACAAGATACTTGCCAATTGAAAAGTTGTGTTGTGCCTTAATCTAGACAACCCGGAGACTGAGATAGTACATACTGTACGATACAACTTGGCTAATCTAAAAATTAGACCCTCTAAAGTACATTGATAGAGTCGACTGCTTTGAATGGAAGAATGGTCCGATGGTAGATTCTACTTTTCGAATTTGATATAATTTATGTAAACCAAAAAGCAACAAAAGGAAGTGCAATAGCAAATTTTCTAGCTAGTAGAGCTCTAGAAGATTACGATCCTTTGAATTTTAATTTCCCAAACAAAGATCTGATGTATGTTGCGACTACTGAAGAAGGCGCTTAAGAAGAACATCCCTGGAAACTAAATTTTGATAGGGCCTCAAATGCTATAGGTAATGGAATTGGGGCAGTCTTGGTATCCCCAGACGGATATCATTATCCTTTCACCAATAAATTTAACTTTGATTGCACAAATAACTTAACAGAATACGAAGCATGCATCATGGGTATCCGTACAGCCATAGAACGGAAAATCAAAGTATTAGAGGTATATGGGGACTCTACACTAGTAATCTATCAACTCAAAGGAGAATGGGAGACGAGTGACCCCAAGTTGACCAATTATCAAAGGCTAGTCCTTGAATTAATTAAGGAGTTTGATGACATCACCTTCTGCTACCACCTGCTAGATAAAAATCAGATGGTTGATGCCCTGGCTATTTTAGCTTCCATGGTCAAAGTAAACAGACAAAAGGATATAAAACCTATCCAGATGAGTATTTATGAGGCTCTGGTCGATTGTTACAACATCGAGGAAGAAGAAAAGGATGATCATCCTTGGTACCATAATATACTGCGATATGTAAAGAATCGTGAATACCTAGAGTAGGCAACCGAGAATAATAAAAGGAAGCTAAGGAGACTGGCCAATGACTATGTTTTAGATGAGGAGATCCTATATAGAAAAATAAATGATCAAATGCTACTAAGATGTGTGAATGCTGTTGAGGCCGAGAAAATCTTGGAAGAAGTCCATGATGTTTGCAGAATACATGCTAATGGTTTTACAATAGCTAGGTAAATCATGAGTTCGGGTATTATTGGTCCACCATGGAAGGGGATTGTATCAATTATGCCAAGAGATGCCGTAAGTGCCAAATTTATGGAGATAAAATCCATGTGCCTCCTTCACCTCTTTACGTTATGACTTCTCCAAGGCCTTTCTCTATATGGGGCATGGATGTCATTAGGCCCATCTCACCAAAAGCTTTCAATGGGTATCGATTCATCTTTGTGGTCATCGACTACTTTACTAAGTGGGTAGAAGCCGCTTCTTACGCCAATGTTACAAAGTCGGCAGTCAGTAAATTCTTGAAGAAAGAGATCATATGTCAGTATGAATGCCAGAAAAGATCATATCTGACAATGCATTAAATTTGAGCAACACAACTCGTCACCATATCGCCCAAAAATGAACAGTGTAGTTGAGGCAGCCAATAAAAACATTAGGAAGATCATAGGAAAAATGACAGAGACTTATAAAGACTGGCATGAAATGTTACCATTTGCCCTTTATGCTTATCGAATGTCTATCAGAACCTCTACCGGGGAATCACTTTTCTCATTAGTATGTGAAATGGAGGCGGTTTTGCCTATTGAAGTCGAGATCCTTTCTCTCTGAGTTTTATCAGAGTTAAAGTTAGATGAAGTAGAATGGATCCAATCTCGATATGATTAGTTGAACTTGATTGAAGAGAAGAGGTTGAAAGCTATCTGTCATAGTCAGTTGTACCAAAAACAAATTATGCGAGCTTATGAAAAAAAGGTTCGCCCTAGAGAATTCCATGAGGGAAACCTATTATTAAAAAAGATCCTGCTCATACAAAAAGACTTCAGAAGGAAATGGATGCCAAATTGGGAATGACCTTATGTGGTAAAGAAAGCCTTTTTCTAGGGGAGCGTTGATTTTGACCGAGATGGATCGCAAGAACCTGCCTAATCCTATGAATTTAAATTCAGTCAAGAAATACTTCACCTAAAAAAAGGGAAGGGAGAGGCCAAGGCGAAAACCCGCAAAGGGTGCCTTGAGACTGAAGAGGTTTTGAGTTGAAAACCCAAGTAAGGGCAACTAAAATTTAGATCGAAGATTGAACATGTGGTAGTCGTATCTACTCAGAAGGAGAAACGTTACATCTTGGGGCATCAACAAAGCACTCTAGATCTCCTAAACACATATTAGGCTCAAAATGGTCCTCAAGAAGTTTGTGCAGAAAAGCTCATGCTGCGATATTTGGGGAACCTATTTTCATCTTACTCATTTTGTATTTTAGCAGCATTTGCTATTTTGATTAATCTATTCATTTCAAGTTTTGATCCCAATAAATTTCAATCTTGTCCATTGTTACAACCTTTTTCAAGCATTTTTACATTGAAATAATGATTAATGGACTAACAATATTCAACTAAAGGGATTTCTGCATATTGCTCTGAAAGGCTTCTAAATAGTACAAGGACCTGAAACAGGACCACTAGTTAGAACTAACCAAATCTGAGGGTTGGAAATATATGGGAATGAATAGTCTAAATTGTGATTACTTCTTAGGGTTTCCTGTCAAACATACTAGGTATGAACAAGAAAGCATGGTAACATATCAGTGATAGAACCTTGACGAACAACGAGCAATGTAAACCTAAGCACTAAAAAGGGGATCATTCTAAAAAATGACATTCTGCATTCATACAAATATCATTCATATACATCTAGTTAGGAGCATTTGATTCATTCTGATCATAACATCCTAATTGCTTGGCATAAATATAGGCCTATGAAATGGATTCTAGAGGTTATGTTCCCTAGAGAACGGTGTAACAAATCAGTGAAACCATAATTTCTATACCCCTGAAGTTACAGTGGGTTGGATTGAATATAGCAAATCTTGTCTCCCTGAAGATGCAATGGAGCGAGATGAAGCTACAAATCTCATATCCCTGAAGTTGTAGTAGATCAGATTAAAGCTACAAATTTTATCTTCCTAAAGTTGCAGTGGAGTAGATTAAAGCTACAAATCTTATCTCTCTGAAGTTGCAGTGGAGTAGATTGAAGCTACAAATCTTATCTCCCTAAAGTTGTAGTGGAGCAGATTGAAACGACAAATCCTATACCTCTGAAATTGTAGTGGTTTGAATTAAATCTACCATAGTGAGTCTTATTTCTCTGAAGTTGCAGTGGAACAAATTAAAGCTACAAATTACAAATCTTATCTCTCTGAAGTTGTAGTGAAGCAGATTGAAGCTACAAGTCTTATCTCCCTGAAGTTGCAGTAGAGTAGATTGAAACTACAATTCCTATACCCTTGAAGTTACAGTGAATTAGAATAAGGCTACTTGGAAAAGAGACGCACCAAATAAGTCAAGATTCGGCAAAACCAGACAAAATTAGCCCTTTCTAAAGTCTTTGCTCCGTTCCCGTTATACGACAACGAGCAAAGAGGGGCAGCTGTAACAACCCAATTTTGCCCAAGCTCGGTAATAAAACTAAAAAAAATAAAATATATAATGACAATCCATTTATAAGGCCCGAAAGCCCAAAAAATTTACAAACCCAAATACAAAGAGAGGCCAATGGCCCAAAAACCTAAACTCTTTCAAAAAAAATTAAAACTCTAGTTCTCTCTGTGTCGCGCCCCACGTTAGCGTGCTCACCGCCCGAGGCCTGATGTGCCCCTGCCGCCATTGCACCAAAATGGCAAATGTGCACTTCCCACCGTCGTTGTTGACTGTGCACTGCCACTTGCAAAACAGAAAGAAAAAGGACAGAAACAATGGCAAAAACAGTAGATGACAAAAACAATAAAAGAAAAAAGAAAAATATGTATAATCGGCTATAAAAACCAGATTTGAAATTTATTTTCGGACACACAGAGAGAAATAAAAAAGAAAAAAAAACAACAACAAGATTAAAAAAAGGTAGATTTTATTTATTTTATTTTGCGAAAATAGAAATAAAATAAAGTTTGCTCACCTGCGCCGCCTTGCTCTTCGCAGTGCAAGGCCAAGGCCACTGTCTCCAATGAAAGACAGTATTGTCGGATGAGAGAAACTGAAAGGTTTCTTAAATTTTTTTAGGGTTTCGACATATTATTCAAATCGAGTTTTAAAAAAAGGGGGTTAAAAGGGTTTTAAAAAATGGGTTTTTTCCAAAAAAAAGAAAGGTTGAAAAGGGCACTGTTTTCTCTCTTCGACCACCGGAGGCAATGGCCGTCGTCGCTGATGACCGATGGCCACTGTGGCCCACAGCGGCCCAGTGGCCGAACATAAGGGGCTTTCATAAAAAAAGAAAAGAAAGAAGAAGTTTTTTTCTTAAAATAAAAGCTTACAAATGATTTTTTTTATTTATCACTTTTATAGGCCTCCAAAACGGTGTCGTTTTGGGATTGGCCTCAAACGCCCAAAACTGCGTCGTTTTGACGCGATTCGATTGCCCGACTCGAACCACCTTTAGGATCTGCGTGTTTTTTAAGGGAGGGGATATTTGTGGCTTTAGTCCTTCTACCTTTTGAGTTATTTTAATTTGGTCCTAATTTCACTATTCTTTCTTTTTAGAAATTATGCCATTCAATTTGGATTCATTTTCAATTTGGTCCTCAGACCGCTGACCCCTCGAGGAATGACGCGTGTATTTTTGGATTAAATTTTTTGGAGCCCTCGAAATTTTGCATCGCGTTTTAATTTAGTCATTTATGTTCCTTTTTTTAATTCAGACATTAGATTTCAATATAATTTCAATTCAGTCCTTATTTTCCCTTTTCCTTTATTTATTTTGCAATTTATAATATATTTTTTGCTTAAATGTCAATTTAGGGTCCGTTTGTTTGCTAGTAAAATGTTTTCCGGAAAATGATTTCTGGAAAATGATTTACTTTTCTAGAAATGATTTACTTTTCTGGTGTTTGGATGAATCTGTGTAAAATATTTTCTATTGTTTGGCAGATTTCTTGAAAATATTTTCCGGAAAAGCTATTTTTACATATATTTATATTTTAAATTGTTTTTTTAATAAATTTATACTTTAAATTGTTTTTACATATATTGCAATGATTTATTTATAAATAAATAAATCAAATTAAATATAAAATAATATTCAATTATTAAGCTAGAATATTAACCGTCATAAATTGAAAACAACCAAAGTCAAATAAATTATTTGTAATTGTGTTATAAAAAAATAAAAACAAGGATTGAATAATTATAAATTAGCTTTCAAACCACAATTAATACTAGAAATTAATAATATTATCCAAATGCATAATTAGTATAATTAGTAGTACACCACATAATAACAACAATATTGTCCAAGTGCATAACTAATATTACACCACATCAAAAGTATCAATATCTTCAACCTTGAGAAAATTTTTGAAGCCAAATTTTTCTATGCTTCTTACTTTTAACTAAAAAAGCTTTGGCCTCAAATTCATGACTTACTAGATAATCAAACACGAAACACAGGAAGTCATCATCAAATCCTTCTGTCTCCATCGACATCACTTCTTCGTAAAGATGTGGTGTCTTATCCGCAGTAAATTGTTCCAAAGCATTAGTAATTTTACCAAGTTGTTCCCCCACAAATTTAATTTGTTCATCAACGATACTTTCTTGAATATTTTTTCTTTTACGTTTGGATGTGCCAGATGAAGATACATTTGTTCTTACCTCTTCAATCTCTTCATTGTCTCTGTCTATAGGCACTGAATCTTGGTTACCATCGTCCAAATCTATGTCAGCAAATGTTCTGGCAAAACTCCCTGTTGCCATATCTTTGCCAACAACCAAAGCCATTTCATCATAATGATCAATGCTTTTATTCAAAAATGGTTCATATTTCTTGTGTGCCTGTTGGATATTATACACAATTAGAATAACAAGTAAAAAACAATTGAAATATACTTAACATATATATACATAAATTACCATCACTACTGCATCATATGTCGCTCTATCACATGTGATCATTTTCATGTTATCATCCCATCCAAAACCACTTTCATCCCGAATTGCGCATATAATCTGCCACTGGTTTTTTACAGTCCTCAAATGATTTTCCACATGCTTCGCATCGCATTGGACTTGAAATCTTTCAGAAATAGCTACGACAACTCGATTAAAGGAAACTGCTTTGAAAGTGTTAGAAGACTTATTTCTTTTCCGGGCTTCTTCTGCTAGAATTTCAAGAAAAAGATGTTCCATCAGTTTTGTCCACCTGAATTGCTTGAAGGTCCCATCTTTGTTGCCCTTACCCATTCTACATTAATAATTTTCATTGTCAATCATTTCAATATCATTATCCAACCAAATAAATTCAATATCTAACATAATAAATTCAACAAGCTTAAAACATAATAAATTTAATATCTAACAAATTCAAGACATAATAATTTCAAAATCCAACAGACTAAAATTTCAATATCATTATCCAACCAACATTAACAAAAAAAAAAATTTAATACTAAAACATACATAACATAGAAACAATAACTCTAAACCCTAAACCTACCTAATATTTCTAGCCATATAATCAGTCCACATAGTCTGTGCAATTTCGTCTCTCTTAGTAGACCATTCTCTTGCTTCTTCCCTTTCTTCTCGCTCCGTAAGAGTTGGTATTATCAAATCAGACTCAGGCTCCTCGTATAATCCAAAATTAAGTAAATCACTAGGATCAACTCCCATTCTATGATTATGAATAATACAACAAGCCAAAACTATATCTACTTGAGTTTGAAAATTCCAAAATGGTTCAGCATCTAATACACGAAACTGTTTCTTCAAAAGCCAAAAAACACTGTCAATGATGATTCACAATGATGAATGACGAAGATTAAAGAGTTCCTTTGCATTTTCAGGCCCCTGATCACTAAACTCTTTTAAATGATATCAGAAACCACGATTGGGGGTAATATATCCATTTCGGATGCCATATCCAGCATCAGCAAGATAATATTTACCTACAATTTTACAAAACATAATATTACTAATAAATTATAAGCTTAATATAACTATTTGGCATTTAATGTTAATTCTGACATTCCGGAATTCTTAATCCTCTTGGGCGTGAAAGTGCATCACTTAAAATAAGAGAATCATGTGCACTACCTTCCCAACCAGCTAGAACATAGGAAAATTTCAAATCAAATGTGATGGCAGCCAATACATTTTGTGTCGTCCCCTCTTTACGGTTACGAAATCTTCCTTGAATGTTAAGTGGAATGGATGCACGAACATGAGTTCCATCTAATGCTCTAATACAATCTTTAAAATAAGGATAAAATCTTGGATTGTTTCTGATTTCACTAGGAGTTGACTCATCAGGTAATCTAATAACTAGTTTATACAATTTCAAAATAGCTCTCAATACAACCCTAAAGTAACGGTGAATTGTCTCAGTTGATCTATAATATCTAGATCCAATCACTCGAAACCTTACATTATGACCAATTATATGTAAAAATATAACTACTTGCTCCCTAATATTCACAGACTTAGTTGATTAACAAATTATTCCTACTAAGAATATCACACAAATTAAAAAAGACAATCGGTCTCATCCTTATCAGATCAATACAATGTTGGTCACCACTATATAAAATACAATTAATATAATTTTCCCTTTCATAATCTCGATTCACACAAGGGTGAGAAGCAATTTCCTTCCTAGTTTTTAATTTTTTAATCCAAAGAGCCCCAAAAGCTAAAACTGAAGCCACAACTCCGACAATTGCATTCCGATCTTGATTACGATCCATCTACACAAAATAATAACACACAAATATTTGATCACTACAAAAAAGATGCAAGCTTATCATAAGATCACATATATGAATAAAGTTACCATGACTAAAGTGCATACATACAAATATGAAAATGTTTGAATAAAAATTATAAATCAAAAAAAGAGTTTGAACTTAAAAATAAAACCCGTTTTAAAAATATTCGAGCTTTGGATAAAAAAATTTTAGTCTGAACCCGACTCAAATATTTTAACCTAAAATTTTAACCATATCCCTTTTCCCTTACCCGGTCTCAAGGATTAGCTCTCTTTCTTGAGCTTGGAAGCATTAAGTTAAACCATGAATTTAGTTAAAGCTATAAAGCGAAAGAGGGAACTTAAATCAAATAGACAGAATGATGTAAACTAATTCAATATTAATGGTGCAATTTAATTTTATAATTTTGATGGACAAAATACTATTGGTGGTCAGGGTCCTTCAAACAAGCTTTAAATTAGTGGATTATATTGTTTGTAGTGTCAAATATTGATAATCCATACCCATTATAGTTTGTCTTAAAAGAGAAAAAAGAAAATAATAAAACCAATAATAAATAATTATAATTATAATTAACTTCCAAGTCAAAAACACTTTTCAATATCATATTTATTATTACATGATTATTAAGTGAATTTATTTTTTAAAATTTTAAAAAGTCATACAAATAATTAGATTTAAATTTTAAATCCAAAAAGTAGAGAGACTAACTTGAAAATAAAATTAAGGATTAAATTTTAAATGTATGTAATGTATAAAGACTTAGAAAAATATATTTCAACCTTTAATTTTATTACTATAATTTGACACAAAAAATAATTATTGTAATTATTTTTTTGATAATTTAACTAGAATTAAATCAAAATAGAGAGAATAAATTTGAATGCCTTAGAAGCCTGAGGATGAAATAGATTATCTAAAAAAATAAAAAGATTATCCTATCCTAATAATATATCCTAATAATAAATTTGAATTTAGTCAATGGAATGAATATGTATCCCTACTGGTTGTCTAAAGCTTCCAATTAATTGATTTGATGCAATATGTAGGTTAATAATTTTAATATATATAGATAAATAAGTCATAATTTTTTACAAAATATTTTAAATGTTAAATATTAAAACTACATAGTAAATGTAATTCTATAAATTAAGTAACGTTATTACTTGATAATAGTGAAATAATTTATAAGCATAACGTATATAGAATAATTATTTTTTATTTTTTATTTTTTAAAAGTATATATTTTATATATCGAATCGGATCATAACATGTTATTAAAATTTTTTAAATAAATATATAGAAATATAACTATCAATCACTACAGGAGAACAGACTTTTAGCGGCGTTTTTTTTTGCCTTTAGCGGCGCTTTTAAGCGCCGCTAAAACTATTAGCGGCGTTTTCACAAGCGCCGCAAAAACGCCGCTATAGACAGCGCGCGTTTTCTTTTGCGCCTTATTTAAAAACGCCGCTATAGACGGCGTCGCAAAATTTTGCGGCGTTTATTTAAAAACGCCGCTAAAGACCATGACCTTTTTCTTTTCCAAAGCGCCGCTAAAGACCATGACCTTTAGCGGCGCTTTTCCCGCAAACGCCGCTATAGACCATGACCTTTAGCGTCGCTTTTTCCAAAAGCGCCGCTACAGACCATGACCTTTAGTGGCGCTTTTCCCAAAAACGCCGCTAAAGACAATGACCTTTAGTGGCGCTTTTTTTACAAACGCCGCTACGGAACAAACCTTTAGTGGCGCTTTTCTCAAAACGCCGCTAAAGAATATAAGCTTTAAAAAATATATTTTTATTAAATAATATTTATTTCCTATATTATATTTTATTTTTGAAACTTTAAACTATATACTCTTAAAATAAATAAAAAATATTAATTAAATTAAATTTTCTATTAAAATTTTAACTTTAAAACTAAATATAAAAATTGATGAATTTAAATTTGAAATTTAAATATTATGTTTAAATAAATGGGCAATCTACCAAAGAACAAAGAGATAATACAATTTATGAAAATTTCACATCGATGAGAATTTTTAGATAAATTTTAAGCACATTTACATTTATGGAAAGAAAGAAAAAACAAAAGCTCATACCAAATTCAAAGTAACAAAATGGAAGAAAATGCCAAAGAATCAAAACTATCTAAAAATGAACCCACTTTTGACATTCTAACAGTTGATTCTCCCATACAAGAAAAGAATGTAAATCCCACAACCATAAATTACTAACAAACATACCAAGCTCTTGAAGGTTAACATCGGGAGCAAGAAAAGAATTCTCTTTCATCTTGTTTGTGTGGATCTCAAGAATCACAAACGACTATTTTCGTCGGGAAGACTTATCTCAACTTGAACCTCCAAACGTCATGGCCTCTGAGGAAGAAAAGTATTCAAAGATTTAGCCGAGATCAAGAGACAATACAGTTCATAATGTAATCGCATCAACCATCACAAACCAAAAGTTCGCAAAGCACACAAAATTATGCACATAAAAATTACTTAGCTTACAATGCGGCATGCTTACTCCGGATCATAAGTATAAACCTTATTCATAGGCCATCAAATTCTCCATAATAACTAACAGTTTTGTTGTAACTATAAAATGCATCAATATTTTGTTTCTAGTCTTTGGTTGTTAATCAAGCTTCTTATATAGAGGAAGATCCAATGTGACAAAGAGCTAGACAGATAGCTTGCTTTTTGCATGTGTGTGTGGGGAGAGAGAAAGGAGGGGATGGAGGACGGAGGAGTAACCTCAAAAGGGCTTCATCAAGCGGATCATTTCATTGGTCATTCCAATAAGTAAAACATTACTTAGAGACTCCACTCCATCTATCTCAAAAGCAAATTATTCCTTTAGTTAAAAGTGTCATATTAATAAGACATGGTTACCACAAGAACCAAGAAAATGACACAAGACAAAGAGTTTTTAAGACTAGGAAGTCATCCACGGTCTAGTTCTCGACCTTGGTAAGCAAATGTTTCTACAATGTTGTCATGAACTTGGTACCATCTCTAGTTGAGCCTCTTGACTACAAAGACCAAGTAAACCACATAATTCACTAAGACAGTTCAATAATACAATTAGACAGATTGAAATAAATTGTCTAAATACTCTTTATAATTGAATCTTTATACATAACTAGGCCACATAATATATTCCTTCACATATCAAGAAATAAGCTTGCATCTAACTTAAATAACTCCTTTGTGAAATTTCCCCTGATTTTATTAGCATCTTAAACTCAACAACATATATATAAGGATACAAACATAATTATTTATCAACATCAGAGAGAAATTCTAGGACTTAAAAGCTATAGCTCTTTGCAACAGTTTTATCACTCACTGCTTCTATTTAAAGAACACAGCTATGTAAAGATTCTTAAAAAAAAAAAATTACAATGTAAAGGAAATTAGAAGCATCAAATAAAAGAAGGTGAAAGTATTACTGATCTGAGGGATGCCTAGAAGTATATTAACGCAAAATTGTACCGTACATATAGCATCAATTTCATCAAAAATTATGACATGCAAATCACTTTCACAATCGAAAAGTTGAATGAACGTGAAAAGTGGGCAAATTTCTCTTACCACGAGTCCTTTGATCATTCTCAGGATCTGCAAACAGGTCCCTAACATTCTTCTCAGTTTCACCAACAAACTTGCTCAGGACTTCAGGACCAGTTAACGATCTAACATATATATTCACCACATTCACAAACATAATAGTCAATAGAGTCAAATGCAAAGATCTATGAAACATTTATGCAAAACAGGACAAGACACAATACAGTAGAGAATTTGCTAAAAGTAAGCATACACTCATATATGAAAACATCAACAAAGAAGATGGAGACGATAAAGTGAATTATGTACAGTTCATGGTCATATATATTCTCTTGAACCCACCATTAAATCACTTTTTGCATGGATGCAGAGTTACGGATGGGGAACTATCCCAAAAAAAAATGCAAGAATCACTCATACGAGATCTTACAAGAAGTATATGATGAAGAACATAATAAATTGTCAAAACTATCTAAGAGCCATTTCTTTGAAAAAACAAGCTAACTACAAGATCAACATTGGGCTTGACTCCTGTCTACTACTTTTGGATCAAAGAACAAGTATATGATGAAGAACATAATAAATTGTCAAAACAGATGATTGCATTAATTATTGTTAGATCAAAAAGCAAAAGAGAGGACAGCAAATATATGAAGAATTCATTATAGAACTCAACTTTGACAACCCAATTCTAGAAAGACTATAACCAATGAGTAAATGGAAAAAAGGAGAAAATATTGTACCTTGCACTCGTTGAGGTTGATTTCATTACTTCCACCATTTCTCTTTCTCTAAACACTCAAAAACAAAACCCAAAAGCTTAAAATAGATCCTTGTGAAGAACAAACCAAAACTCACAATTCGTATTCCAAACCCAAATAAATAAAAAGTAAAAAAAAAAACAAACAACAAAGATGTTAATCGATCTTATTCTCTCTTTTTCCACTTCAAAAGATCCTTCCTTTTGTTTTTCCCGCCGTTAGAGCTTATTATCAAGAGAAAAGATAAACAGCTTAAAAATCTCTTCAAAAGGAAACAAAGAGAGAGCAAAATCACAAGGGTTTTCCCCTGTTGAACCACTTTTATTCCTAACCATTTTGCACAGATTTTATCATCAGAGGAAGAAATAAAATCAATACTAATAAATGGAATAGCCATATAGTAGAGAGGAAAACATTACCGTAGTTGAAATACTTTCATCACCCAATATAATACGTGTGACTTTATCACTTGATCCAAAAGAACTCTGCATATAGAGTTGAAAAAACCTCAACCTTTAAAAGAAAATAAAGAACTAAGTACTCTTCGTTCTGAGTTGAATTTTTTTACAGTTTTAGAAACGATTCAACCTCTAGCAAGTCATTTTTCATCATAATATCTTCCAGCTGCGTCAAGGCCTCTTCTAATTTCTCTTCTTTTTTTTTGTCCCAAGACCACTGCATAATAAATTTAGAAGGGAATATTTACTTGAAATTTTATCGAAAACAAATTATATACAGCAACGGGCTACCGACGGAGATTTCGACAGAGATACAGCAGTGGGCTACCGACGGAGATGTAGAGGCTTGCCGATTTGGGGAAATTGAGGGAAAAAATAAAGGGAATCGGGGTAGGGGAGAAATGGTTTGGGAAAAATAAAATGGGGAAAAAAGAGAAGAAATTTCAAGTGAAATTTTAGGATTTCTTTGGGAGGGGGGAGGGAACCGATTTTGGGAAAAGAAAGGAGGGAAAAAAAGAAAGATTTCTTGTCAAATTTTGGGATTTTGGGGAAGGGGGAACAAAAAAGTCTAATGCATTTTGGGTAACAAGACGATACTGCTTCTTGTAAAAAAAAATTATGCGCGTTTTTATAAAAATGCCATTGTTGCTTTTTTTGTGGCATTTTTAATCAAAACGCTACAAAAAGTTATTTTTCTACCTTTTTGCTCTATTAAAAATCTTTTATTTTGTTTTAATATATATAAACTTTATTATTATCTCTTAAATAATTTAAATTATATTTAATTATATGTATATATCTAAATTTAGATAGAGATACATCTCATAATTATATATGAATTTCGATTTAATGTGTAATTGTAGACGTGAAATTCTAATTGTGGTTTAAATGTATAGTTGAAACTTTAATTTTGATTTAATCATACACATTTTAAAAAATAAATACATCAATATATTTTTATATTGAATAAATATAAATATTTATGTATGCAATATATAAATATAAAATGATGTTATATCAATAATTGTGTTCATAATTTATGCTTTTGGGATTTAACCCATTTTGATATATATATTTTTAAAATAATAATTTAGATTTATCTTATTTAGATTTATATTATAAAAAAATCCAAGATACACAAGTTAAGTAGTTCACTATATTTATCCCTAAACCCCAACCCCTAAACCCTTACTATTATCTCTTAAATAATTTAAACTATAATCATAAGTTTAATATATTCAAATTAATATTATCTCTTTTACAATTATATAAGAAATCGTTTAATATATAAATTAAAAATACTAATTAATCTAAACCTAAACCTCTTAACCCGTATCCCATAAATACTAAACCCTTAACCCTAAACCCTTACACCTTAAACTCCAACCCCTAACCCTTAAACCTTAAATCATAATCCCTAAACCCATAATTCATCATAAACCTTCAAATACTAGTTAACTCTTAAATCTTAAACCCTAAACCATATATCTTAAACCATAGTTAACTCATAAACCTTAAACCCATATATCTTAAACCATAAACCTTAAACTATAACGATAATTAATTTAATATTTTTAATTCAATACTATCTCTTTTACGATTATATAAGAAAATATTTAATATATTGTATAACCATAAATTTTAATAAATATTATTTTAGGGGTTATACATTAGTGTTTATGATTTTTTGAGGTTTAGGGGTTATATGACTTTAGCGGCGTTTTACCAAAAGTGCCGCTAATGCTCAGTCTATAGCGGCGCTTTACCAAAAGCGCGCTAATGCTCTCAGTCTATAGCGGCGTTTTACCAAAAGCGCCGCTAATGCTCAGGTCCTTAGCGGCGCTTTACCAAAAGCGCCGCTAATGCTCGGGTCTTTAGCGGCGCTTTACCAAAAGCGCCGCTAATGCTCTGGTCTTTAGCGGCGCTTTACCAAAAGCGCCGCTAATGCTCGGGTCTTTAGCGGCGCTTTACCAAAAGCGCCGCTAATGCTCTGGTCTATAGCGGCGTTTTACCGAAAGCGCGCTAATGCTCTCGTCTTTAGCGGCGTTTCTGAAAAGCGCGCTAATGCTCTGTTTTTAGCGGCGTTTTTTACTAAAACGCCGCTATTGCTCTGTTTTTAGCGGCGTTTTTGGTCAAACGCCGCTATTGCTCTGTGTTTTACAATTTTTACTGTGTTTTTTGATAAAACGCCGCTAAAAACGCCGCTAAAGCCCTATTTTCATGTAGTGAATACATCAACTATTAACTTATAAATTTTTGTACCAAAAATTAAATCACATCATTATATTAGAATTTTTCATGAAAATAATATTATTGGTGTTATATACAACTGGTAAAAACAAGAAGGAAAAATAAAATAAAATCTGTATCTGTCATAGGGCCAAAACAGAAGGAAGCTACTTTGGATTCTTCTTTTAAGAACAAACTAGGATTACAACAAACAAATTATAGTACAAGTCTTGGTACATATATGTCTATAATTAATTTAGTATGGTATTTTTGCCGGTTCTTACACTCAAATTAGCTATTTTTGGTTGATTTTTAGATAACAACTCATTGAATTATTTCATGGTTTTATGAAATAAATAAATAAATCATACAAAAAAATAACAACTCTTTGTCTATATGCCAACTTCGTGCTACCCATGCACCAAATTTATACATGTGAACCACATCTAGCATGTCGGCCGATAACCTCAACACCACATTGCTCCTTCCCTTAACTATTATGTGTTTTCAAAGAAATTACACATGTTATTAACCCTACAAATAGAAAGCAACAAAAATTGAATAAAACAACAAGCACAAGCTACAAATTTTTGCATGTTATCGTCAATAGAGTAGCAGAATTCAATCATGTAAAAACAAAAGCAACATCCATTATCGATTGTCAAAAACAAACAGAGCCCAAGAAACAAGCTACCAAGTCAATTCAATTCAATTTTCCAGCTACAATTCCATATCAAGAAATTCAAGACAACCAAATGAATACTGAAAAGCAATACTCTGATAGTTAAATTAAAGAGTAGGACTAAACCCCAAGTTTTGATTCCTTAAATAATCGAGGTGGACAGTGTTAATGCCAAAAAAACTCATTTTCAAAACTAAAATTTATTTCCAACATGAACAGAAAGACAAAAGCTATTTGACATTTCTAATATGAAGTGGTTACAAATAAACTTACAACTAATTAATTGCAACAAATAGCAAATTGCAGCAAACAACTATTCGGCATTAAAAGACTAAACCAAATTGCAGCAAACAACAAAACCAAACAAGGTCTTGTGAAAAAAGAAAGCAAAATAAATCCAGAACAGCTTATCCTATAGATGCTGCTTGCTAAGACTGGTCTTTTTCCCCAGAAGCGTCACAAAAGTTTTAAAGTTTTGAATAACATTCATCATTACTACCAATTGACACCAAAGAGAAAAGAGAAGAGGCTCTCATGCTTGATCCTTTGATTCTAAAATCTATCTAACTAATGTATATATGTCAAGAAAATCACTAGTCCTTTATTTGAAAAACATGCTCCTATTTTATTTCAATCAACAGAAAGACAAAAGCAGACCATTCTCTTGTTTCATTATGTTTGGTCAAAACTCGGGCAAAGACTAGTATAGTTCATAGCGTTTCAACGAGAAATAAGAACCAACCCAAAGCTAAGAATGAGAATTACAGGTAAAAAAGTTCATGGCACCCAAAACCCAAAGAAGTTTACCGAATCTTAAAACTTAAGCTTCTTTATCTTATCATTGACCTAAGCCTGGGCGTATGAGGCTTTCTAACTTTGTTTTTAGTAAGGAAACACTGTTTCTTTCTGACTCTGTTAGTGATCCCAAATCAAGCTTGATACTTAGTGGGGATTATTGCGTTGGATTGATCAGTCGATAATCCCCTTATGACTTCAGGAAGAAACAAAAGGTCAATGTTTTATGTGAAAAAAAAGGGGGGTCTTTAAGATCTCTTAATCTGGCTGCTAGTGCAAGCTTCTAGCTTTCTAGATGGGACTTTCTAAATGAGTTGATTCTCCTGCAAATCCAGCCGAAATGCTTTCTTCAACTCAAACTAAAAATACTTATAAAAGGGGTTTTTGTTTTTGGTAAGAAGGAATGCCCTAGTTTCGATTATTAGTAGAATTGCAGCAAACAACAACAAATTGCAGAAAACAACAAACAGAGGAAGTAGAAGGAAGCAGAGTTACCTGGATGAATAAGAAGGAAGATGAAGAACGGCTTGGCTAGGAAAGATTGGTGAGAGTTCGAACCACCGAAATGAAACAGCAACCCTGGGAAGAGAAGATTTGTGAAAAGCTAGGAAAAAATGAAATTAAAAGATGATAGAAGAAGTAGGAGGAATGTATCTGGATGGAGAAGAAGCAAGATGAAGAACGACACAGGGGGGGAAGCCTGATGAGAGTTGGAAAATGTCTTACCGAAAAAAATTCTGTAAGACATTTTCCTTAAAACCTTAGGCATTTTACCCGTGATTGTGAAAATATTTTCCCCATGTAAAAGCTTTTCAGCCAAACAAACACCAGAAAATCAGGAAAACATTTTCCGAAAAATGTTTTCCTGGCAAACAAACACACCCTTAATCCCTAATTTGGTTAATTTTGCCTTTTTATTTACTATGCCATTTATTTTAGCATTTAAATTTATGTTATTTACGTTTCCTCTCGTTTATACATTTTTATTTTTATTTTACCTTTATCATTATTATTATTATCATTATTCTATTTATTATGATATGATTAGAGCTATTATTATTATAAAATGATATTCTCGTTATTATTATAGTTGCATTATTATCATCATTTATCAACATGTTCTTTTATTTATTTATTTTATTTTTTTATCTCTTTATTTATTACCCTAATATCGTCCTTCCATTTTTACCTACATGGCTATTTCGTTTTATTTTGCTATCATCATCTCACGTGTTATACTACAACATACTCATCCCTTTTTTTATGTTAAAAAATACATATCGTTTTAAAAAAGGGTTATCTTTGTTTTATATAACATATGAAATACTAAAACTGAGCCAATGTTCATTATTTTTGGAATTCGAGAAGTTGTGCTCCTAATTTACGGAGTATGGCATCTTCTTAAAACCAAAGGAATTGAATATCCTACTTAAAATAACAAAAAGCAAGATTTAGGTAATAATCAAATGGCAATTATTCTTGTAGTCGAGGATTCGAGACATCGTGCCCTCACTTACAAGGCGTGACATCGTGCCCTCACTTACGAGGCATGATCTTTTCTTCTCGATTGATTCGAAATAAAGCCTTTTTCCACAAAGTTTAATTTAGTTGGCGATATTTTAATAAAATAACATAATACAAAAAGGGATTGTGTTTTAAATTCTCTTCAAATTTTCAATTCTCAACACCAAGACATCAAGTAATCAATTAGGTACCAAGTTTGGGCATCTTGAGGGTGTTAACCCTTCCTCATGCGTAACCAACTCCTGAACCCATTTTCTGGATTTTGTAGACCGAAAAACATTGTTTTAGTAAACTAAACCTTTTATTAAAATAATCAAATTACAAGGTGTTCGATCACACCTCACAAAATTGATTGGAGGCGACTCTATTTCCATTTTAAAATAAAAGTCGATTTCCAAAAAGGTTTCGACAAGTATTTTCTAAAAAATTTAGTAATATATATTACAATTTTTTTTTTGTATTTCTTTAAATATTTTTGTGTTTTATTTATTTTTAAAAAATTCAACATATAATTGATTAGATATCTCAACAATTAATTTTTAACGTAATTTCCAAAAAAAGAAATGCCTATAATCGAAACCAATCATCACCACACATCAAGAAATATTATAATAGCAACACTGTAACTTTTCAAAATATATAGGGTTAGTAGAAATAAATAACCAAAAAGTAAACTAGGCTTGATGGTTAGGTACCACTTCCATATATGAGAAGTCTTAGATTTTATCCGCACCTCTCCCATTTCTATTCTTTTTATTTTTAGCAAACCAAGATGAAAATGACATTAGAATATCTATTATTTAGAGTAAAAACTTAGCAAGAAATGGGCAGTAGCCCAATGGTAACACGCTTAAGGCCCCCTTGCATACCCAGGTTTGAATCACCCCATTTTTATTCCATTTCCTTTAATTCCCCCCCTTAAATTCAGCCCAAATGTTGGGTTAGTTGCCAAACTACCCCTAGAGTTTCAAACCCTAGCTATTTAATTAAATTTTCCTAATTGAACTAAATTTTCTTTCTTTTCCAATCCTAACCAGAATTTTGTTTCTCTTTCTTTTCTTTGTTTTCTTTTTCTTTTTCATCATAATTCACTTTATTTTGTTGCTGAACATCTTCTTTTCTTCCTGAATCAAAATCTGTTCTCGATTCAAGATAATTTTCAATCAGTTTCATAGTCGCCATTAAAAAACGTTATTAATCCTAGCCAAGAATCAGTAAGTTCAATTCAATCCCGATAATTAATCCCAAATTCTCGTAGTATTTACATTCGGTGCTAATCTTCTATTCAAATTAATGGAATTTTACGAATCTTGCCAAAATTCTCGATAATCTTGATTAATCTCAAATCCAACCATTAACTCTTGTATAAATGTTGTTTGAAATACCCATTACTGGTGCATCAAACCAGATTTGAATGTGAGGAACGTCATTCAAAATCCTGATGAAAGGTGTGTGTGTTATTTTAAGAGCGAATTGGGACAAACCATGCCTTGGAATAAGGCCACATGGGCGTGTAGGCTACACGTGTAGACCACAAGGCCCCCTCACACGACCATGTTCCTCCTAAAACAATAGGAAATTCAATTCTCACATGGCCTAGGACCCTCCACACGGTCTCCCACACGGTTGTGTCTCCCATAAAGCCTAATTTTGCATGTCCCAAACGGTCACAGTCTGTTCCACGGCCTAGCCACACGACCGTGCAGCCCTTCTACATGGCTTAAGGTATCACATCCCAAAAATCAAGTTAGAACAAATTGGGTTAGTGAAACCAAAAGTGGTCACATCTTGATTTTGAGTTATGATTGTGAAAAAGTTATCAAGTGGATTGATCTGCTTTAGTGGTTAAAAGTTCTGGATGTGTGTTTGAGGTCCTATGTTCAAACCACTGTGTGTGCATAATGAAATTATTTTTCGTTTTGAGCTCTAGGAAAAATCTAATTGGATAACTAATCAGATTTAGTAGGGGGTAATGGGTAGTTTTTTTTTTAAGTTTTAATTAATTAAAAGATTTACTTCCCAAAATTTTCCCCACTCTCCATATCACATCCAACTTCCCACTTCCCTATCGTTTTAATTTTTCTGTTTTCTTTCTTTTTCTTTTTGTTGATCCTTCTATTCCAAATTTCTCCTACAATTTCTGGAATTAATTTTTCCATTGTGCTGTTCCGTTTTTGGGTGTTTTCCATTGTCATGTGTTCGTTTTCTGGTAAGTGTTTCATTACTTGTTATGGGAGCAATTTTTATGTATTGATTATTTGTTTATGTATTGATTGTGTTATGTTGTTCTATGAGAAGAAATTCGAAAGTCTCAAGACATTTTTCCAGCAGAATAGGTGCTTTGGGTTTGTTGTTTCTGTCAAGAGTAAGTGCTCATATGTTGATTTTAGGGATTGTTTTTTTTTTTAAGAAATGGATTGTAAAATTGGGTTAACCTGTGTTAGTTAATCGATTCAATTTGGGTTTGATTCTCACACGGCCTAATACCCTCCACATGGCCTCCCATACGGTTGTGCCTCCCGTGAAGCCTAATTTTACATGTCCCACACAGCCACAGTCTGTTCCATGGCTTAGCCACACGGCCTTGTAACCCCTTCACATGGCTTAAGGTATCACATCCCAAAAATCAAGTTAGAACAAATTGGGTTAGTGAAACCAACACTGGTCACACCTGATTTTGAGTTATGATTGTGAAAATGTTATCAAGTGGATTGATCTGCTTCAGTGGTTAAAAGCTCTGGATGTGTGGTTGAGGTCCTGTGTTCAAACCACCATGTGTGCATAATGGAATTCTTTTTCATTTTGTGCACTGGGAAAAATCTAGTAGGATAACTAATCAGATTTAGTGGGGGTAATGGGCAGTTTTTTTTAATTTAATTAATTAAAAGATTTATTTCCCAAAATTTTTCCCTCTCCATATCACGTCTAACTTCCCACTTCCCCATCTTTTCTATTTTTCTATTTTCTTTCTTTCTTTCTGTTTCTTTTTCTTTTTATTGATTCTTCTATTCCAAATTTTCTCCTACAATTTCTGGAATTAATTTTTCCATTGTAATGTTCCATTTTTGGGTGTTTTCCATTGTCAAGTGTTTGTCTTCTGGTAAATGTTTCATTACTTGTTATGGGAGCAATTTTTATCATTCTTAGTCTGTTTCAAAGCATGAAGGGTGAATACGTGGGTTCATTATTTGTGTATGTATTGATTGTGTTATGTTGTTCTGTAAGAAGAAATTCTCGAGTCTCATAATGTTTTTCCAACAGAATAGGTGCTTTTGGGTTGTTGTTTCTGTCAAGAGTAAGTACTGGTATATTGATTTTATGGATTTTTTTTTTAAGAAATGGATGGTAAAATTGGGTTAACTTGTGTGTTAATCGATTCAATTTGGTGTCATTTTTAGGATTCGAATTGCGTTCTTGTTTGGTTTACTAGAAATAACATCAAGTGTGTGAAACTAACCCAATTTATCATATGAAACTCAAGAAAAATGGGAAAATGAGTCGTTTTTGAAACTACCCAACGCCACACGGCCTAAGGTAGATTGCGTGTACCACACGTCCGTGTGGGTAGGCCGTGTGTGATTTTGTAGTTGTGTGGGTAGGCCATGTGGGGCACACGACTGTATATGATTTTGTAGCCCGTATACGTTGGTCATGTACCATGTGAAATATTGCAGCTTGTGTGGGTAGGCCATGTGGACTACATGAGCTAGCTTTTTGGGCCATGTGGGCCTTTTGGGCCAATTTTGAGGCCCGATTAGGGGCTAATTAAGGGACTCAAAAATTGGGTCCATAGGCATTATGTGGGCCTAGAAAAGCGTAAGATTCAATAAACGAATATGGGTAAGTGTAGTAGGTATATTAAATAAGTTCTAATAAGTATAATAATGCGTTATGATTTGCTATAAGTAGGGTACAAGGATTAAGCATAACTATTTTTGTAAACCGTATGTGTTATAAGTAATCTGTTATCTGTTCTTATAAGCTTTCCAATTTGACTATGTAATATAAATATATGTTATTAGGATTTTGCATGTGCATTGGGGTGGGTTATGATATGACGGAGGAAATGTTATATGGCAGTTTTTACTACAAATATATGACGGCTACACTACAAATTTCTATATGGCTTAGCTGCATATTTATAAGTGGCACATCGCCACATGTTGGTGTGATTGGATGGATGGACACTAATAGTCTTATTTGGTGTGAATGGTTGGTCGGAGTTGGTGTGTAGCAGATGGGGGTAGGATCTATGTCTGCATATGTTCCAGTCTGACATGACATTCTGATATGATATATGTGTTTCTAAAATATGAAATTAAAAAAATTCCATTCGGATATATATTTCTAAAATTATGTGATATGATAAGCTCTAATACGTTACAAGATATGCTCTGATATGTAATATGAAACAAAATTTCAATTTGATTATTGTATATGCAAAAATCATAAGAAATTTCTATATGTGGGTTAAATCATACATTGAGCATCAAGCTCACTTGTTTGTTTAATATGTTTTAGGCAATCTTTCTCAGATAACTAAGTATGATAGTTTTCGTTATTAGTCTTTCTTGACTTTTGGGGCTGTAATTTGTTTCTAAACTTTATTTTTGGTTTTTGTTTTGTTTGTCGATTTTTGGGTGTTTTAACGTAAAACCACAAAATCACACGAGTTAACAAAATTGATTTCAATTTTCAAAATTAAATTAAGCTAAGGATTTTCCACTGCAAATTCGAAATGGGTTTTTATGAAAATCTATAACGAATGTTTCAGAATATGCCAATTGGCGAACTATACGTTTTCAGTTATTGAGATCACGTTTTTTTCCAATTAAATCTCTAAAATTTTCACTTCAAAACCAAATAAGTTATTAAGTGATTTTATTGTAAGTTAAGTGTTTTCGAGCAAAAGATGTGACCAAAATACATAAGAGTTTTACCACACATGTTTTTGAAACACATTCTAGAAGCAAAAGTTTTTTTAAACAACTTCAAACTAATGATTCTCTCTGTGAAATGAATAAGTTATGTGTGTAATTTCCAAAATAACACGTGAGTATTTTGGCTAAAAATGATTTTTTCATATTTCACAATTTCGAAAGCTAGGATTAAACTTCTAGGTTTTTTTTTAAACAAACTAATGTAATTCCTCAAGATTCGACAATAACGTCTAGTCACAAGGGCATGTGCCCCTGTTTTACAGTTTTGTCCAGAACTTTTGTAAACTATTCAAATTAGTCTCCACATGATATCTATTTTGCTTTATTGATTTATTTCATTTAATTGAATCCTTGATATATAATGAATAAGGTTGGAATTCGTGATTTAATTGGCAAAATTACTATTTTATATGCATGATTTATGACTATTACATGCTTACTGTGACTGAATCATGGATGAATTGTTACTGCTACCTGTACTTTTGTATACTTATTGCATGATATACATGCATATTGCTACTGCTAAACTGTGTACATGATAAGCATGACTAAAGCTACTGATGAACTGAAAACATGATGAGCATGATTACTGTTTTACATGATACTGTTGCAAGATGACATACTGTAATGTATGGGGTGGGACGATTGAACAGTGGAAGTATTGGTAGGTCAATAATCTAAAAACACTAGTGTATTATCCACAAACTTACTAGCAACTTTTATTTGCAAATACGTTGTGTAATCACAACTACTGGTAGCGTTTTAACCTACAAGCATTGGTGGTTTATCCATAATTTCCTTTACTGCCAGCTTTTATCTACAATCCCTTTGTGTAATCACAACTACTGGCAGTGTATTAACTTGTAATAGTGGTGGTTCAGCCACAAACTGGAGTGCTATGGTTGGAGGAGTTCTGTGGAACTCTTACTCAAGAGTATAGTAGAGTATGGCTAGTATTATTCCCGTTAAACTGAAATTGCATTACATTGACATTCTTAAAACATGCTGAATGAACTATTTAATATTGTTATTTTATATGAATGTTACTATGATGACATTTTTTAATAGGTACGCTTAGTTATTATTTTACACTGGTTCACTTGTGATAGGACTCATACCGAGTTTCATAGCTCACTGCTTTTTGTTTTCCATCTCTACTGATAATTCGTCAAGTTAGGACATGGACAAGGCATCTAGAGGGTCTTGGCTTAGTTTCTTTACTTATTTATTTATTGAATTATTTTAGGCTCGTTATCTAATTTATGTTATTATTCAAAGGTTGTATTCTTTTATTTTGTACTATGACATGGGACTTAGGATTTGGGTTTAATTTTATATTGCATGGCATTTAATTTAAATTTTAGGAAGCCTAAATATGATTATTAAGTGGTTATGCATGAACCCCGATTTTTATTAAAAACATAAGTAAATATCACATTTTTCCGCTGCTAAATTATGATTAAACTTTTGAGGAACAAATAAAACGGTATTTAACTAAGCTTTCCACTAAATTAAACAAAGGTTTTAAAATAATTTTTTCAAAACTTCAATAACTTTTGGGACCATTTCAGTGACTAATTTTATTTGATATTATAATCATTTAATAAAATTAGTAGTATGAATATTTTTATTTTATATTAAAGTAGAAGAGGTAGAAGAGCTACACGCAAATATGAGGAAAAGCTTTAATAATATTAATGGAGAAAGAAGAAATCCACATCTTTTTTTTGCTTATTTTGATTTGTAAGGTCTTTTAAAAGTAAAACTATGATTTATCTTAATTATGATATTCTAACTATAAGAGAGAGTATTTAGCATTGTTGGGATCGACCCGATTAAGCAACAAGTAAAAAAAATAGTGAATAAATTGAGAAATTGAACACACAAATTTAACGCGGAAAAACCCCTCCAAAGAGGATAAAAAAAATCACGGACAAAGATAATTTAACTTTAATGGAAAAAGAACGAAGAGTGCAAAAGATGGAGATAAAAATTAAACCCCGAAAACTAGAAAACAAAGAACCCACAAAATGTAAACACAAAATTCTCTAAATGTGTTGTGAGTTCTAATTTCTAATGGGTATATTTTCTAAGGCTGTAAAATAGCCTGTTTATAGGATAAATTCATAGGTTAAATAATAATAAAATAATCTAGACTAATCAGAGTTTGATTGAAACAAACAAACAGAGTTTAACTGAAAGATTATTTCTCAAATTTGACTGAAATAGAAGTCATACTCAACAAATCTCCACCTTAAATCATATTTCCTCAACGCCATCTTGGCCAAAGCTCGTCACGAGCCTATCTTGGACTATGTAGGGAATTAACTGAGTCGAATCTATGCTTAGAAACTGGAAGACTTCTAGCCTTCGACTTGTACACTGCCAAATCAAAATTAACCCAAATCTGATTTTCACAAACATAGTACCTTAACTTTTCAAAACTTACATCCAAAAGAGAACCTCTCTTCAACGAAACAGTCATACATTTTTCCCTTCTATAACCAAGTTGCCTCCGCTCCAAACGAGTTGACTTCAAATTCGTTCGAAGGACATCTAATTTCACCGATCACTGTAGAACCTTCCAGAATATAAAGACTCTCAGTTCTTTTACCTTTTAACAAAACAAGAGCTCCACGAGATACTTTAATGCTGCTCGACTCGATGTTGATTCTGCATCCTTTCAAGTCTAAAATACTCAAGGAGATGAGATTTTCAAAATTAAATTAAGCTAAGGATTTTTCACTGCAAATTCGAAATGGGTTTTATGAAAATCTATAACGAATGTTTTAGAATATGCCAATTGGCGAACTATATATTTTTAGTTATCGAGATGACTTTTTTTTTTCAATTAAATCTCTAAAATTTTCACTTCGAAACCAAATAAATTATTAAGTGATTTTATTGTAAGTTAAGTGTTTTCGAGCAAAAGTTTTGACCAAAATATGTAAGATTTTTGCCACACATATGTTTTTGAAACACATTCTGGAAGCAAAATTTTTTTTAAACAAGTTGAAACTAATGATTTTCTCTGTGGAATGAATAAGTTATGTGTGTAATTTCCAAAATAACACGTGAGTATTTTGGCTAAAAATGATTTTTTCAGATTTCACGATTTCGAAAGCTAGGATTAAAATTCTAGGTTTTTTTAAACAAACTAATGTAATTCCTCTAAATTCGGCAATAACGTCTAGACCAGGTTTGAGGTGTTACATAAGGCATTACACACAGCCTACTCACACGAGTATGTGCCCCTATTTTACAGTTTTGTGCAAACTTTCGTAAACTGTTCAAATTTGTCCCTACATGATCTCTTCTTTGTTTTAGTGATTTATTTCATTTAATTGAGTCCCTGATATATTATGAATAATGCTGGAATTCGTGATTTAATTGGCTAAATTACTATTTTATATGCATGATTTATGACTATTACATGCCTACTGTGACTGAATCATGGATGAATTGTTACTGCTACTTGTACTATTGTATACTTATTGCATGATACATGTATATTGCTACTGCTAAACTGAGTACATGATAAGCATGACTAAAGCTACTGATGAACTGAAAACATGATGAGCATGATTACTGTTTTACATGATACTGTTGCAAGATGACATACTGTAATGTATGGGGTGGGATGATTGAACAATGGAAGTATTGGTAGTTCAATAATCTGGAAATACTGATGGTTTATCCACAAACTTACTAGCAGCTTTTATTTGCAAATACGTTGTGAAATCACAACTACTAGTAGCATTTTAACCTGCAAGCATTGGTGGTTTATCCATAATTTTCTTTCCTAGCAGCTTTTATCTGCAATCCCCTTGTGTAATCATAACTACTGGTAGTGTATTAACCTACAATATTGGTGGCTCAGCCACAAACTGGAGTGCTATGGTTGGAGGAGTTCTGTGGAACTCTTACTAAGGAGTGTAACAGAGTATAGGTAGGATTATTCCTATTAAACTGAAATTGCATTACATTGACATTCTTAAAACATGTTGAATGAACTATTTAATATTGTTATTTTATATATGAATGTTACTGGAGTGCTATGGTTGGAGGAGTTCTGTGGAACTCTTACTAAAGAGTGTAGCAGAGTATGGGTAGGGTTATTCCCGTTAAACTAAAATTGTATTGCATTGACATTCTTAAAACATGTTGAATCAATTGTTTAATAGTGTTTTTGCTTAGTTATTTTTCTACACTGGTTCACTTGTTATAGGACTGATAAACCGTAATTTATACATATTTTTATCCCCTGCTTAACTCATTTATGAATGATTTCTCCTTAGATTTGATGAATTTGATGCTCCTAATCCTTTAATTTCATGTTTTATACTTAGGTGAGCATAGGAGAGCGAGAAGAATAAGAAACGGACCAAAAACAGAGAAAATGGGCCGAAGTGGGAAAACAACATGGCCTGGACTTCCTCACACGGGCAGAACTCACGCCCGTGCCATTCCAATAGGCTCGTCCACGACCTAAAACAACCTCAGTACGGGCATGTTGATCTCTCAGCCTCGACCATGGCCTGAAGTAATCAAACACGGGCGTATCCCTGCCAAGCCCTAGTTAAGTTCTATTCGGAAAAGGGCGATTTTTAGGGCTTTTAGGCATTCTAAAGCCTATTTAAACACCCTAGAGGAGGACTAAAAGGGGGACGGAGAGTAGGGAGTGAGGAATGACTTCAGGAAAGCTGATTGATCCATCTCAGAAGCCGGATTCATCATGAAGATTGAAGATCTCTCATCAATTTCCCTTCATGAGTTTTGGGTTTTCTTTATGTTTTGTATTCATTATTCTTTTGAGATGTTTTCCTATTTAGTTATGAACTAAAACCCCTAAATACCTAAGGGGAATGAAACCTAAGACGAATATTATTATTATTTTCTAAATTGTATAATAAATATTTGACTTGTTCTTAATTGTGTGCTCTTAATTCTTGTTTCAGTATTTCAGGATATTGATTCAAGTTAATGCTCTTAGTTGGAGAATGAATAGTCCCTGTCTAAGAGTGACTTTGTCATTATTAAGCGGAGTTGATTGCGCACCTAGAGATAGGGTGACAAGATTTTGCCGGATTAGGGTGAAACCTAATACGGGGGTCCATAGATCGAGTTAAGGTGTTAGTTAGAAAGAAATTTCAATTATTCAATCTAGGGTTAGACGTTATTAGTCTTGAATAGGGATAATAACATAACATAGAGATTTCTACGGAACAAGTTAAATGAATAAATCTCCCAATTCGGAGCCAAAATAACAAGTGAAGCCTAGGTGGATTTTTCCTTAGGTATTGTCTTAATTCAATCGTTTTTCCAAAATTAATTCCCTAATTTTATTTTCTGTGATCTCTTAGTTTAGTTAATTAGTTAATTAAAACAAACCCCATTATTCTTAGGCTAGATAATAAAAAGACAGTCATTACTAGTACTTTTAGTTCCTTTGGGTTCGACAATCCGGTCTTGCTAAAGCTATACTACTGTTCGATAGGTACACTTGCCTACGTTGTGATAATAGTTAGTTTCAAGAATGATTAATTATAAATTTATAAAACTTATCACAAAAAATCACGATCAAGTTTTTGGCGCCATTGCCGGGGAACTAGAATATTAGGAACACTTAATTTTTATTACTTTAGCCATTTACTTTTACTGCAATTTAATTTTGTTTTTGCTTTTATTTTTATTTTCTAAATTTTCTTTTCCTTCCTTCTGGTAGGTTCTTATAGTTTATGACTAGAAGAAACCTGTCAGGACCATTACTTTTTGACGAAGAAATCGATCACTCCGCTCATAGAAATCGACGAGAAATAAGGTGAAGCCTAAGATACATAGAGGAAGAGCAAGAGGACGATAGCTCAACTACAACCAAGGAGATGACTGAAAATCAGGAAAATCCGCTACCTCCTGCGATACCCGATGTTCTAAGAAATCAGAATCCTGGTCCTCGTACTATGTATGATTATGCTAAACCTAATTTAACAGAAATTGAGTCAAGTATAGTTAGGCCTGCTATTGCTGCAAATAATTTTGAACTAAAACCTAACACAATTCAAATGATACAGCAATTTGTTCGGTTTGATGGTTTGCAGGACGAGGACCCCAACACTCACTTGGCAAATTTTTTGGAGTTTTACGACACATTTAAAATTAATGGCATTTCTGACGATGCCATTTGTCTTCGGTGATTCCCTTTTTCACTAAGAAACAAAGCTAAACAGTGGTTGAACTCGTTACCACGAGGGTCAACCACTACTTGGGAACAAATGACCGAAATGTTTTTATTAAAGTATTTTCCGCCGGCTAAGATGGCCAAATTACGTAATGATATCTCTTCTTTTGTGCAGATGGATTTAGAAACACTTTACGATGCATGGGAGAGATACAAGGACCTACTGCGAATGTGCCCTCACCATGGGTTACCTCTATGGCTGCAAGTTCAAATGTTTTACAATGGTGTAAACCCCTCAACAAGACAGATGATTGATGCAGCAGCTGGTGGAACCATTAATAACAAAACACCTGAAGAGGCTTACGAATTTATTAAGGAGATGTCACTAAATAATTATCAGTGGCAAGTTATAAGGACTAAGCCAACCACAACAGTAGGCGTTTATAACGTCGATGCGGTTAACATGTTATCAAATCAGGTAGAACTTCTAAATAAAAAGATTGATGGTTTACTTGGTTCTACGCAGGTACATCCAGTAATGAGGTGTGATTCAAGTGGAGGAGACGTACATACAGATTATCAACCCTTCAATCCTACAACCGACGAGGAACAAGTCTACTATATGGGTAACAAGAACTCTAGATCTCAAAATAACCCATACAGTAATACCTATAATGCAGGTTGGAGGAACCACCCAAATTTCTCATGGGGTGGTTAAGGAAATCAAAGGCAACAAAATCCTTCGGGTTTTCAATAACCACCTTACCAATAAGAGAAAAAGCCAAACCTTGAAAAGATTCTAACGAAATTTATCGCAGTGTCAGAAACTCGCTTCCAGAATACCAAAACGACACTTAAAAATCAACAAGCATTGATCCAAGGGCTCGAAATTCAGATAGGCTAGTTGTCTAAATTAATTCTTGAAAGACCATCAGGGAGTCTACTTAGTAACACCGAACTCAATCCAAAAGAGCATGTAAAGGCAGTTACACTGAGGAGTGAGAAAGTATTAGCTGAATCTGAAAAGAAGCTACCACAAGAAGCCGTGATGAGCAAAAGAGAAGAGGAAAAACCCGAAGATAATGACAAGCCAACGCCAAAGGAATATAAACCACCAGTTCCATACCCAGCAAAGTTGAAAAAAGACCGCATGAATGCACAATTCGGTAAGTTTCTTGAACTTTTTAAGCAATTACATATCAACTTACCTTTTGTTGAAGCCATCTCGCAGATGCCTACATACACAGAATTTTTGAAGGAGCTTCTAACAAATAAAAGGAAGTTTGAGGACTTATCTACAGTGGAACTCAACGAGGAATGTTCGGTTATACTCCAAAATAAACTGCCAACCAAACTAAAAAACCCAAGAAGTTTCACTATCCCCTACTTAATTCGTAATCTCAATGTTGAGAAAGCACTAGCTGATTTAGGCGCTATCATTAATTTGATACCATATAAGATGTTTAAACAACTTGGTCTTGGGGAACCTAAACCCATCTGGATGAGTATTCAATTAGCTGATAGATCTGTTAAATATCCTAGGGGTATCATAAAGGTTGTACTTGTAAAAGTAGATAAATTTATATTCCCTGTTGATTTTGTTGTGCTGGACATGGATGAGGATGTTGAAGTGCCTTTAATTTTGGGTTGTCCATTTTTAGCCACTGCTTGGGCTGTTATTGATGTGGGAGATGGCAAACTTGTACTTAGAGTAGGTGAGGAAGAGATTATTTTTAAGATCTATGATGCTATGAGATTTTCTAAAGAGCAAGATGACTCATGTTATTTTATTGATTCTATTGATCATGCCACTCAAGATTCTTTTCAGGAAATCATACATGAAGACATGTTGGAATTATATTTTACCCAAAGTGAGGAGGTAGATAATGATGATTCTGAGATAGGTAAGGTAAAAACTAAACTGAACCCCAATAAACCAGTCTTAAGACAAGTAGAATATGAGGGTATCAAGACAAATGATGAACTTAAGCAAAAACCCTCTATTGAAGAACCTCCCAAACTGAAACTTAAACAATTGCCAAATCACTTGGAATATGTATACCTCGAAAATAATTCTACCTTACCAGTGATTATTGCTTCTAGCTTACAACCCAAGGAAAAAGAGGAATTACTCCAAGTATTAAGATAACATAAAAGGGCCATAGCTTGGAAAATTTTTGACATCAAAGGGATCAACCCCTCTTTTTGCACCTATAAAATTTTAATGGAAGATGAATATAAGCCATGTGTGTAAGCTCAAAGACAACTAAACCCCAACATGAAAGAAGTTGTTAAAGTTGAGATAATTAAACTTCTAGATGCTGGAATTATTTATCATATTTCTGATAGTTTTTGGGTAAGTCCAGTGCAGGTTGTTCCTAAGAAAGGAGGCATGACGATTGTGACCAACGAGAAGAATGAATTAATTCTGACAAGAACAGTCACAGGTTGGAGAGTTTGTATTGACTATAGAAAGCTAAATGATGCCACAAGAAAAGATCATTTTCCCTTGCCATTCATTGACCAAACGTTGGAAAGATTATCCGGGCACATGTACTACTACTTTCTAGACGAAATCTCTGGCTATTTTCAAATCCCAATAGCTCCTGAAGATCAAGAAAAGACAACATTTACATGCCCATATGGTACATTTTCTTATCGTAGAATGCCTTTTGGATTATGTAATGCTCCTGCCACTTTTCAGCGCTGTATGATGGCCATCTTTGACGAACTCGTGGAAGACATCATGGAGGTATTTATGGATGATTTCTCGGTATTTGGTAACTCTTTCCACCTTTGCCTCAAAAATTTAAAATGAGTTTTAATAAGAAGTGAGGAAACGAACCTTGTGCTTAACTGGGAGAAATGCCACTTCATGGTTCAAGAAGGTATTGTATTAGGGCATAAAATTTCTAGTAAAGAGATTGAAGTTGTCAAATCTAAAATTGAGAGAATCGAAAAATTACCCCCTCCTAGTTCGGTCAAGGCTATTAGAAGCTTCTCAGGACATGTGGTTTCTATAGAAAATTTATTAAGGATTTTTCTAAAATAACTAAACCTTTGACTAAATTACTAGAAAAAGATGTACCTTTTAATTTCAATCAGGAATGTTTAGAAGCATTTAATACATTAAAGGATAAATTAATTAATGCTCCAATCATAATTGCACCTGACTGGAATTTACCTTTTGAATTAATGTATGATGCGAGTGATTTTCCAGTAGGTGCAGTTTTGGGACAACGAAGAGACAAGCATTTTCAACCTATCTATTATGTAGCAAGACTTTGACAGCCGCACAAGAAAAAATTACTAGCTGTGGTGTTTGCATTTGATAAATTTCGATCATATCTCATATTGTCTAAAGTTGTCGCTTACACTGACCATTCTGCCCTTCGCTACCTTCTAACTAAAACTGATGCAAAACCTTGACTCATTTAATGGATTTTGTTGTTGCAGGAATTTGACTTAGAGATTCAAGATAAGAAAGGAGCTGAAAAACTTGCGGCTGATCATCTTTCCAGGCTTGAGAACTCAAATAACAAAGAACTAGACGAAGCTAAAATAAATGATTCGTTTCCTGAAGAACAATTCTTTGCTATATCTAATTTTGAGGTACCTTGGTTTGCAGACATTGCGAATTTTTTAGCTGCTAACATCATCCCAAAAGGGTTGACACACCAGCAAAAGAAGCGATTTTTTAATGATGTAAAAAAATACTTTTGGGACGACCTTTTTCTTTTCCACATATGTGCAGATCAAGTTATTAGAAGATACGTTACAAGGTCAGAAACATCAAAGATCTTAGAATATTGCCACTCAGGACCGATTGGAGGACACTACAATGGAACTAAAACCGCACATAAAATACTTGAATCAGGTTTTTATTGGCCTTCGTTATTCAAAGACGCTAACAGGTACGTTACTTCTTGTGACAAATGCCAACGGATAGGTAACATCTCCAAACGTGATGAAATGCCTCAAAACTATATACTTTCATGTGAAATATTTGACTTTTGTGGTATCAACTTCATGGCTCCATTTCCTAGTTCATTTGGGAATAAATACATCTTAGTAGCAGTTGATTATATGTCTAAATGGGTGGAGGCCCAAGCCTTACTTACTAATGATGCTAGAGTGGTAGTATGATTTCTTGAGAAACTCTTCTCTAGATTTGGAATACCTACAGCAATTATCAGTGACAGGGGTACTCATTTTTGTAACACCTAATTTGAGAATACCCTTAAGAAATACAAAGTCCATCACAGAATAGCCACTCCATAAAATCCTCAAACTAGTAGACAAGTTGAAGTGGCAAACCGAGAAATCAAATGGATCCTTGAAAAGACAGTAGAGTCAAACAGGAAAGATTGGGCGATGAAAGTAGATGATGCTTTATGGGTTTATAGAACTACTTTTAAGACTCCCATAGGAACATCGCCTTGTAGACTTGTTTATGGAAAAAGTTGTCATCTCCCATTCGAACTAGAGTATAAAGCTTTTTGGGCTGTTAAATTTCTAAACCTTGATCCCAAACTTGCAGGTAAAACCAGGTTGATGCATTTGAGCAAGCTAGATGAGTGGTGAGCCAATGCATATGAAAACTCATGCCTATAGAAGGGAAGCAACAAAGCGGCGCCATGACGCTCGTTTAAAGCAACGGAAACAATTTAAAGTCAGAGACTTTGTCTTGCTATATAATTCGAGACTCAAACTGTTTCCTGGGAAACTTAAATCACGATGGTCAGGACCTTTCGTAGTTCAATCTATTTTTCCATAAGGCACAGTAGAGGTAAGTCACCCATCACAAGGAACTTTCAAAGTAAACGACCATCGTCTCAAACTTTACAATGGTGAGAATTTTAAGGACGATGGAGAGGAGCTACAACTCCACGAACCTCCCTGAATACACCAACAAGGGAAAGTCGAGCTTAGACTATAAACAAAGCGCTTCTCGAGAGGCAACCCGAGTACTAACGGTTTTTATTTATTTAAATTTTATTTAAATTTCAAAATTTTAATATCTAGATCACTAACTAAATCTTTGAACACAGGTTCACAAAATCCACACAGCCATGCACACGGGTATGCCTTAGGCCGTGCCCGTAACACGAGAAGAGATATGGCCATGCGATACGGCCGTGTGAAAACATAATAATTTTTTTCCCCAAAACACGGGATGTAATAAATTACCACGATCGTGTGAGCGGGCCGTGGGCAATCCGCCAAAATGACACGGGTGTGCGACACGCCCATGCCTAGCACCCGTGGTCAACACTGCCAAAATAACACGGGCGTGCGCATAGGTACACAGGCGTGGGAGAAGCGAACCATATCACACATGGTCATGCGATACGATCATGTAGCCACACGGCCTAGACACACAGGCGTGTCCTCAGGCCGTGCGACGAACTCTCAACTCGCGACAAACACGGGCGTGTGATACGTGCCACTTGCAAAATTTGATTATTTCTCTTATTTTATTGTTACTTTTATTTTTAGTTATTTTTAAAAGATTCATTTGTTTTTAAAATGCGGCTTATCTTTATGATTATTATCAGATTATTTCCTTACTTCTTTCTCAGAATCATGCCTTCCCTCTAGCTATATTTTTAATTCTCGCTCTCGCTAATCCAGGGATTCCATCCATTCATAACTCAGGAAGTTTCACTTCTCTCCCTATCTTATGATCTTATATTTAGATTTTTCAGTATATTTATCTTTATACATTGAGGGCAATGTACATCTTAAGTGTAGGGGGGGTATTCATTTCATTATCAGAAAAATCCTTGAATATTGCCTTGTTCTCTTGCAAATCTATCATATCATTTTTTAGGATGAATTTTGATTAAATTATGATTTTTATTGATATATCTTGAATTAAAACATAGGCAGTCACGTATTGATTATTTAAACTTTAAGACATTAAAGAATTAAGCATGATAAGTTGATTTTTGAGAATTTAAAATTTTAGGTTGTTTCCCCAAGTTTAGGTATTATCTTGAATTGAAATCCACAAGTTTAAACATCAAAAAGCCATATTTTTTGTGAGATTATTGAGCCTTTAAGAGCATCTATTATTTTTTCATGCTCACTTTTATTATTGCTTGAGTGCGTCAATATCGAATTGTTATTCTAGAACTTGTTTGATTATGTATGTCAAGACCACACCATTTGATTTGATATACCAAGATGATAAAGGCACTTAGGATTAACCCACTCATGCCATGAAAAGCCTACCTCCACGATTAACTCTTAGTAAACCCCTTTGAGCATAACAAGTCATTCCTTGTAATACCCTTAATATTAACCCTTACCTCATTATTGTTGAAATCCCCTCAATTAATTTGATCCCTATTTTTGTCGAGATTTGATTTGAATAAATTGCTTAGCTATGTCTTGTTCTTAGTAGTTAGTCTATGTTATTTGACTTGTTCTTAAAAAAAATAATAATAATAATACATGTATACATATTAGTAGTAGTGATCTTTTGTTTTTGAGCTTAAGTATTTAAATTCCATATTCTGAGAAGAAGCTCCGTTATACGCAAGTGATATTAAATATTTTTCTAGTTAAGTAATTTTTCAATTCAATCTCGATTCTAACCTTTTCTTTAAACCTGTAACCACACCCTCTGACCGAGCTTCATTACAACCCTCTAAAAACCTTTTGATTGATGTATCACCTCAATATAGAATGGTAGAGATTTGATTTTCATGCAAGCCTATGGTAATAACTTTTCATATTGACTGATGAGTGTTAATTTCATTGTCCTTAAACACTTTGAGTGATTTGAGTGAATCTTTAGTGAGGATGTTAAACTTTGTGAGATTTCGAATCGATGGTAACTACTAAGATAAGGGGAGATGTCTATATTTTTCATGATTAAATGCTCAACTTGGAATGTTTGAAACTTTAATGTGCTTCTAGTTGAATCTTCAATGTATGATTACTTATGGATTAGTTTGAGATATTATTGATAGAAATTATAAGTTGAGATAAAAGAATTCTTAATTGTGAATTGAGAATTTTGCTTGAGGACAAGCAAACGCTTAAATGTGGGGGTATTTGATAAACCGTAACTTATACATATTTTTATCCCCTGCTTAACATATTTATGAATGATTTCTCCTTAGATTTGATGAATTTGATGCTCCTAATCCTTTAATTTCATGTTTGATACTTAGGTGAGCATAGGAGAGCGAAAAGAACAAGAAACGGGCCAAAAATAGAGAAAATAGGCCAAAGTAGGAAAACAACACGGCCTGGACTTCCTCACACGAGTAGAACACACGCCCGTGCCATTCTAACAGGCTCGTTTACGACCTAAAACAACCTCAACACGGGCGTGTTGATCTCTCAACCTCGACCACAGCCTGAAGTAATCACACACGGGCATGTCCCTACCAAGCCCTAGTTAAGTTCTATTCGGAAAAGGGCGATTTTTAGGGCTTTTAGGCATTCTAAAGCCTATTTAAACACCCTAGAGGAGAACTAAAAGGGGGACAGAGAGTAGGGAGCAAGGAATTACTCCAGAAAAGTCGATTGATCCATCTCAGAAGTTAGATTCATCATCAAGACTGAAGATCTCTCCTTAATTTCCCTTCAGAAGTTTTGGGTTTTCTTTATGTTTTGTATTCATTATTCTTCTGAGATGTTTTCCTATTTAGTTATGAACCAAAACCCCTAAATACCTAAGGGAATGAAACCTAAGATGAATCTTGTTATTATTTTCTGAATTGTATGATAAATATTTGACTTGTTCTTAATTATGTGTTCTTAATTCTTGTTTCAGTATTTCAGGATATTGATTCAAGTTAATGCTCTTAGTTTGAGGATGAATAGTCCCTGTCTAAGAGTGACTTTGTCATAATTAAGCGGAGTTCATTACGCGCCTAGAGATAGGGTGACAAGATTTTGCCAGATTAGGGTGAAACCTAATAAGGGGATCCATAGATCGAGTTAATGCAACCCTAGGGTGTTAATTAGAAAGAAATTTCAGTTATTCAATCTAGGGTTAGATGTTATTAGTCTTGAATAGGGATAATAACATAACGTTATTAGTTTTCATTATTAGTCTTTCTGGACTTTTGGGACTGTAATTTGTTTCTAAACTTTATTTTTGGCTTTTGTATTGTTTGTCGATTTTTGGGTGTTTTAATGTAAAACCACAAAATCACATAAGTAAACAAAATTGATTTCGGTTTTCAAAATTAAATTAAGCTAAGGATTTTTCACTACAAATTCGAAATGGGTTTTTATGAAAATCTATAACGAATGTTTCAGAATATGTCAATTGGTGAACTATACGTTTTCAATTATTGAGATCACGTTTTTTTTTCAATTAAATCTCTAAAATTTTCACTTCGTAACCAAATAAGTTATTAGGTAATTTTACTGTAAGTTAAGTGTTTTCGAGCAAAAGATGTGGCCAAAATACGTAAGAGTTTTACCACACATGTTTTTGAAACACATTCTGGAAGCAAAAGTTTTTTTAAAACAAGTTCAAACTAATGATTCTCTCCATGAAATGAATAAGTTTTGTGTGTAATTTCCAACATAACACATGAGTATTTTGGCTAAAAATGATTTTTTCATATTTTACAATTTCGAAAGCTAGGATTAAACTTCTAGGTTTTTTTTAAACAAACTAGTGTAATTCTTCAAGATTCGGCAATAACTTCTAGACCGAGTTTGGGGTGTTACATAAGGCATTGCACACGGCCTAGTCATACGGGCATGTGCCCCTGTTTTATAGTTTTGTCTAAAACTTTCGTAAACTATTCAAATTAGTCTCCACATAATCTCTATTTTGTTTTAGTGATTTATTTCATTTAATTGAATCCTTGATATATTATGAATAATGTTGGAATTCGTGATTTAATTGGCTAAATTACTATTTTATATGCATGATTTATGACTATTACATGCCTACTGTGATTGAATCATGGATGAATTGTTACTATTACTTATACTATTGTATACTTATTGCATGATATACATGCATATTGCTACTGCTAAACTGAGTACATGATAAGCATGACTAAAGCTACTGATGAGCTGAAAACATGATGAGCATGATTACTGTTTTACATGATACTGTTGCAAGATGACATACTGTAATGTATGGGGTGGGAAAATTGAACAGTGGAAGTATTGGTAGTTCAATAATCTAAAAACACAAGTGGATTATCCACAAACATACTAGCAACTTTTATTTGCAAATACGTTGTGTAATCACAACTACTGGTAGCATTTTAACCTGTAAGCATTGGTGGTTTATCCATAATTTTCTTTACTGGTAGCTTTTATCTGCTATCCCCTTGTGTAATCACAACTACTGGCAGTGTATTAACTTGCAATATTGGTGGCTCAATCACAAACTGGAGTGCTATGGTTGGAGGAGTTCCGTGGAACTCTTACTGAAGAGTATAGTAGAGTATGCGTAGGATTATTCCCGTTAAACTAAAATTGCATTGCATTATCATTCTTAAAACATGCTGAATGAACTGTTTAATATTGTTATTTTATATGAATGTTACTGTGATGACATTTTTTAATAGGTATGCTTAGTTATTATTTTACATTGGTTCACTTATGATAGGACTCATACCGAGCTTCATAGCTCACTCCTTTTTGTTTGCCATCTCTACAGATAACTTGTCAGGTTAGGACATGGACAAGGCATCTAGAGGGTCTTGGCTTTGTTTCTTTACTTATTTATTTATTGAATTATTTTAGGCTCGTTATCTGATTTATGTTATTATTCAAAGGTTGTATACTTTTTTTTGTACTGTGACATGGGACTTAGGATTTGGGTTTGATTTTATATTGTATGGCATTTAATTTAAATTTTAGGAAGCCTAAATATGATTATTAAGTAGTTATGCATGAACCCCAATTTTTATTAAAAACATAAGTAAATATCACATTTTTCCGCTGCTAAATAATGATTAAACTTTTAAGGAACAAATAAAACGATATTTAACTAAGCTTTCCACTAAATTAAACAAAGGTTTTAAAATAATTGTTTTCAAAACTTCAATAACTTTCGAGACCATTTCAATGACTAATTTTATTTGATATTATAATCATTTAATAAAATTAGTACTATGAATATTTTTATTTGATATTAAAGTATAAGAGTTAGAAGAGTTACACGCAAATATAAGGAAAAGCTTTAATAATATTAATGGAGAAAGAAGAAATCCACATCTTTTTTTTCTTATTTCGATTGGTAAGGTCTTTTAAAAGTAAAACTATGATTTATCTTAATTATGATATTCTAACTATAAGATAGAGTATTTAGCATTGTTGGGATCGACTCGATTAAGCAACAAGTAAAAAAAATAGTGGAATAAATTGAGAAATTGAACACACAAATTTAACGTGGAAAAATTCCTCCAAAGGGTATAAAAAAACCACAGGTAAAGATAATTTTACTAAAATGGCAAAAGAACGAAGAGTGCAAAATATGGAGACAAAAATTAAACCCCGAAAACGTGAAAACAATAAACACAAAATTCTCTAAATGTGTTATGAGTTCTAATCTCTAATGGGTGTATTTTCTAAGGTTGTAAAATCGCCTATTTATAGGCTAAATTCATAGGTCAAATAATAATAAAATAATCTAGAGTAATCAGAGTTTGATTGAAACAAATAAATAGAGTTTAACTGAAAGATTATTTCTCAAATTTGACTAAAATAGAAGTCATACTCAACAAATCTCCACCTTGACTCATATTTCCACAACGCCATCTTTGTCAAAGCTCGTCACGAGCCTATCTTGAACTATGCAGGGAATTAACTGAGTCGAATCTGTCCTTAGAAATTGGAAGACTTCTAGCCTTCGACTTGTACACTGCCAAATCAAAATTAACCCAAGTCTGATTTTCACAAATATAGTGCCCTAACTTTTCAAAACCTGCATCCAAAAGAGAACCTCTCTTCAACGAAATAGTCATACCTTTTTCCCTTCTATAACCAAGTTGCCTCCGCTCCACACGAGTTGACTTCGACTTCGTAACAGACAAAGGACATCCGATTTCACCGATCACTGTAGAACTTCTAGAATATAAAGGCTGTCGGTTCTTTTACCTTTTAACAAAACAAGAGCTCCACGAGATACTTTAATGTTGCTCGACTCGATGTTGATTCTGCATCCTTTCAAGTCTAAAATACTCAAGGAGATGAGATTTTCAAAATTAAATTAAGCTAAGGATTTTTCACTGCAAATTTGAAATGGGTTTTATGAAAATCTATAACGAATGTTTCAGAATATGCCAATTGGCGAACTATATGTTTTCAGTTATCGAGATCACATTTTTTTTCAATTAAATCTCTAAAATTTTCACTTTGAAACCAAATAAATTATTAAGTGATTTTACTATAAGTTAAGTGTTTTCGAGCAAAAGATTTGACCAAAATATGTAAGATTTTTGCCATACATATGTTTTTGAAACACATTTTGGAAGCAAAAGTTTTTTTAAACAAGTTCAAACTAATGATTTCCTCTGTGAAATGAATAAGTTATGTGTGTAATTTCCAAAATAACACGTGAGTATTTTGGCTAAAACTGATTTTTTTAGATTTCACGATTTCGAAAGCTAGGATTAAACTTCTAGGTTTTTTTTAAACAAACTAATGTAATTCCTCTAAATTCGGCAATAACGTCTAGATCAGGTTTGAGGTGTTACATAAGGCATTGCACACGGCCTAGTCACACGAGTATGTGCCCCTGTTTTATAGTTTTGTCCAAAACTTTTGTAAACTGTTCAAATTAGTCCCTACATGATCTCTTCTTTGTTTTAGTGATTTATTTCATTTAATTGAGTCCCTGATATATTATGAATAATGCTGGAATTCGTGATTTAATTGGCTAAATTACTATTTTATATGCATGATTTATGACTATTACATGCATACTGTGACTGAATCATGGATGAATTGTTACTGCTACTTGTACTATTGTATACTTATTGCATGATATACATGCATATTGCTACTACTAAACTGAGTACATGATAAGCATGACTAAAGCTACTGATGAGCTGAAAACATGATGAGCATGATTACTGTTTTACATGATACTGTTGCAAGATGACATACTGTAATGTATGGGGTGGGACAATTGAACAGTGGAAGTATTGGTAGTTCAATAATCTAAAAACACAAGTGGATTATCCACAAACATACTAGCAACTTTTATTTGCAAATACGTTGTGTAATCACAACTACTGGTAGCGTTTTAACCTGCAAGCATTGGTGGTTTATCCATAATTTTCTTTACTGGAAGCTTTTATCTGCAATCCCCTTGTGTAATCACAAATACTGGTAGCGTATTAACCTGCAATATTGGTGGCTCAGCCACAAACTGGAGTGCTATGGTTGGAGAAGTTCTGTGGAACTCTTACTAAGGAGTGTAACAGAGTATGGGTAGGATTATTTCCATTAAACTGAGATTGCATTGCATTGACATTCTTAAAACATGCTGAATGAACTATTTAATATTGTTATTTTATATGAATGTTACTGGGGTGCTATGGTTGGAGGAGTTCTGTGGAACTCTTACTAAGGAGTGTAGCAGAGTATGGGTAGGATTATTCTCGTTAAACTAAAATTATATTGCATTGACATTCTTAAAACATGCTGAATCAACTGTTTAATATTGTTATTTGCTTAGTTATTTTTCTACACTGGTTCACTTGTGATAAGACTCATACCGAGTTTCATAACTCACTCCATTTTGTTTTCCATCTCTACAGATAATTCATCAGGTTAGGACATGGACAAGGCATCCGGAGGGTCTTGGCTTAGTTTCTATACTTATTTATTGAATTATTTTAGGCTCGTTATTTGATTTATGTTATTATTCAAAGGTTGTATATTTTTATTTTGAACTGTGTCATGAGACTTAGGATTTGGGTTTGATTTTATATTGCATGGCATTTAATTTAAATTTTAGGAGGCCTAAATATGATTATTAAATAGTTATGCATGAACCCCAATTTTTATTAAAAACATAAGTAAATATCACCTTTTTCCACTGCTAAATTATGATTAAACTTTTGAGGAACAAATAAAACGGTATTTAACTAAGTTTTCCACTAAATTAAACAAAGGTTTTAAAATAATTGTTTTCAAAACTCCGATAACTTTTGGGATTTCAGTGACTAATTTAATCTTCTAAATTCGGATCTAACGTCTAGCCTAAATTAGGGAGATGACAAACACAAAAATAAAAGGTTACACAATTGGTTAAGTTAATTGATTCAGTTCATTTATATATTGATTAATTCAACTATGAACTTAAAAATTCTAGATTGAAGCACAAATGTGAGCGATTGTTATAAAAAAAGATTGAAATTAAATGGGAACATATCGCAAGACAAAGATCTCCAAGTTTAATTCGCCATCTAATTTATTCAAACATCTTTGATAAAACAAAATCAAGGACATTTGTTTTTGCCTTCCTTAGTTTTGATGTTGTTGTAGCATGGGCATTCCTCCCTATTCCCATAAAATCCCGAAGGAACACACAAACACCTCTGGCAGCAGTAATTGCAGAAGAACAAACATGGCTTCCTATGATGTGTTTTCGAACACCTATACTCGCATGCTTTGGGACAATCTGGGTATACAACAAGATTTTGGTTAAAAAATCTTTTTACTATTCATAAATATTTAAAATAATTTCAAATCAATGGACAAATCTATACATAATTAAGCTTTTATTTAATTATTACAACTAAATTAATAGTAAATGGAACTTTAACAATGCTGCATTCTACCTTGGAGGCAAAGTGATCCTTCCTTGCCAGCCTGTAGACATGAAACAACTACAATTAGCTTTTAAATGGGTAAAACCCTAAAAAAAAAAAAAAAAACAAGAAGCTTATAAACAGAGTAAATTCACAAAAATAAATAAAGCTTATAAATTAAAATTCAGCAAAAGGGAAGAAGTAGAGTACATTTGCTGTTTGAATGGAAAAAGTGAAAAGAATAAGGATGAGAAAGAAGGCAAAGGGAAGGCAAGAAAACCTAGCCATCTTAATATTTCTTTGTTTATGGTTTAGAAGTCCTCTTTATATACTCCCAAAACCTATTAACTAATATTTTCTAAATCTCCTTTTTTGGAAGAAAATCACTTTTTCTCATTTTAATTTTACTTACTAATGCACATATGACAACTTTTTGCCTCATTTCTCCGTTTTGGTATTTACACTAATTCATACCATTTTCCTTATCTATATTTCACCTGATTTGTAGTTTCCTTTTTCACAATTTTACTCCATTCTTTCATATAAATCATTCATATTATGTTTAAAATTATTTTTTTAAAATGTTTAATATATTGTACTTTATTTAAAGACGATTTTTTACCATATTATTACGACACATTGTATGCATATAATTATTTCCAATAAAAGTACTCACTATGTTTGTCATGTATTTTGAATAAAATTTTAAAAGCTATGAAATCATTCCTCAATTCCTCACTTTCCTTTTCTATAATTAGATTAGGTTGAAATATGTCATAAGTTTTTATATTTTTTTAAAAATTAAAATTTAGTTCTTATACTTTTATTTATAGAAATTTAGCTCTTTCACTTTTCAGATTTCAAAATTCAAGTTCAACATTTCCAAATGTTATCATTTTTTGTTAAATTTTTGGTATGACATTTTGAAATAAAAAAAAATAACACTCACTTTATAGCCATGTAATTAAAAAAATAATGTTGGAACTAACCTAATTTTAACAAAAAAAAATTTAATAGTGTTAAAAGTTAGACCTAAATTTTAAAATCTAAAAAGTAGAGAGACTAAACTCTTAAATTTAAAAGTATAAAAATTAAATTTTAATTTTTACAAACATATAAAAACTTATGGCATATGAGAAAAATACAATTTCCATAAAAGTATTTTCGTTGGAGAGGAAAGTACTACAATTTTCAATAAATGTATTTAATTATATAAAATATTTTAAAATTAAAATATAATTTATCAAAATAATTTTTTTAACATTAAAATCTCATAATAGGTTTTTATTTTTATTTTTTTGATACAATACTTAGAACTACCCATAACTCTTCTCCAACCCTTAAATAGGAGGATAATGTGTTTCAGTGCACTCGAACTTACATCCTCCTACGCTGGTAACAATTCCAATCCCAATCAAGCTAAGACTCAACAGCTTTATCAAAATAGTTAAATATACATGATGTATATATATATATATATATTAAAAAATTAAATAAATTACATGACATTTATACATTAGCTAAGAGGGAAAAAATTATATGAAAAAATCGTGACAGCTATTATTTCCGTGTCAAATATTTTTAATTTCATAAATATAATAGAATCATGAAAACTGATTCTTCAAAATTTAAACTTCCATGTCTTTTTATTAAATAAGTACTTTTTTACCCGTGTGAAATACGAATTGCTGACGTATTAATTAAAATATTTTTTCAATTAAAGTGTTTCACTTAGAGTTTTATAAAAGAAATATATAATAACATATTTCATTCATTAGTTAAGATATATAATATATTAAAATCATTTTAAAAATTAAATAGAAATTTGTCAATGAATAAAGAAAATTAGAAGATTTTGGGTTGTTGTGTTGAAACCTATGGAAGCGTCGAAACATGTTAGTCTTTGATGAAGATTTTGTGGAGCTTGAATTGTAAGTTTGAGAATGCAACAACAATACACTTCTACGAGGGAGTCACCTAAGGGTAATACTATAAGTGTTTATTCAAGAAGTATGCAATTGATAAGTTAGAGGAGCCATTCTCTTGGATGTTACAAGTTGAACATTGATGGCGCACGTAAATCAACTACGAATATGGCCGCTTGTGGAGGAGTTATATAGGATTAGAATGGGAAATAGATTGCCAGATTTTCTAGATTCTCTAGATTCATTGGTTCTTGTTTGGCATTGAAAGTGAAACTTTAGGGTGTTGTTGAAGGCCTTCGGCTTGCCTGGTGGAATGGATAGAGAAGAGTTATTCTTAAATTGGATAACATTGACGTTGTTAATATGTTGACCAGGAGTGTAAGGTTGGGAGCATAATTTGGGTCGAGAAGCTCGTACGTTCATGGAGAAGAAATGGGAGGTGATTATACAACACGTCTACAGAGAAGGCAATAAGTCTATTGATGGTTTAGTTTTGATGGCTTGGGGTTAACTGTTGCAATGTTTCGTCTTTTACTTTCCACTTGGTACAGTTTTTGATTTACTATATGTTGATACTAATGGTTTTGTAACACCAAGAATGGTGTCTGCTTAATATTTGTTGTATTTTCCTTTTGATAAAAAAAAAGATTGTAATTATTATTACTAAACGATGTTTTGATAAACTTTATTTATATGATATAATTTATAAGGTTTTTAATTAAATAATGAAAATGAAAGTATTATTAGGTTCATATATTTGACAAACTACGAATTGAAAAGTTGTAATAGTTAGAACATTTAATTAGCTAAAAATGAATTCATTTTAGCTTTTTCTTAGCTAGAGATTTAGGTTTGGCCGTTCAGCCCATTTGGTCTTCATCAGATTCTTGCTTTATCTCAATCTCTTCAATTAAATTTCGACTTTTGATTTTCTTTGACTTGATGTAAATTCTAAAATGATTTTGTAATAATTTAATTAGTTACTATATTCGAAAAAATTAATTAAATATTGTGATTAAACAAAAAAAAAGGGTTTATAAAAATAATCAGAAAAATTCAAAATGATAAGTTGCGAAATCAAAATTATGGGATAGTAATGATATAAAAGAATTTTAGAGAATCCTGTGTTTTATATTTTTGATTGTAAATCAATTAAAAACCTTAAAAATATAAATGTGAATTAAATAAAAAAGAATTAACTAAAGGGTTGGAAATTATTTTCAAAGGGAATTGAAGCATTAAATGCATAATTAACGCAATTTTATTAAGTATGAAAACTGTAACCTTCAATATATTCATGGAAATCTATACCCAACGCCATTTAATTCTATGTATCAATTCATTTACTTCATTTTTTAGGTGGTTTTTGTAATACAAATGTTGCTTATTTGTGTATTCACTCCTTTCATTTTGTGTTTTCTCTAATTCACTCATTCAACGCTACAACATTTGGCCATGTCAGTTTTAAAAGATTTTGTAATCTCAAATTATGTATTGAAGAATAGCTTACAGATTTGTTAAAAAATGAATTACCAATTTTTAGATTTTTTTTTTTAATATGCAAAATATATTTTATAAAATACTGAAAAAATTATAAATTAGTAAAAAATATATATATAAAAATAAAAATTGATTCCTAAATTATATTATTTTTATTAAAAGTGAATTCTACCTATTTTTAGGGTAAGTTATATAGGTACTCACTCAATTATTAAAAATTTTCATTATATGCACTCAAAATAAAAATATAAAAAAAATGTTTTACAATTTAAGCACCCACATTATACAATTTGGTCATTTTAGTCACTTTCGTTAAAATCACAAATGGCAAGTTGGCATGGCAGTAAAAAATTTGGGATAATAATTTAGTCTTCAACTTTTACATATTAAATCAATTTAGTCATTATTTTAAAAAATGAATCCTCAAAATTTAGAAATATTCTCAATTTGATCCTAATTCTAAAAAATTCAAAGAATATTTTAAAAAATATAATAATAAATTTAAATTTTATAATATTAATAATATTATTATTAAATAAAATAAAAGAAATCCTAAGTTCCATTTTGTTAAATTTCTCTGTCCACTTCTAACAAAAGTTGTATCTCTACCGGCTGAATTGACTCAACCCTAATTATTTTCCTTCTTTTTCTATGGTTTAGTTGATAGAGAGTGTTGTTGTTAATCAGAATAAATCTTGAAATTACACATACTTCAATAAAATGGTGTGTGGATGGTTTCAAGAAATAACAGAAATGGTAGTTCTTGTTATGTAAATAAACATTCATTTTTTTAATTTTTCTTTTCTTTTCTTTTTCAATTGAGTTTATTAACGATTTAATGGCATAAATCCCAGCATATATACAAAGCTCAATATCGATGCAAGCATGTACACACTCGGATTAAAATCCAAAACTAATCAGCCCAATTAACAAATCCCTAACCCAAAAAATACATGGCTTGATAACCCAAAAACTAAACCAGAAACAGGAATCCTAGGGTCTGCCTAGCCTCCGGCGCCGTAACCCCATGTGCTGCCTCGGCGTGCACGATGCTCAAGACGAGAGCCCCGTCCCATCGCCGTACCACCTACTCTCCTGAGATCTGCAAACAAAAAGGAAACAGAGCAAGCAACAGTAGGATTTTTTTTATTGTGATCAGTTATAAAACCGAAAGAAATATGTAACAAGAAAAAAAACCGATTGCATTTTGAGGGGGGATACAAAAATTTGTACTTACACAGGCACACGATTAGGCAATCAGAGAGCAAGGTTGATTTTTTACATTTTGTTTCGTTCTTCCGTATTTCATTTTCGTTCTTATTTTTCTTATTGTTATTTGGATCTATTTAAAATAAAAAAATAAAAGGAATAAAAGAACTTATCGAGACCGCCCCGTGACCGCTTCGTCGGAGGGCTCTTCGTCTTTGTCGCGTTCGAACCCAAAGAGGGGGGGATCGACTTTTCCCTTTCCGATTTTGAGGGTCGAAGGCGTCTTGGCCTCCAAACGCACTTTGAAACGGAGCTAATGGGCCACCTTCACACGCCGTCGACCGCCGGGTACGGTGGGGGTACGACGGGCGGCGATTGGGCTCCCCTCCTTTGGCCGGCCATAGGGAGAGAAGGGAAAGGGTCAAAGGGGTTTCAATTTTTTTTTTAAAAAAGGGGGACTGAAATGAGACTTTCAAAAATTCTTGGGCTTTTATATGACTTCAAAACAGCACCGTTTGGGTGTCAGACTTTAGACGTTTAAACGACGTCGTTTCAGCACCCCCAACCCGCGTTCTGACCCGACCTGAAAAGGGATCGGCGTGTTTTCATTGCTCTTGGGTTATTTGCACGAGAGGTCCCCCTGTTTTTACAGCGCGTTGCGATCTGCCGCTTTTACTTATTCTTTCATTTTTATGAATTGGCCCCCTAAATTTTTCGTGTATTTCAATTAAATCCTTAACTCACTGGCTTTTTGAGAAACTGACGCGTGTCTTGGAGAGGGGTTTAATTTCTTTTTTAGTCCCCGTATAATTTTACGCGTTTGATTTTAATCCTTTGCTTTATTTTATATGTTTAATTAGTTTATTTTATTATGTTTTTTACCTTTAATTTCGTTCTTATTCTGGTTTGATCCTGAATTCAATCGATTTTAAGTCATTGCTGCAAATTTTCCATTTATTTATCTATTTTAAGATTTCTTATACATTAAACTATTCTATATATAGTGTCTATTTTAAGCTTTTATATGTTATTTACTTTATACTATTTCATGTGTTAATTATCTAAATTCTTATATTATTCATTTAAAAATGTTTTATTGTTATTTATCTTAAGATTGCTTATATCATTTATGTAATATTCTTTATTTTAAATTTCTTAATATTTGTTTCAAATTTCTTCATATATTATTTTAAACTATTTTATATTATTCACTTTAAATTTTATATAATATCCATTTTAAACCTTTTTAATACATGTCATTTTGAATTATTATATACATTAATTACTTCACATTGTTTTTTTAACTTCTTTTGTATATGAATTATTTATCTTTAAGCTTTTATATGTAGTTTATCCTAAACTCTTCATGCAGTGTTTATTTTATTTATATTAAACTTTTTATTCTATATATTATTTAATTTAAGTCCCTTTTCACATATTATTTATCTTAGACTTTTTGTACACTATTTAATCCAAACTCCCTTTTTCATAACATCTATTTTAATAATCATTCATGTATATATTGTTTTATTATATATTGGTTTGTTACTCTTTCATGTATATTGTTTATTCTTTAATTTTATTATATCTTCATTGTATATTGTTTACATGGATTTTTCATCGTTGCACGTATATTATCACCCTTGAATAGATAGGTTTTGTTTTCAAGATATTTTCGCATGATATTTGCTCCAAATTTCCTCTTTCACAATATTTATTTTAGTATTCACTTACGTATTCTTAGTTTTAGTTTTATATATGTGAATCACTTCAAACCCTAGCATGCATTATCCATTCATAAATGTTTTTCATATAGCCTTTAATTTGCTTTGAATTGGTGTTTAATTTCCACATTGATTTGTAGAGTATATATGATTGTCTTGTATGATGTCATATATTATTGTTTCATAGTATCAATTAGTCTTTTGTGCTGCTATCTTAATTTTATTTATCCATGTTTGACAAGCTTTATCCTGATTTGTTTCCTCAATTAGCTATACTTTTAGTTTTCATTATTTTTATTATTATTGTGCGGTTGAGCTCATTGCTATTGTGTATGTTAATTTGTTTTTTTTATTTTTTTTATTTTCACCCATTGATGGAGTTAGTTACCCATATATATATGTTTATTTCGACTTTCATTCGCAATTGTCGCATCGTAGTTTTCAACTTATTGACCCAAAATTAACGATTCCACTTTATTTCAAGTCAAATTAAGATATTTTGAGTCGATTTTATGAAGCAAAGGCGATATTTGATGTTCAAAAATTTGAGGAATCGCGCCCTAACGTGTTGGGTTTCGATCTTTCATTTGTTTAAATAATCAAATGTCCCTTTTAAAATTTCGTGTCGTTTTTCTAAGGTAATGCTTGATATTTGAAAATTCGGGAAATAGTGCCCTAACGTGCTGGGTTTCAATTTTTCGTTTGTTCAAAATCATCAAGTATTCTTTAGAATTTCACTCGTATTTTCTAAATTCTAAACAAGGCAATTGTTGATACTTGGAAATTCGAGAAAACGGGTCCTAACTTACGGGGCTTCGGTTCTCTCGTTGATTCTAAATAATTAAATATCCTTTTGAGTTTTAAATACACCGAATTCCAATTTAAATTAAAGACGACCTTGCACTCGGGAATTCATAGAATTGTGTCCTAACTTACGGGATGTAATACTCCGATATCTCGAGATAAGGAAATCTTCAACAACCGTTTTGAGCTAATTCAAGAATTTTAAAATCAACGTCAATAAAAGGGATTGTATTTCAAATCTATTCTCGATTTTCAACTTTCGATTCTAGGACAATAATTAATTAATTTGGTACCAATTTTGGGCGTGACGAGGGTGCTAATCCTTCCTCGCACGTAACCGACTCCCGAACCCGTTTTCTCAAGTTTCGTAGACCAAAAATACCGTTTTAATAAACTAAACTTTTTTATCTAAAACAAAGGTGATCCGATCACACCAAATAAAGATCGGTGGCGACTCCCTATTTTAATTTTCATTTTCAATCCAAAGTCGATTCCCATTTTCGAAAAATGGTTTCGACAGAGGACATTTGTAAATTTTGAGGGTTAAATTTGTTATTATATCGATTTTTTTAACTGTTATATCAGCTTGTTATTTGTGATTTTAATGGGAGTGAAAAAAATAACCAAACTATGTAACGTATATACTTAAATTGTAAAATTTTTATTTTGAGTGTCTAAAATGAAAGCTTTTTTATAGCTAAGTTAGTACGTATGCAGTTTACTTTTTTTAATATTATAATTGTTGATGTGTTTGACCAAAGAGAATGAGGCTTGTTGCAATTTGAAGGACTGCACCTAGAATTTTCATCAATTAATATGAACAAAAAACGATGGATTAAACTTTTTAGATGAAGGAGAACAAACCAACCAATTAAAGAAACAATTTCAAGTATTAAAAATATCTGTTAGGGTCTTAAATTTAAAATGCATGTGTTAAATATTGAATTATGTTAGTGCCTATGTTCTCTTTTTTTTTTTTTTTGCATTATATTGTATGAGGTTTCAATTTAAGGTAATAAATTTAATTAATTTCTAAATAATAATAATAGAAAAAATAAATAAATTGAGTCAAGATGTTGACATAATATAGAATAAAATAAATAAGATGTGTTCAATTTTATAAATTGTTTGGGGTAGAATATTGACATAATATGTGTCTTAATTGGCAATTAGACCTATTCATAAGTCGGGTCGAGCTTTGATAAAATTTTAGCTCTGTTTGATAGGTTCGAACTTAGTCCGGTCCGAGAAATAGGTTTAAGATTTTGCCCAAGTCTAGCTTGGATAAAAATGCTAAAACTTAGGTTCGACCCTGCTTGTCTGTATTAAAATTTTTATATTATTTTTATATAAATTTTTTAATATATATATATAATACATCAAACCACTAAAAATATTGAAATAAATATTTCTTAATAAATTGAAAATAAATTTTAAAAAATCTTTATACTTAAATAACACTAACATAGGTGCAACTTAACAAGCAAATGTCCCTAAAATAGTAGCAAAATTAGCAATTAAATTAGAGTTATACAATATCCAAACAATAACAATAAGATAGTAATAACATAATAGTGAGAAAATAACAATTTTTTTTCATTTTGCAAATTCGGGCGGGGGCCGGCCAAAAAAGTCTTACTCAAGATCCGAACCATTTTTAAATGTGCCTTATGTTTTTACCTAAGTCTATTTTTTGGGCCTATATTTTATTCAAATCCTCTCACATTTTAAAGGAGCCTGCGGGTCCGACACCCAACTCAGCCATGGACAGGTGTATTGGCAATTCCCAAAATTATACTTGTTTCAGTAATACTTGTGCATTTCGTGTATCATTTTGTATATGATTTCATCAAAAGCTAGTTCTAATTGTTAATATGTGATTGTATTTCCATATTACTGTTATTGTGAAAGATTTCAACCAAAGATTTCCATATCTTATTTATCTGAATTTTAGGGTTTTTATGCAAAGATTCATCAAAAGCCAGCTCTAATTTTTGAATCCCCACCCTAACATTTAGCTAATAAAATCATTATTTTCTTGTTTCGTTGTTAAATGCTAAAATATGTTTTATGATTTATAATTATTACTTCTACTTTTCAAATCACCCAATATTACCATTTTGCGAATATAATTACCATTTTTTTACTCTACTTTAAATATGTTGATTTAAAAAAAAAAAAAAAGAGGTATATTTTTAATAGTATTTTATATATATTGTAAACATGTGTTTAACCAAATTTTAATTTCATATAAATTTTGACTTCTTATTTGTTGGAAATCATTAATTTGACCAATTAATATTTTTTTCAATTTTGGAATTATCTACTGTATGGTCTCAGTTACTATTCATATATAAAGTGTTCAAAATTAAAGTAATAAAATTATACAAAATATTTGTAAAAACATTAAATTATTGTGAAACCAATACATATTCTTAGTTATGGCAAAAAAATACATATCTTTAGAATATTTTTACAAATTAATATAATTCAAGATGGAAATATTTAGATTGAGTGGAATCATTTTATAATCAATTGTATGTGTTTAAGTTTGGTGGGTTGTGGGTTTCAGGATAGGGTTTGGTATGAGAAAAAGCAAATGTGATGATCGTTGATTCTTTTGGAGAAATTGCTTCTTTTAAAAAATAATATCATTTTGCATTAAAGCATTTGGATGATCATTTAATTTACATTAATTCTTTTATTGTGAACCAACATTTTAAATGAGGTTTCAAAATGAATGTGTAATAGCCAATTTCGGCCTAGTTCAATAAAATAATAAACCCACCAAATAATTCAAAAGTCTAAACTTCAAGTCCATTTAACTTCAAATCCATTTACAACATGTGTAGCCCAAAATTAAAACCAGACCCATTACACATCAATTAACTCAAACTCACTATCCAAATTTTAGCCCAAAACTACCCAAACCCAATAACCAAAGAACCCTAGTAGCCCAAAATGGCCCACTGTCTTAAATTTTTTTTCAGCAAGTAGCAACCTAGCCGCATGCCTTCAGCCACCAGCCTCCTCACACGCGCCACCACCGCTCGGGGCACCAACCACCGGCCTTCCATGTGTCTGACACCTGCAAAACAAATCCAAACACGCAAGATACAAGAAACAAAGAAGAAAAAAACAAGAAACAATAGCAAAAAAACAAAAAGAGATCTTGTAATCTTCTATATAAAGTCCAAAATTTCTTCTCAGATTTTTTTACTGAAACATCAAAAATAGAAATAACAAAAAAAAAACTTCAAGAAGGTGATTTTTCATCTTTATTTTTGTTTTAGATTCTTGCTTTGTTCCTTTTTATTCTATTTTTCTTCATTTTTGCATATAAATACTAAGTAATAATAATAAAAGAGGGAAAAAGGGACTCACTTTGGAGTTGAAAAGCCCATCTTCGTGCACCGTCGCCCACCACCGAGTACAGGTGGTGAATACAGGCGAGGCGGTGAAGGAATCGATTAAATCGGAAAAACAAGTTGGGGAGAAGGTGTTTTGTGTTTTTTTTCTTTGGAAAGCAAAAGAAAAAGGCAGATCAAAAAAGGAAGGAAATTTGGTTTTATTTCATCTTTGAAATGACGTCGTTTAGGGGGTGGGGTCTACGCATTCTCCCTAAAAGGGAAATTTATGCGTTTGGTCCTTCTCTCTCGCAACTCCACGTAATCAGGCCCCATTTTCTTTCTTCTTTTTTTTTTTAATTTTAACCCTCAGATTTTGTTTGGTTTTCAATCTGGTCCTTTGTGTTGTCAGGGTAAATGCCAGCAGAGCATCAAGGGGATATTTTTCATCTAGCCCCCACTAGTTTCTGCGCGTTTCATTTTAATCCCTGATTAACTTTCCAGTATTTATAGTTTTATACCCCGAATTTTAACTTATTTTTTAGCCACGTCCTAAACCTATTTAATTCATTTATTAACTCTCTTTTAAAAAAAAAACGTTTTATTTATATGCTATTTCAAATATTTTTTATGTTTTTTATTTTACCTCTATTCTAACTGTATTGTTTGTTTGTTCAAATTCTTTTATTTATTCTAACGTGCTTTGTGTACATATGTTATCTTAATCTATTTTATATGTATTATTTATTTTATATTCTTTATATTATATATATGTATACATATAGTTTATTTCAAGTTTTTTTATACATTTATAATTCTTTTAAAAATCGTTTTGTTATATATTTATTTCAAATTATTTTATATTTTTAAGTTATTATATATTATGTATTTCAAATAACTCTTTCTATATTACCCTTGAACTGATACTATTATAAAATATAATTATATTGTCTATTTTTAATTCTTTTACGTATTATATATTTTAAACTTCTTATTTATTATTTTTATATTAACTTATATATTATTTATTTTAAAATTATTCATATATGTCATTTTTTAATTTGCTTTGTGTATTATAGATTTTAAAATGCTTTATACATTTTTATTTTAAACTTGTTTTATGTATTATTCATTTTAAATTGTTTTATTATTTACTTTAATTTTTTCGTATATTATTAATTTCAAATTTTTATATGTATTATCTATTTTTTATATACCATTTATTTTTAAGATGTTTTGTATATCACTTATTTTAAATTCCTTTTTACATAATATTTATTTTAAACTCATTTATATATTATTTATCTTAAATTATTTCACATATTATTTATTTTAAATTTTTTATCGTATATTATTTATTTCAAACTTTCGCCTATATTACTTATTTTAAAATTTTTATACATTTAATTGTTTTGTATATTGTCAATATTAAATTTCTTTTTTCACATTATTTATTTTAAATTCATTTATTATCATTTTAAATTTTGTTTGACATTTTATTTATTTTAATTTGCTTTATAATTTTTTAAAATGTTATATATATTATTTAATTCATTGGTCTTCGATTATTAATGTTAGTATTTAAATGATGCATGTTGTGAGATTATTGCCATTGCATGTATTATGATTCGTTTATTTGTATTTTCATATTATTGTCATTCACTTGTGTAATATTTTTATTCATGTATCATTGTTCCATGTCGCACTATACTTTTATTTCATATCATCGCCCCATGAATTAAACCCCAATACATTTGTCCAATAAATCGTTTTATTTTAACCTAAACAAATACACTTCGTTTAAATATCGTACTCGTTACTATTCAAAAACGAAATTTTTCAAATAAGGCAATGTTTTGCATTTTGGAACATCGAGGAATTGTGCCCTAACTTACGGGGTTTCGATTTTCTCGTTGTTTCTAAATAGCAAATATCCTTTTCGAGTTTTAAAACACATGGATTTTCAATTAAAATTAAAGACAAACTTGCGCTTGGGAGTTCATGGTATTGTGTCCTAACTTATGGGATGTGATACTTTGATATCTCGAGACGAGGAAATCTTTAGCAATCACTTCGATTTAATTCGAACTTTTTAAAATCGATGTTAATGAAAAAGGATCATATTTCAAATCCATTTCTCGATTTTCAACTTTCGACTTTAGGACAATAACTAATCTATTTGGTACCAATTTTGGGCGTGACGAGGGTGCTAATCCTTCCTCGCACGTAACCGACTCCCGAACCCGTTCTTTCGAGTTTCATAGACAATAAACATTGTTTTAGTAAACTAAAATGTCTTATTAAAACAAAGGTGACCCGATCACACCTAATAAAGATCGATGGCGACTCCCGTTGTAATTTTCGCTTTCAAACAAAGTCGATTCCCGATTTCAAAAAAAATGGTTTCGACAAAATGCATATGTTTATTTATTGAGAGATTTTAAAAAGATAATTAATAAATCAAACAGATAATTACATTTTTTTCTTTAAATTAAGAGTTATTTTTTTAACTTCATGAATCATTTATTTATTTTATTATTTTCCACATGTAATTATTTTATTGGGTTATCTAAGTAATAAATTATATCTCATTAAAAGTATCCAACATATGAAATTCCACATCACATCATTAACTTTTTTAACGGTACTTTTATCAAATTTGTTATAAAAAGCAATTTGTAAAAAAGAATAAATGTTTATGGCAAAAAAAGACTAAAAAATATTATTATGACCATTTTAATAAAACATGTAAACGCTAGTGGCCAAATTTGTTATTAAGCCTTTAGATTTTTAGATTCATTTTATGAATATAATTTGAACATTTGATAATATTTACAATTGAATGATATTTTCTTTTAATATTTAGATTAAGCAAGTTTGCATTATATATGTTCAATTTTGAAAGATGGAAAAATATGACATATTAAAGTAGGAGAGCTACAAGCAAAGATAAGGAAAAGACTGTATATTAAAGAAGTAAGAAGAAATTCACATCTTTTTGCTAATTTTGATTGATATGGTCTTTTGAAAGTAAAACTATGATATTCTAACTATATGCATAATAATAAGAGAGAGTATTTAGTATTAATTGTATTTATGTAAAAGTAAGGATAAGAACTTAATAGAATAAACCCTTATGAGTAATATGGTATGTGTAGGTATATCTATAATGAGTGATTGTAAATATTCTTTTCAGAGAGTGGATTATTGATGTGAATTTTTATGAATAAATCAATGAAATATGTGTAATATTCTAAACTCAACTTAGACATTATAACTAGATCTTGAGAAATTACATTAACTCGTTTAAAAACTTTCGATCTAATCAAACTTAGGGTAGTGTTCGTTTCAAAAATATAAAATTTGGCAAAATTCAAACAAATGTTTAGTAAAACTTAAGTCTAGAATCACTTATCTCAAACCCAAAAATTGAATTTGAAATCGTGTGTTTTTTTTTAAAAACTAATGTTGGCAGATCATTTCCAAAATCAAGGCAAACATTCGTTAAAAACCATTTAATTATTTTTACAGAAAAACACTTAAGTGGTTACTTAATCCTCGTAGCAGAAAATTCCAGAGTTTTAATTTTGAAAACCAAATTTTTAGTTTAGAAAATTATATGATTTTACAATTTAACATTAAAATACCAAAATCCAACAAACAATACAAAAACCACAGAGCAAAGCCCAAAACAAATTTACAACCCCAAAATAATAAAAACATAAACCTACTTATATATTTAACCAATAAACAATCCGAGCTCCCACACACTGTCTTGTCCTAAGTCTGTAGTTCACCTGAAACATATTAACAAACTAGTAAATAGAAGCCTAATGTGTGACTCAACCCACAAAACAAAATTTCCTTATAACATACACAAATGTAAGTACTAACATAGAATTTTTTTTATAATGTTCATACATACAAATATCATATAAGAATGGCACAATACCAGAAACATATATCAAACCGGAATATCATATATCCATAACATATATCATATCAAAATGTCATATCATATTAAAACAAATCCTACCCCCATTCGCTACACACCAACTCTGTCCAACCAACCACACTAATAGGACTACATGAGTCCATCCATCCAATCACACTGGGTCATGGTGGTATGTCACTCATAATGGTGCAACTGAGCTGCTAAACATATATTGTGGTTTAGCTGCTAAAGTTGCAGTATTACTGCCTAAAACACTTCCTCCATCATCAAAACTCACCCCAATGCACATGCAAAACCATAATAACATTCATACATATAGCATAGTCGAATCAGATATCATATCAGAACAGATAACAAAATACAGATGAATCAGATACCATATTATAATAGATAATAGAATATAGATGTCACACATGCTTTACAAAAATAGTCATACTTTGAAATATTATCGACACATATACCTCATTCTGGATCTTTCTTTAAGCAAAATGGACCCCCACAGAAGGTTTAATTATGAATTACAGATTAAATCGGCCTTAAATGAAAATTCCAGAAAAATAGGTCACACGCCCGTGTGGTTTCACATGGCCCAGAGGACCCATCCATATGACCCACACGGGCTACCTATCCTGCCCGTGTGTCCCACACAGCCTACCTGATTTACCCGTGTAATCGCATACGCTCATGTGCCCACATAGCCTACCTGTTTTGCCCGCGTAATCACGCACACCCTTGTGCCCCCACATGGCCTAACAAACGGCCAACCACACAGCCTAACACACGGGCATGTAACAAAGAAAAGTTTCATATTTCTTGGGCTTTTTTTTCTAGATTTTCCAGATTAATTAGCAAGGTTTCGAGTTAGAAGCATACATATGAGTTAGTTTTTATGTAAGTTCACGAAATAAACACCAGCACTTAAAATTGGTATTCCAAATGCATCAAACCAATAATGAAACCCGACACTAAATCAAGATTTGATCCCAAACATGGCATTAGAACACTTACCCAAGAGATAACAATAACTACGATGTCTAAGTTGCCGACAGAACGCCCAACGCCTCTCGTTCTTTTCCTAAAAGCATATCTAAGTCAATAAGTGACACAAAATAAACATTTAACACATCACTACTAACATTTCGAACTCCAAACACCCAACAAAGCAATTTCAATAAATGAATAGAAATAAAGGATGAAGAAGCCTTACTCTTAAGAATTGAAGCCGGAAGAACAAAGAACTAACGACTCACAAATTAATAGAAGAATAAAAAAAGAAAAGTGACGGGGGATATGAGAAAAGTGAAAGAACCCAATAACAGAGAAACAAAATCTATGTGAAAGGAGGGTGAGGGAAACATGGAATTTTAGGAAAAATTAATTAATTAAAATTCCTTTTTTTTAGCTACCCACTTTCACCCACTAATTCTGATTAGTTATCACAAGATCAAAAGGTAAGCTAGAACCTTACCACTAAATCAACGGGCTCATTCTTGCCAAAACTTACACAGGATTTAAATTTAAGCCAAATATACAGAGATAGAGATAGGGACAAAAATAGCAAAAATTCAAAAAAAAGAGATTTAAACATAGGACCTCAACCACACGTCCAGAGCACTTATCCACTTAAATAGATCAATTTACTTTACAAAACTCATGCAACCTTAATTCAAAAACAAAACGTAACCACTCTTGGCTTCACTAACCCAATTTCTTCTACCCCAATTTTTTGGATGTGACAATATGAATGTTAATATATGTATGTCATTATCAATCCTACTTAAACGATGAGTGTACTATATGTAATTTAAAGTAAATAAGACATTTTCCCTTGTAAGCTTAGTGAAAGAGTTAGGGCACAATTGACATACCAATAAGGTTAGTGAGCATACCTAATTATTGAAGACAACATTTAGTGAGAAGATAACAAAACTTGCCTTACTGCATAACAATTATGTGTATAGTGAATGCCCTAAGTGATATGGTGTTCGATTCAATGCCCTTTACTAAAACTCAACATATCAATGTTCGGTTAAAACTCAAGTGTCTGAAACGCATTTCATTGAGATTAATAAGGGCGAACTCTTTAAAATTTGATAATGAAAAGATGAAGTGTTAAGAAATATGTGTGTAAATAATGTAAATGTTTCTCTCCATATTGTAATGTTTATGTTTCTTATAGTGACTCACTCAAGTGATTTTTGTTTTGGTTGATAGATAGCTTGTAACTTAATTTTATTTCTTTATGGCTATTCTTTATTTTGAACAAGGTAAGTTTCAATTTTTATTTTCATTAGTTCTTTCTAAGCTTTGTGATTAACGCGTCGTTATTTCTTATGCGTATATTTATTTTGATATTGAAGCCCAGCCCATCTCAAATATCCCAACTCACACCAATTCTCCATTCGGCCTTTCTTTTTCTTAGCACTTCAAAATCATTTCCAAAATCATCATTTATGTTAAGTCTCCTACAAACACAAGTATCTTTACAATTAATTATAACTCTTTTTTTCTTTCTCAATATTAAAATAAGCAAAATATATTAAGAAAAGTAAATAGATGAAATATAGATATTAAAATTCCAATAGACTCTTACTCAATATAATAATGGGGCTTGATATAGTGATGCATTGATTTCTTCCATTGACTTCTTTCTATTCGTGCCATATCAATGTTTAATGTGCCAATAAAAGTTGATCTCTTAATGTCATTGAACTTCTTACTATAACCTTAAAACACTTTCTTTCCTCAATGTTTCTAAATTTTTACACAAATGGCTCAATCGATATGTTAATATACTCTGGAAATGCTTCTTGTACTTCTTCCCCTGACCTTAAGGTATCTATTCTACCATACAACCTTACTACAACCTTGTATCTACACTTAGGACAACCTCCATTTGTCAATGTTCTCTTAAAGATGTATTCTGAAGTTTTATCCAACACCAAACTAAAATTCAATAAGTTAATATCCATCCCTAAGATTTTTTTTCTCCTTCAATGTTTTCTTCTATTAATGTTCAATATTCCAATTCACCCTCACGACTCAACAAATATCTTCTATATTCTTCAGGAGATATATCATATACTCAGCTTGGATTCATTACTTTCAATGGATTAATACATCCATTTCCATTGTTAGCACAGCTCCATCAGCTGACTTTATCACTGGGTTTGCTGTAAATATTAAATGAAAGTTTGTCTTAAAACTCTATAAGAATAAAATAAAAGTTCATACCATAAACTTAAACAAACTTGTAATAGTTAAAAAGGTTTTAATAAAACTAATGGATGAGAAAAAAATGTTCAATTACGACTAATCATTATAGCTAATTTAATTCTTGCTATTCCCCAATCCTTCTAAAATGTCTTAATGTAGGATAGCATGCCAGCAACAAATTGCATTAGCCGTTGAAGTACCACTCATCAACTGGTAATGAGCATACATATTTTGAGCATCGTATTTGTTAGCACATAAAATATCTTCTCCCGGAGCACATATATCGGGCTACGAAAGGAAACCAAAATATCAATTTTATGAACAATTCCAATATATAATTAAATATTGATACAAAAATGGATAATAAACAATAAATTATGTATTCTATCAAGAAATAAAAAAGATATAGTTACCTTTAGTACATATGGATCATATGGATTTAGGCCTTTTCTGGATTTGAGGCTAACTTTACAAAGATCACCAACTTGTTCCTCATAAAAAGCCTAATAAATTTTTGCATTGGTTTTTGCCCTTTTTTTCTCTTCAAAAATAATACGATAAAAACAATATTAATATTTAATAAACATACATATAAATCATCCAAAATAATGAAACAACTTTAAAAATTATACCTTCTTTTTACTGTTGCCTATATACTTCTGAATCTTAGTGCCATCTTTTTCTGTCACGTAAACAACAGGTCTATGAAGCTCATATGATTGAAAATAATGTATCTAATATGAGCATAAAATTCCAGCAACATTTGCATTTAAAAGCTCTTTTATTATCTCTTTTTTTTCCGTCATCATAAATAACTTTCCCCTTTACATCTTTTCGATTCTCCATTTTTTTTCTTTTGTAGCTGAGATGTTTCAGCTTTGGATTCAATTTCTTTTCCTTTACTTGTTCCTACAACTTCAACAGCTTTTTTAACATATAAACAAATATTTTGTTAGTATAATTTTTATATATCAATATGAAGATTACAATATAATCTATATAGAAGTTTATAGATCACATACTCAGACAAATGAATTAGTTCGCAATAATCTCCATCTTTATCCATAAATGAATCCAACCCCTAAATTAAGAAATATATAATAAGTTAATACATTATCTTAATACATTATCATTGAGCTCTTAATTTAATTACAGAATGATGATGTACCTTGATTTGTGTTTCACCTCCTAGCTAAACTTGTGTTATGAATTTTCTACCAGAATTACATGATCCGATGTTAATAACCAATGGAGCTAACCCTCTCGATAGAGTGTAATAACGATCACCATGATTACTTGAAGATGTACAAGCAACTATATTTTCTTTCATTCCCAAATATCCTCACATATTAACTGGATCACAGAGATACAAAGAAAGGTTTGACAAAGTATCTGTGCTCAAAGATACCATTATTACATACACCTTGCCCAAAGTAACTTTATTCATAGCATCAAGCAAAGAATTTTGAAGCTTCAACACTTTTATCAATTGTCACCTTATCATCAGAAACTTTGTAGGATGCTATTCTGGCAAATGGGTTTTCCCTTTGTATTTTAGAATTGAAAATTCCAGAAATATTTTTGAGTCATTTTAGTTCTATTAAAGTTCCAACGGTAATGGAAGAACATGCAGTGCCATGACCATTGAGGTCTTCTAGAAAATTAAAATTAACCAATCTTGCCGCTTTAGTTAAAGCCTTTCCTTTGGTGTAATTTTCAATAGCCACAATCTTTCTGCATTAAATATCAATTTAAATCATCATTTTTATTATAAAAATTAAATTAGTAATAAAAATTACATTAGTAATAATTGAATCAAAATACATACCTTTTAAAAGAAATATTCAAGTGGCTAGATTCCAAAATAGGAATATGTTTATCTTCAAAACATTCACGATTCACATTTATACCTGAATCAATAATTGCAATTATTGATTTTGACTTTTCTTCCACTGAAATTTTTTCTTTGTCATCAAAGCAATATTTTTCTTCTTTATCCACAGTAAATTTTCAAAATTTGAACATGCACGGTGCAACTGATATTATCTGCATTAATAGAATGGTTAGTGACCCTAACAAGTAAGATAAATATAATTATTCAAATTTAATTCAATATTTGACACAACTTTTTGAATTTTATTTCTAAATTTGAAAAAAATATATTCAATATATTTTTTATTCATATATCACTTTTTTTTAGTAAATTACAAAATCAAGCCAAAACCCGAACAAAAATATAATGTTATCTTAAAAAAATAATTACAATATTTACCTCATTTTTATAAATATGTTTTAGGCTCCAACATTTTAAATTTTGATTCCCTCTCTCACTGTCAAACAAAGCAAATTTATTATAATCTTATAACAAACATTTCCACTTGCTTTTTCTTAATTAGGCCACCATTACTAAATTAATAGTAATTAAAAATATTATAATATATTATTTAAAAATAAAAATAGAGATTAACGAATTTTTAATATCACTTCCGCTCTCGATAAAAATGAAACTCATCTCGACTGTAACACTCCAAACCCGGCCTAGTCGTTATGGCCAAATCTAACAGTGTCACATGTTAGTGTGTTTGAAAACCGTAACTTGTGTTGGAAAATCGTAACTTTGCTTGAAACATTTTCCATTTAGAATCTTTTCATTATTACTTATTAATTCTAATATCGTGTTAATTAATCAATCAAGAGCTTTCAAAACGTTTATTCTATGCAAAAGCTTTTAAAACAGTTTGCGTGTTCGTGAGTATTTTGTTAAAACGTTTGATTCTTTTGAAAACTCAAGTTTTCCTAAAACTAGCAGTTATGATCCATAACTAATAAAAATCTCAAATTTAAGAAAAATCCATAGAGGATTTAGAATAAAATCACCAAATAAAATTTAAAATCATAATTAAGTACGAAATAGAGACAATTAAGGTTGTGTGGCCACCACTGAGTCCTCCGCTGCACCGATCCGCCTAAAGCCTATAGATTACCTGTACAGATAAATCAGAAGGGTGAGTTTTTGAAAACTCAGTTTGTAATCCCCATATAGAACAAACAGACGAAATACAGTCACAGTCTGGGCTTAAGCCCTTTCAGTTCCAGATTCAGTTTCAATTAGGGCCTTAACCCATTTCAGTCCAAAAGCAGTCATGCATTAGGGGTTTTGTGACAGCCCTAATTTGACCCTAGTCGGAAAGTGGTTTCGGGACCACAAAACCGAGTCATAAAAATAATTAATTGTTATATTCTATGCTTATTATATGTGTACATGCATATGTGAAAGTTTCATGCTTTAATTTTGTCAATTGTATGTGAAATTATTAAATAGGACTTATGTGAGAAAAATGTGAAAGGTGATAGATAATTTTAAAGGTGGTCTAATAATGCATGTATTGAAAAGAATGGTCTTGCATGTCAAATTCCCCATTTTTGATAGTGGCCGGCCATGTTGTTAGTTAGTATAAAATATATGAATTTTCTAGTAGTATTATTTTAATTAAATGGCTTTATAATATAGAGTAATAATAATTAAAAGTAGAAAATGGGTGAAGAAAACAAAGTATTCATCCTTGTTTCTTCTTAGTCGATTTTAAAAAAGGAAAAGAGCAAACCATTCGGTGATCTTGAACTTTAAATAAGGTAAGTAATTCATGTAAGTTTTTGATTTTTAGCATATTTTGAGTTAGGTATTAAGTTCTTTACTTAACCCATGACAAAATTTTGAGTTGTGAGGTGTCTTGAGCATTCGGCCATGGGAGAAATTGAAAGGGATAGATTGTTGTTCTTACATTAAATGAAGTTTGAGCTAGTGAATACTTAGTTGTTGGTATTTATATGTGAAATGGAATTGTTTAGTTACTTGAACACATGTTTGGTATGTATTTGTTAAAATTTGAGCAAATGCCGTTTGGGTGTTAGAAAAGAATGAATTAGAGGTTTGGCATTGTATATGAATTTTTAAGGGTATGACTTTGAATAATGTGAGTAGTGTTGTGCATAGGTTTCGACATTAATAGTGTTTATATAAGTATATGTGTGTTCGGCCAAATGAATTTTAATTGAAGTTTTGATAGGTTGAGGAATGAATGGCCGAGTGAGCTATAGCTATGCAAAGATGAATTTTGTTTATAAGTTATGTGTGTGTGTGGCTTTAATTGTTAATGACATTCGGCATAAATTTTATTTCTTCATATCTAAGTGCATTCGGTCTTTGGAAGTAAATAGATGAAGTAAAATGATAAAGAATGTTTCTAATTAGACTTGTTAAGTCATTGTGGCTATGGTCGAATGTATTCTTTGTTAAAGGAAATTTTCAAATCATTTATGCATGTGTATGTGAGCTAAATATTTAAGAAAACTCGGCAAAATGGGGTTAAAGGTTAAGTCATAAGAATTTTGGATGGTATTTATATTTGAACGTTAAGGTTATATATACTTTGGCTATGTGAGTTAGGTGTCAAGTAACCTACTTATTTTATATACATATCCGGTCATTGTTTGGTAATAATGTAACCTATACGTAATTTGCTACATTTGATCATGAGATGGAATTTGTATATGAAAGTTTAAGCTTGAGTAATTAGGGTTAAATAGGTCGTATAATGATCTTAAATGAATTTATTCATATGAGGGCATGATAAGTTATTTGAATATTTGTTGAGTATGCGAATTAGATATTTATGAAATAAGTATGAAATCGATTGATGTCATTTTTTTTAAAAAAAATAATAATAATATAATATGTATTGGAGTTTTATTTGATGGTTTAATGTGACTATTAAGAAGTAAAGTGGAGTAAATATTTAAATAAATCTATTTGTTTTAATCAAGCTCAAGAGCAAAAGGGGTCTAAATCAGATAGGGGAAAGGAGAAAGCAGTCGAGTAGATTATCCGCAACTGTCCAAAATATCCGAGGTAAGTTTTGAGTAGTCTCCTCTAGTATACATAATTGATGATGCCTTATAAGAGTATAATAGGTGCATTACGATCTTTGGTTTGCACTTGAAGAAAGCTATTTATTAAATAATGTGTGTACATGACTTATAGTAATGGTCACTTGGAGTTTAAGCTATAATAGTGATATGAATATATGATATTGAGTATAACTTTGGAGTCGAAATGTGAATGATGATGTGCATATTGAGCTTATATCCGGACATAAGGTCCGCAAGCTATGTGTTGGAAACATATCCGGACTTGAAGTCCGCAGGCTACGTGTTGGAATGGTATACGGGTTAAGGACCCGTGCAATTGCTTTATAAATGCGTTATAAGTTCTAAGACTCGACCGGATTGAGGCCAATAAGTTAAGTAAGACTACGATAATGAATATCCGTGGTAACCATTGTCAAGTAAGTAATATATATATATATATATATATATATATATATATATATATATACGTGTGAATGAATTTGGTATTTGAGGATAAGACAATGACATACTCGGTCAATGTAAGTCATTATAGAAAAAAAAATAAAAAATTAAAATGTGAATAAAGGTAATTGTTTAAGTCGTGTAGATAATGAAACATATGTTATAATTTTTTTTTTGTGTTTACATAAATACCTACCCGGCCAATAGAATTTATAACTAGAGTACTTATGTATATTCGGCCTAGTGGGTTAAAAATTTGGAATATGAAGTTTGATTATTTAATTTTCATTTTAATTAACAAGCTTTTATAGTATGAAATGCTTAAAACTTACTAAGCTTTGAAAGCTTACTCTGTTTCTTATTTCTCTATTTTTAGATTGTCGATTCTGGCCACTGACTCGGGGATCGTCAGCGGATCATCATACTATTGACCATTTTGGTATAGTTATATTTTAGACTTGATATGGCATGTATAGGCTAGACCGTTGGGAACAATATTTTTGCATATGTAAATATGTAGTCATACGAATATAACTTTTATTCTAGAATGTTTGTTCAGACTGAAATTAGATTGTGAATTACCATTAATGACTCTGTGAATGTTTTAATTAGTGTTTAGCTCAGTAATATCTCTTAACCCTAATCTGGTGATCGGATACGGGATAGGAGTGTTACATTTTATTGGTATCAGAGCTACGATTTAGTCAATTCTAGGACTACCGTAGAGTGTTTGAGTCTAGTTATACATGCCATATAGTATTAATATGATAGTACGGGGAATTCTGACAATTAAAAATGTGTCTTTGTATAGTAATGGATCCCGATCCCAATCGAGCGGTAGCTGATGATGTTGAGAGTGCAGCGCTTGCTCCCTCGCATGGGACAGCGCTGGTGGACTCTCAACCTATTGCAAGTAATCAGAACGATGAGGCTAGACAGACTTTCTATAGTATAATGAATGATTGGTTCAACCAATACATACGAACCAATACGGCCGTTCCACAACCCCCACTTCCGAATAATACACCCCCTGCACCTACGATACCTCCAGTAACTGATCAGACGAGGTTAAATAAGCCCCCGGTTGACAGAATCTGAAAGCACGGGGCTACTGAATTTAAGGCTACAGACAGCGATGATGTTGAGCAAGCTAAATTTTGGTTAGACAACACTATCTGAGTGTTTGATGAACTGTCCTGCACACCCGATGAATGCTTAAAATGTGCTATATCTTTGCTACGTGATTCTGCCTATTATTGGTGGAATACATTGATTTCTGTTGTGCCCAGAGAGCGAGTGACTTGGGAATTCTTCCCAATCGAGTTCCGAAAAAAGTATATCAGCCAGAGATTCATTGATTAGAAATGAAAAGAATTTCTTGAACTTAAACAAGGTTCCATGTCAGTTACTGATTATGAACGAAAATTTGTAAGGCTTAGCCAGTATACCCGAGAATGTGTTTCTTCAGAAGATATAATGTGTAAACGTTTCGAAGATGGATTGAATGAAGATATAAAATTGTATGTGGGCATTCTCGAAATCAGAGAATTTGTAATACTTGTAGAGCGAGCTTACAAGGCCGAAGAGCTTAGTAAAGAGAAAAGAAAGGCTGAGGTGGGAGCAAGAGTGTTCCGTAAGAAATCTTCGGGAAAGCCCTTTCAGCAGTCATCGAAGAAATTCAGAGATGATTTAGGTCGATCTAAAGACACTTCGGGCTTTTCCAGACAAGACCATAATCGACCCCAGTGAGTACGCGAGCCACTTCAGTTGCGAGTGTTGGAAACGATCCTCGGGACAGAATAGAGTGCAAGTATTGTGGTAAATGGCATTCGAGGAGTTGTAGATTTCACGACCGCTCCTGTTATAAATGCGGGTCAGCCGACCACTTTATCAAAGATTTCCCAAGAATATCCGAACAAAATATGAATCAGAGTAGGAAATCGAGTAATACTACAGCACGAGGTAGACCACCTAGGAACACAGGGAATGCTAGCGGCGGTCAGAGAGGGTCTAAAGATGCTACCACCAGATCTGAGGCTTGTGCTCCTGCTAGAGCTTATGCTATATGTGCACGCGAGGATGCTTCTTCGCCTGACGTTATTACCGGTACTTTCACTCTCTTTGATACTGATGTGATTGCTTTGATTGACCCTGGTTCTACTCATTCTTATGTATGTGAAACTTTAGCATCCAGTAAGACTTTACCTGTTGAGTCTACTAAGTTCGTTATTAGAGTGTCGAATCCCTTGGGTCGATATGTGCTTGTCGACAAGGTGTGTAAGAAATGCCCCTTAATAATACGAGGTTCCTGTTTTCCAGCCAACTTGATGCTTTTACCGTTTGATGAATTTGATGTTATTCTCGGTATGGATTGGTTGACCGTACATGATGCGGTTGTGAATTGCAAAGGTAAGACCATTGATTTGAGATGTGCAAATAATGAGATAATTCGAGTTGAGTCTACTGATTTGAACGGATTGCCAACAATAATAATATCCTCGATGTTGGCTCAAAAATATGTGAGAAAGGGGTGTGAAGCGTATCTTGCATACGTACTTGATAATAAAGAATCAGAAAGGAAGCTTGAATCAGTGCCAGTGGTTTGTGAATATCTGGATGTTTTTCCTGAAGAATTACTAGGGTTACCACCTGTTCGGGAGGTAGAGTTTGGCATTGAACTTGTACCTGGGACTACACCGATTTTGATAGCTCCATATCGTATGGCACCAGCTGAATTAAAGGAATTGAAAGCTCAGTTGCAAGAGTTGACGGATAGAGGTTTCGCTCGATCGAGTTTCTCACCTTGGGGTGCACCAGTATTGTTTGTGAAAAAGAAGGACGGAACCATGAGATTGTGCATTTACTATCGTTAGTTGAATAAAGTGACAATAAAGAATAAATATTCGTTACCGCGTATTGATGATTTGTTTGATCAACTGAAGGGAGCCTTAGTATTTTCAAAGATAGATTTGAGATCGGGTTATTATCAGTTGCGAGTTTGAGACTCAAATATACCTAAAACTACTTTTAGAACGAGATACGGTCACTACGAGTTCTTAGTGATGCCGTTTGGGCTCATTAATGCCCCTGCGGTATTTATGGACTTGATAATCGGATCTTCAGACCGTATTTGGAACGATTTGTAGTTGTTTTTATTGACGACATTTTGGTCTATTCGCGAGATGAAACCGAACATGCTGAGCACCTGAGATTAGTGTTGCAGATTTTACGGGATAAGCAGTTATATGCTAAGTTTAGTAAATGTGAGTTCTGGTTGAGAGAAGTTAGCTTTTTAGGTCATGTGGTATCCGCATCAGGTATTCGAGTTGATCCGAACAAAATTTTGGCCGTACTTAACTGGAGACCTCCAAGAAATGTTACTGAAGTTCAAAGTTTTTTTGGGACTTGCCGGTTATTATAGACGATTTGTAAAGGGTTTCTCGATGATAGCCACACCAATGACGAAACTACTTCAGAAAATGTTAAGTTTGAATGGTCAGAGAAATGTCAGAAAAGTTTTGATAAATTGAAAACTTGTTTGACTGAAGCTCCAGTACTAGTGCAGCCCGAATCTGGTAAAGAGTTTGTCATTTACAGTGATGCATCCTTACTTGGGCTGGGTTGTGTGTTGATGCAAGAAGGTCAAGTTGTAGCTTACGCGTCGAGGCAATTGAAGCCGCATGAGAAAAACTATCTGACCCATGATCTCGAATTAGCTGCCATCTTATTCGCTTTGAAAATATGGCGACACTACTTGTTTGGGGAGAGGTGCCATGTATATTTGGATCACAAAAGTCTCAAATATTTGATGACTCAAAGAGATCTGAATTTGCGACAAAGACGTTGGCTTGAGTTGTTGAAAGATTATGAGCTTGTCATTGACTATCACCCGGGAAAGGCTAACGTGGTTGCCGATGCTTTAAGTCAAAAATCACTGTTTGCTTTACGAGCAATGAATGTACGCCTGTCCGTTTCATCTGATAATGCGTTAGTAGTAGAATTAAAGGCCAAACCATTAATGATTCATCAAATATGTGAGTCCGAGAAAGTCGACCATGAATTAGTTGCTATACGAGCTGAATGTGTTTCTAATATGGAATTAGAGTTTCATATTGATAACGATGATTGTTTGAGGTTCAGAAGTCGATTGTGTGTTCCAAGAAATTCAGAACTTGTTTCGATGATTTTGAACGAGGCTCATAGTAGTCGAATGTCAATCCACCCAGGGAGTACGAAAGTGTACAACGATTTGAAACGTCAGTTTTGGTGGCATGGTATGAAACGAGACATATCTAATTTTGTTTCGAAATGTTTGATATGTCAACAAGTGAAAGCAGAATATCAAGTGCCTTCGGGACTACTTCAGCCGATCTTGATACCCGAATGGAAATGGGATCGAATCACGATGGATTTTGTATCTGGGTTGCCATTATCGTTAAGTAAGAAAGATGTTATTTGGGTTGTTATTGATAGATTGACAAAGTCGGCTCATTTCATTCCTATACGTACAGATTATTCCCTTGACAAGCTAGCTGAATTGTATGTTTCTCAGATTGTAAGGTTACATGGGGTACCTATTTCTATTGTGTCGGATAGAGATCCGAGATTCACATCGCGATTTTGGAAGAAATTGCAAGAAGCATTGGGTAGCAAGTTGCATTTTAGCACTGCTTTTCATCCCCGGCATCGATGGTCAATCCGAAAGCATTATTCAGATACTCGAGGATATGTTGAGATGTTGCATCCTTGAGTTTAGTGGTTCATGGGAACGATATTTACCTTTGGTTGAATTTGCTTACAACAATAGTTTTCAATCAAGCATTAAGATGGCACCTTACGAGGCTTTATACGGTCGCAAATGCCGTACACCGTTGTTTTGGACCGAGCTTAGTGAAAGTAAAATTTTCGGAGCTGATTTGATTAAAGATGCTGAGCAGAAAGTAAAAGTAATCCGTGAAAGTCTGAAAGTAGCTTTAGATCGTCAGAAGTCGTATGCGGATTTAAAATGAAGAGACATTGAATATCAGGTTGGAGACAAAGTGTTTCTTAAAGTTTCACCATGGGAAAAGGTACTCAGATTTGGTTGTAAAGGAAAATTGAGTCCGAGGTTCATCGGGCCATATGAAATATCTGAACGAATTGGGCCAGTCGCATACAGATTCATTTTGCCCCCTGAACTTGAAAAGATTCACAACGTTTTTCATGTCTTGATGCTTCGACGTTATAGATCCGATCCATCACACATAATTAATCCATCAGAAGTTGAAATACAGTCTGATTTGAGTTATGAAGAAGAACCGATTCGTATCCTAGCTCGCGAGGTGAAAGAGTTACGAAACAAAAAGGTTCCATTAGTAAAGGTGTTATGGCTCAAGCACGGAATTGAAGAAGCTACTTGGGAACCTGAGAACTCTATAAAAGAACGATACCCAAATCTATTTACTGGTAAGATTTTCAGGGACGAAAATTCCTTAAATAGGGAAGAGTTGTGACAGCCCTAATTTGACCCTAGTCGGGAAGTGGTTTCGAGACCACAAAACCGAGTCATAAAAATAATTAATTGTTATATTCTATGCTTATTATATGTGTACATGCATATGTGAAAGTTTCATGCTTTAATTTTGTCAATTGTATGTTAAATTATTAAATAGGACTTATGTGAGAAAAATGTGAGAGGTGATAGATAATTTTAAAGGTGGTCTAATAATGCATGTATTGAAAAGAATGGTCTTGCATGTCAAATTTCCCATTTTTGATAGTGGCCGGCCATGTTGTTAGTTAGTATAAAATATATGAATTTTCTAGTAGTATTATTTTAATTAAATGGCTTTATAATATAGAGTAATAATAATTAAAAGTAGAAAATGGGTGAAGAAAACAAAGTATTCATCCTTGTTTCTTCTTAGCCGATTTTAAAGAAGGAAAAGAGCAAACCATTCGGTGATCTTGAACTTTAAATAAGGTAAGTAATTCATGTTAGTTATTGGATTTTTAGCATATCTTGAGTTAGGTATTAAGTTCTTTACTTAACCCATGAAAAAATTTTGAGTTGTGAGGTGTCTTGAGCATTCGGCCATAGGAGAAATTGAAAGGGATAGATTGTTGTTCTTACATTAAATGAAGTTTGAGCTAGTGAATACTTAGTTGTTGGTATTTATATGTGAAATGGAATTGTTTAGTTACTTAAACACATGTTTGGTATTTAATTGTTAAAATTTGAGCAAATTTCGTTTGGGTGTTAGAAAAGAATGAATTAGAGGCTTGGCATTGTATATGAATTTTTAAGGGTATGACTTTGAATAATGTGAGTAGTGTTATGCATAAGTTTCGGCATTAATAGTGTTTATATAAGTATATGTGTGTTCGGCCAAATGAATTTTAATTGAAGTTTTGATAGGTTGAGGAATGAATGGCCGAGTGAGCTATAGGCTATGCAAAGATAAATTTTGTTTATAAGTTATGTGTGTGTGCGGCTTTAATTGTTAATGGCATTCGGCATAAATTTTATTTATTCATATATAAGTGCATTCGGTCTTTGAAAGTAAATAGATGAAGTAAAATGATAAAGAATGTTTCTAATTAGACTTGTTAAGTCATTGTGGCTATGGTCGAATGTATGCTTTGTTAAAGGAAATTTTCAAATCATTTATGCATGTGTATGTGAGCTGAATATTTAATGAAAACTCGGCAAAATGGGGTTAAAGCTTAAGTCATAAGAATTTTGGATGGTATTTATATTTGAACGTTAAGGTTATATGTACTTTGGCTATGTGAGTTAGGTGTCAAGTAACCTAATTATTTTATATACATATCCGGTCATTGTTTGGTAATAATGTAACCTATACGTAATTTGCTACGTTTGATCTTGAGATGGAATTTGTATATGAAAGTTTAAGCTTGAGTAATTAGGGTTAAATAGGTCGTATAATGATCTTAAATGAATTTATTCATATGAAGGCATGATAAGTTATATGAATATTTGTTGAGTATGCGAATTAGATATTTATGAAATAAGTATGAAATCGATTCATGTCATTTTTTTTAAAAAAAATAATAATATAATATGTATTGGAGTTTTATTTGATTGTTTAATGTGACTACTAAGAAGTAAAGTGGAGTAAATATTTAAATAAATCTATTTGTTTTAATCAAGCTCAAAAGCAAAATGGGTCTAAATCAGATAGGGGAAAGGAGAAAACAGTCGAGTAGATTATCCGCAACTGTCCAAAATATCCGAGGTAAGTTTTGAGTAGTCTCCTCTAGTATACATAATTGACGATGCCTTACAAGAGTATAATAGGTGCATTGCGATCTTTGGTTTACACTTGAAGAAAGCTGTTTATTAAATAATGCATGTACATGACTTATAATAATGGTCACTTGGAGTTTAAGCTATAATAGTGATATGAATATATGATATTGAGTATAACTTTGGAGTCGAAATGTGAATGATGATGTGCATATTGAGCTTATATCCAGACATAAGGTCCGCAGGCTATATGCTGGGAATATATCCGGACATAAGGTCCGCAAGCTATGTGCTGGAAACATATCCGGACTTGAAGTCAAAAGGCTACGTGCTGGAATGGTATACGGGTTAAGGACCCGTGCAATTGCTTTATAAATGCGTTATAAGTTCTAAGACTCGACCGGATTGAGGCCAGTAAGTTAAGTAAGACTACGATAATGAATATCCGTGGTAACCATTGTCAAGTAAGTAATATATATATATATATATATATATGTGTGAATGAATTTGGTATTTGAGGATAAGACAATGACATACTCGGTCAATGTAAGTTAATATAGAAAAAAAATAAAAAAAAAATAATATGTGAAGAAAGGTAATTGTTTAAGCCGTGTAGATAATGAAACATATGTTATAAATTTTTTTTGTGTTTACATAAATACCTACTCGGCCAATAGAATTTATAACTAGAGTACTTATGTATATTCGGCCTAGTGGGTTAAAAATTTGGAATATGAAGTTTGATTATTTAATTTTCGTTTTAATTAACAAGCTTTTATAGTATGAAATGCTTAAAACTTACTAAGCCTTGAAAGCTTACTCTATTTTTTATTTCTCTGTTTTTAGATTGTCGATCCTGGCCACCGACTCGGGGATCGTCAGCGGATCATCATACTATTGACCATTTTGGTATAGTTATATTTTAGACTTGATATGGCATGTATAGGCTAGACCGTTGGGAACAATATTTTTGCATATGTAAATATGTAGTCATACGAATATAACTTTTATTCTAGAATGTTTGTTCAGACTGAAATTGGATTGTGAATTGCCGTTAATGACTCTGTGAATGTTTTAATTAGTGTTTAGCTTGGTAATATCTCTTAACCCTAATCCAGCGATCGGATACGGGATAGGAGTGTTACAGCTTTGGCCCATTACAGTATTAGTAATCAGTACAATAACAGATATACGGTCACAAAGTCCTACCTAGCCAGCCTCTACACACCATCTCTGTCCAACCTTACATTCCATGCGGGGATATAATCAACCCACCCATCCTTACACTCCAAAAAGTACCGAATGTGGCACTAAACAGTGGTTTGCAGCTGAGCTGCCAATAAATTAGGCCCGGGGCCTTTCAGTACACTTCCTCCGAACAATACCAACCCCCAACCCAATGCAATGCAATATACAGTAATGACATGTTATATCATGGCAACAATGCATACAATATCAATTCATTAAATATCATAATGCTCGATAACATGTAAATATATATATATCAGTCATACAGTCATTTTAGTCAATTAAGGTTCTAGGTAAGCTTACCGACCCTACAATAGGTTCATAGTCATCTCGGGTGACTCGTGCAACCTTAGCTGGAGATGGGCTCACACGCCCATGTTGTCAGCCCGTGTGGACCCATATGCCCGTGTGGCCTACACAACCCAATTCGATCCGGCCCATGTATTATACACGGCTTGTCTTGTTGATCACACGCCCTTGTTCCGTCACACTGCCTACCACACGGGCGGCCACACGCCCGTGTGGCTTTGACAGCCCTATTTTTTGGCTTTTTGCCGACTACTGTTTTCAGTGTTGTGGTTACACCTGATACAATTTTTGTACGCAATCGCTCCTGAGATAACTAGCACCTAAATCCGACAATCCAAAGTCTAAAATCAATCATGATTCAAAATTAAACCAATACCATTAAACCAACAATAATCAATCTCCAAATTTGTTGCTTACCCCTAACGCTTTGAAAGATCTTAACTACGGTCCCGCAAAAAACCACGTTCCTTGCGATTTGCTGCTACCAAATATAGAATTTAACACTAACGAAGAGTTAGGAACTTCACAAACTAATAAAAGAAAAATTCTCCGACACAAATGAGGCATAACCCTCTTACCTATCAACTTACCAACCGAGCGCAGCCAATGTTGAACAGAAAGAAGACAAATTGGAGAAAAAAATCGATGAAACAGAGAGAATGTGGAAGAGTCAAGAGTTCAGCAACAGGGAAATGGAGAAACAACTCGCCACAAGAGAAAAGAACATATTTCAACAGCAATGGGGATTTGGAAGGAGCAAAAAGGGCAGCAAAACTTGAGAACTAGAGTGAAAAGCTAAATTTGCAAAAGGAGATATAAGAGGAAGGAAACAAAATCAGTAGATGTTATGGCAGATAGGGAAACCGTCAAAAAATCTGAAAGAGTGAGGGAGGAGAGTCGAACTTGCAACCACCTAATTTCGGATATTTTCAAACTCCTTACTCCTAATTTTTCTCCCCATATCCCTAATTCCACTCCTCAAAACCATCCACCACTTCCTTTCAACTACCGAATTCAAATTTCACTCAAACACTTCAGTATTTCGGCTAAACCAAAACACCCACACAGCACAGCCAGCAAAATAAATCCCTTGTTTGTGCAAGGACTCGAACTTTAGACTTCCAGTTTATTTACATCCACTGAACCACTAGACCAGCAGGCCCATTCTGACATATTTTACCAACATTTAATTATAAGCCTACTAACTAGAGATAGGGTTTTGTTCAGAAAAATAGAAAAAATTTTCCCAAGACAAGGCTTGAATTTAAGACCTCTCACACACACCCAGAGCACTTAGCTACTGAAGCAGACAGACAGTCGTGCCATAAATACACGGAAACAAATATACAAAATTTAGGGCGTTACATCGACTTTTTTTTATAATTCTTCAAAATAATCTATTTTTTTTATAAAACTATACAAGTTCCCTATCCTACTCAATGTATTTATTGAAAAAAGCTCAAAAATTCACTCAAAATTAAACCTTTTTATAGTTGGTCATTTGTTTTATCACGTGGATGAAAAACACGAGCTTTCTTACCCCTCAAACGAAATAGTTGATTTGGCCAGCCCTTATTTAACTCAGAATGGACTACTAAAACCTAATCATCTCAACTTGATAATAGAAAGTTAAAAAAACAAGCTATTTAAATTTTAGAAATGTTTCAAAACATATAAATATCATTGTTGCTCCATTTTGAACATCTCTTCTCTTGTTGGTTTCAACCATTGTTTCAACCATTGAACATATAAATGCCATTGTTTTGAAATGGTACCAGTTTAAGGGATATTTCCTTTCTATCTTTTTAATGTTAGCGTTATCGTACCAAATCACTTATTTTTCAATAATAAATTAAATTTAATCAAGTAAATAGTATTTTTTAGCATGATTAACATATAGTTGTTAGTTACTTTGCATTTTTTTCTCTCTCATTTTTTGGGAGTGCCTCCCTATTTTTGGAGAGGTTTCTTCTCCTTTTTTCGTGAAGAATTGATTTTTTGAGTCAAAAATATGGTTTCGAGTCGATTTTTTCAATTTTTTTATTTTTTCTTTATTTATTTTAAGGTTCTAAGTTTTTTATAATAAGAAAAGATGGTTTTGAGTCTTAAGACAGCCTATAGGTGACGATTAAGTCTTATTTGAGTTTTTGTTTTTCTATTTTAGGTCTTACTTTGCTGATTCTTCTTTTGTAGGATCTAATTGTGAGTATTTATATCAACTGGGGGATAGAATAGTGTCACTTTTTAATTCAATTAACTGATTTGCATTGTTTTGAGGTTTTTTTATAATAGAAAAAGAGAGGGGTTCTGATGAGCTTGAGATATAGTTGTAAGCAGCTAAAGGGGTTTGGAAAGGGATACGAGATTTACACTAGTTTCGAAAATTCATGAGAATAAAACTCCTAATAGAAGGGGGTTTAAATGGGTTTTGCAGAGTATCTGGTCTAAGGCAGAACTAGAAAAGGTGTGGGAGCTTGGAGAAAATATGTATGCTCTTTCATTTGCAAATCTTGAGGTGATAGAGTCGGTTTTGGAGAATGGACCATGGATAGTGATGGGTTTTTATTTAAACTTCAAGAGGTGGGTAGTAGATCAAAAAATTCCAAAGCTGGATTTTACTAAGGTGGCTATTTAGATCCAAATATCTAATTTACCTCTAGAAATGATGACAATTAGGAATGTTGAATTGATTGGTAGTAGGTTAAGAAAGTTGGTGAAGGTAGATGATAAAGTTTTGGAGAGGGGATGGAGTAGAAGTTTTTTTAAGGTTAAAATTGAGACTAATCTGAAAAAACCCTAGTTCCTGAATTTTGGGTAACAAATGAGAGTAAGGACAGGGTGTGAGCTGAGATAAAATATGAGAAGATTGCATATTTTTCTTTTGGATGTGGTAAGGTGGGACCTTAGTAAGAACATATAGATTTGAAAAGGTGAAATAGGGTGATGAAGGTTAGGTTAGGAGCTATGGTAGATGGGTGAAAGCTGTTAGAGTAGGGATAATATTGTGATTGGGATAAAGAAGATGAGAAATGTAGGGTTGGGAAAGAATTATGAAGGGTGGGAAGGGAAAAGGGAGAAGGGTTTGAGAGAATTGTTCAAGGGGGTGGGATATTGGAAGAACTGGGTGAAAGTGAGGGAGAAGAGGAGGTGGGTTAATGATGGGGTAGTTTTAGAGGAATTGTGGAAGATATAGGTGGGAGTGAGGAAGGTAAGAAGTAGGAGGGAGAAAGGTTGTGAAAGGAGGGACAGTGGATGATGGGTCTAAGAAATTTAATAGACAAGAAATATATTTTCATAAGAAAGGGAAAGAGGGGTTGAGTGGGGAGGGGATTGAGGGTGTTGAATCTGATGAGTGTTCTGAAGAAAGGCTTTTAGGCAAGATGGTTGGAAAGAATGAGAGAAAGGTAGTAAGATTTGGATTGAGTCCTTACTTTGTGGAGCTTTCTTCTAATGAAGGTGAGAAATGTGAAAAGGACAGTGTGGAAACAAGTGCGCAAAGGGATAAACAAATTGTGGTGGCTAAAGAAATTTTAGTTGAAAGGGTACAAGGTATGTCTTTGGATAGATGCTTGGAGGATGATGATCAGGAAAAAAATTGGAGAAGAAAGAAACAAAAAAATTGAGGATTGGTTAATGGGAAACAGTGGGAATAAAGGGGTGAAAGAGAATACTAGGGGGTTGTAGAAAAGACGAGGTGAAGAAGTATAAATGGGTTGGAAGGTGTTAGAGGAAGGCAGGTGGAATAAAGTCCTGGGCTTGAGTTTTCAAAGGGTTGAGGTCCCTGTTCAAAGGCTGGTTGATGTTGAACGTTACAGTGGCTATCCTGTAACAGCCACCAACGGGCCATGAGGTTTTTATCTTGAAATTGTCAAGGAGTGGAGTCTTCTTTGACAATTCAGAATTTGAAAGAGCTTTGTAGGAGCTGTGACCCAATATGTTTCCTCTTGATGGAAAAAAAAAATAGTAAAGATAAGTTGTAGGGTTTTAGAAAGAAGTGCAAGATGGAGGGGGCTGTATATATGGATCTAGAAGGTTTAAGTGGGGCAGGCTTAAGATACAGGGATTTGTATATGTGGATCTAGAAGGTTGTATATGAGAATAAAGGGGGCAGGCTTAGGGATGAAAAGAAAATTCAATGTTTTAGGTGTATGATAGAGGAGATGGAGCTTATTGATTTACATTTTAAAGGGCTTAAATTTACTTGTGAAAATAAAAGGAATATGGGACAGTAAAGGAAAGGATTTACTAAGCCCTTGGTTATATTGTATAGATGGAGTGTTTTCCTAATTCCAAGGTTATTAATATTCCTATTGTTGGGTCTGATCATGCTCCTTTGATTATTCATACATAGGTAAAGGATAAAATGGGCCAAACTAGTTTAAGGTTTAAATTTAATGGACTGATAATGAAGATTATGGGAAAATAATTAAATATGGATAGGAGGTTAATTTTGTGAGGCCTAAGGCTTATCAGTTAATACAAAAACAAAAAAAATGCAGCAAGATGCTTTTACAATGGAGTAAGAGGGTGTTTCAACATAATAGGAAGGTGATTGATGATATCTTGGGGAAGATAGAGGAGCTACAAAAGTACGATGATGGGGTTAATTGTATGGAAGAGGCTAATCAGTTAATTTGAGAGCTTAAAAAGGTTTGGGATAGGGGAGAAAAGTATTGGTTCCAAAGGTCAATAGTGAATTTGCTGCAACATGGAGATAAAAATACAAAGTTTTTTTCACTTGTAAACTATGCAAAGGAGGAGGAAGAATAAGATTATGAGAATTAAGAGTAGAGTTGGGTGGATTGAGGATTAAAAGCTCATAATAGTTTAGTTCCAAAAGTGTTATGAAGAACTATTTACTACAGTCGGGCAAAAAGATTAGTTTGGGCTATTGGAAAAGGTACCGAAAATGGTGAGTGAAAAGGTAAATAATGAACAAATAAGAGAGGTTAGTGAAGATGAGATAATGCAGGCTACTTTTCAGCTTGGAGCTCTGAAGGCCCCTGGTCTGATTGTTATAATGGATTTTTCTATCAAAAATTCTGGAAGATAGTTAAAAACAGTGTGGTGGAGACGGTGCAGAATTTTTTAAAAAAAGGACATATGCTAAGGGTACTTAATAGGACTAGTATTTTGTTTGTTCTAAAGGTAAAAGGCCCTGAGGAAGTTACATAGTTTAGACTCATAAGCTGCTATAATTTTGTATATAAAATCGTTTCCAAGATGATATCCAATAGGCTTAAGAAGCATTTGGATGGATGGGTTATAAAAAATCAGAGCTAGTTCATTGAAGGGAGGCAAATACAAGATAATATACTTGAGGCAAATGAAGTTTTTCACCATTTGAAGAATAGGAAGCAGGGGAAGAAGTTTGAGATGGCTTTAAAGGTGGATATGAATAAGGCCTATGATAAGGTAGAGTGAGATTTCATGGGTGTTGTTATGGGAAAGATGGGGTTCAGTAAGAAGTGGATTGGCTAGATTTTTTAGCGTATCTCGTCTCTCACCTACAATATAATTATTAATAGTAAACTCTCTGATATAATCCATTCTTCTAGATGTATTAGGTAGGGGGAACCCTTGTCTCCATACCTCTTTTTTTTTGGTTAAATTAGGTTTAGGTTGCCCTGTTTTGTCTCACCTTGTATTTGCAAATAATGTTTTGTTCTTTATGCCAGCTGAAAGTGCTAATTGTTGGACTATGTTTGCTATGTTACAAGAGTACTGTGTTGGGTTAGGGTAGAGTATAATTTTGAATAAATCAAGTGTGATCTTCAGCTTTAACGTGCTTGATGAAAAGATGAGAGAAATGGCAGCTTTGCTGCATATTTCTGTGGATGATAACCCGAGTACTTATTTGGGTATTACTTCTGTCTAGGGAAAAATAAAAAACAAATGGCTATGAGTTTTATAAAGGATAGAGTTCTTAATAAGCTTCAAGCTTGGAAATAGAGTATGCTTTCACAAGGGGGAAAAGATGTGCTTACAAAAGTAGTGGCTCATGCAATCCCAATTTATACTATGCTGTGTTTTAAGATTCCTAAGAAAATCTGTGATGAGATTAATTCGACTGTTGCTGGTTTCTAGTGGTAAGAGCAAAGTGAAGGGAGAAAGATTCATTGGTTGAGCTGGTTGAACATAACTAAGGTGAAAGGTATAGGAGGGATGGGGTTTAGAGACTTGAATTTGTTTAATATATCACTGTTGGCAAATCAATGTTCAAGGTTACTACAAAATCCTGAAGCTCTTTAGGCAAGGGTGTTGAAGGGAAAATATTTTCCTGAGGTACTTTTTTAAATGATAAATACAGGGCTAAAGCTTCGTGGGTGTAGGCAAGTTTGCTGCAAGGTAGAGAATTTCTGAAAGAGAAGGTGTAGTGGTAAGTTGTAGATGGTTTAGATGTAAATATCTGGGGAGACTAGTGGATCCCAGGGGTTGTGATGGAGAAGCCAACTTATGAAAATCATGATTTGCCTCACAAATTTGCTGAATTGATGGATAAGAAGAATAAGTGTCGGAAGCTAGACCAAAAAAGAAGATGCATCTCAGAGGATCATGTAAAGGCTATCCAGAGGTTACCAGCTTTTGGTAGGGGCCATGACAGAATAGTGTGGACAGGTTCAAAAGATGGGAAATATGTTGTTAAAAAGGTTACCATGAATTAAAGGAGAAAGTGATGAAGGAAGTGGTAAGGAGAGCTTCACCATCTCAAAATGTGAATGGGAAAGTTTGGAAGTGGATTTGGAGCATATCAACTCCTTAAAAGATTAAACACTTCCTTTAAGATTGTTGGGAATATGGTGGCCACAAATGGTTATCTGGTGAAAAGGAGAGTTAAAATGTCTAAGATGTGCCTTATCTGTTTGAAAGAGGCTGATACAATTGAACATACTTTTCTGTTAAGTGATTGAGCTCAATGTGTATGGTATGGTGGAGATTTAAGTTTTAAAATTGATTGTCAAAGAGTTACCACTTTGGATCAATGGCTGATGTAGGTGTTTGATGTGGTGTTAAAAGGTAAGGAAAACAGAGTATGGATGGAGATGGTCATTACTTTTACATACTGGCATATTCGGAAGAGTAAATGTTCAAAAGTGTTTAAGGGGCAAAAGTGTGATCCAAGGAAATTTATTGAAAGAATATCAGTTTTGAAAATAAAAAGGAGAAATCTGGTTTTAAAACGAAGTCAACAAATTGGGCAAAAAAGTAAGAAAAATCTACAAGGATGAGAGAGGCCCCTGAATGGTTGGATTAAAGTTAATCGTGATGGGGCTTTATTGATAAAAAGAATGCTACTATTGGGGTGATAGTGAGAAATGAATATGTGAAATTGGTTGTAGGTATAGCTAAAAAGGTATATGTTGATGCGGTGGAGGAAGTTGAATCTTTGGCAGTTATGGAAGGGGTAAAATGGGATATGTTGTAAGGGTGTAATAGAATTATTGTTGAAATTGATTCAAATATTGTGTATAGGAAGTTTAAAAGGGATTGGGCATGTAAATACTAGAAAATTCATCATTACATACAATTTTTGCTAAACCAAAAAGGAAATTTTGTGGATTTTGAGCTCAAGAAAATTGATAGAGAAACAAATAAGGCGGCTTATTGATGTGCTTACCTTGCAATGAAGGGGATGTGCCTTGAAGGAAGGGTTACTAAACCCCCATCCTCACTAGTGTCAGTTTTAAGAAGTGATGGCATTCCTGCTCCGCATTGATAATTATTTTTGTAGCCTATAGATTTGAGATGAGCAATGTTGAGTGTTTAGTGTCTATAGGCTATAGTTTTTAACAAGGTTATGGTTTGCGGATGAGAGTTTTTGTAAAGATGTTTAATTATTGTTTGGATTTTAATGAATGATGTTTTTCATGGCCAAACAAAAAAAAAAAAAAAAAGCAAATGCCTCTAAAACAATAGCAAAATTAGCAATTAAATTAGAGTTATAAAATATCCAAACAATAACAATAAAATAGTAACAACATAATAGTGAGAAAACAACATTTTTTTCTTTTTACAAATTTCAGCAGGGCCGGGGCCAAAAAATCCTTACTTGAGATTCAACCCATTTTTTAAACGTGCCTTATGTTTTTACCCAAGCCCATTTTTCGGGCCTATATTTTATTCAAATCCTCTCACTTTTCAAACGAGCCTTCGAATCAGACACTCAACCTAGCCATGGACAGGTGTATTGGCAATTCCTAATATTATACTTCTCTAAGTAATAAATTATATCTCATTAAAAATATTAAACATATGAAATTTCATATCATCCCGTTAACTTTTTTTACGGTACTTTCATCAAACCTATTAACAAAAACAATTTGATAAAAAAAAAGGAATAAATGTTTATGGCAAAAAAGGGCTCAAAAATATAATTATGGTCATTTTGACAAAACACGTAAACGTTAGTGGCTAAATTTATCATTAAGCCTTTAGATTTTTAATTCTTTTTATGAATATAATTTGATCATTTCCTTATTTCACAATTTATACCATCATGTGATAATATTTCCAATTGAATGATATTTTCTTTTAATATTTACTTATTTGCTTAACATAGTTTACATTACATATGTTCAAATTTCAAAGATGAAAAAATATGGCATTTCATTGCTGAGATTTCACCTAATTATTAGTTACACTTGGAAACTATACAAGTCCTTTGCAACTCAAAGTTTTCAATTTTGCAAAAAAAAAATCTTGTTATATATATTAGATTAAAAAATTTGCTTGATTATATTAATAAATTTAATGGTCAAATTACTAAAATATTAATCATATAAAAAGTTATAATAAATTAGTGAGACATTATTATAATCATTTAATAAAATTAATACTACGATCATTTTTATTTGATATTAAAGTAGAAGAGGTAGAAGAGCTACAAGCAAAGACAAGGAAAAGCTTGTATATTAAAGGAGTAAGAAGAAATTCACATCTTTTTTGCTTCTTTTGATTGATATGGTCTTTTGAAAGTAAAACTATGATATTATAACTACATGCATATTAATAAGAGAGAGTATTTAGTATTAATTGCATTTATGTAAAAGTAAGGATGAGAAATTGTTAAAATAAACCCTTATGAATAATATGGTATGTGTAGGTATATTTACAATGAAGAGTGACTGTAAATATTCCTTCAAGGGAGTGAAATATTTGTTGGAAATATAATCTACTGCAAAACAAATCTGTTAGCACTGACTGGAAAAAAATAAATGATTAAATATGAAATCGAAAATTAATGTGTAGTGGTAAATCTGCTACCATAGAAACAAATTTACCTCGATCGATGTAATCATGTAGTAGACGTTATTCCCTAAGGTTAACACAATCTTTAGATATTCATACACCAGAATATAGAAGATAGAACTCGATTGGTACTGCTCTTCTAGGGAAATCACAGTAGGGACAATTCCAAGAAAGTTTGGAGGGGTCACAGTCGATCCCACTTAAAGTAAAACACACAGAAAGTGGAAAGGAATGTTTTCAGAGAGAGTTGTTCTTTTCTCTATTTAGTGTGTAAAAATGAGGAAACTAGTCCTTTATTTATACTTGTAACAGAAAGGTGATACAGTAAAAAGGCATGAGCAATTTTGTAAAGAACCTATAACCACATCTCTACAAAATCTTCAACAACCCCCATTAAATCCTCTACTATTTTGCATTACCAACATTATTGATATTAATTTTTATGAATAATACAATGAAATATGAGTGCTAATTTATGTATGTCATTATCAATCCTACTTAAAATAGGAGTGTAATATATGTAATTTAAAGTAAATAAGACATTTTCCCTTGTAAGCTTAGTGAAAGAGTTCGGACACCATTGATGTGCCAATAGGGTTAGCGAGCACACTTAATTGATGAAGGCAACATTTAGTGAAAAGACAACCAAACTTGCCTCACTGTATAATAGTTATGTGCATAGTGAAGGCCCTAAGTGATATGATGTTCAATTCAATGCACTTTAATGACTCACATTGTATTAGTGTTTTGTTAGAACTTAAGTGTTTGCAACACATTTCATTGAGATTAACAAGGGTGAACTTTTTAAAATTTGATAATGAGAATGATGAAGTGTTAATAAATATGTATGTAAATAATGTAAATGCTTCTCTCCATATTGTGATGTTTATGATTATGTTTATTATAGTGACTTGCTCAAATGATTTTTGTTTTGGTTGATAGATCGCTTGTAACTTCATTTTATTTCTTTAAACATATTCTTTATTTTGAACAAGGTACGTTTTATGTTTTATTTTCATTAGTTCTTACTATGCTTTGTGATTAACGCGTCGTTATTTCTTGCTCGTATATTTATTTTGATCTTAAAGCCTAGCCCTTCTCAAAGATCCCAACTCACACCAATTCTCTGTCCGGCCTTTCGTTTTCTTGGCACTTCAAAATCATTTCCAAAACCATCATTTATATTAAGTCTCCCATAAACACAAGTATCTCAATGATTAATGTAACGCCCTAAAATTTCTAATTTCGTTATTGTGAAAATATGACACAAATATCTGTCAGCTTTACTGGTTATGTGTTCTGAGAGTGTTTGGGAGGTCCCAAGTTTAAGCCTTCGCTTGGGCAAATTTTAGTATTTTGAATGAATTAGGTCTTACTCTTGTTCAGTAGGCTTTTATTTGATTGTTGGTAAAAATATATTAGAATGGGCCTGCTGGTCTGGTGGTTAAGTGGAGTGTTAGTGTGTAAGAGGTCCTGTGTTCGAGTCCTTGCTCAAGCAGGGGAATTAATTTTTGTTTGAGGCATGTGGCGTGGTGGAGTTCAAATTAAATTGGACTGCTGAGTAATTGAGTTTTTAGGAGATAATTGGGGAAAAGTTATAAAAATAAGATTTTCTTCTTATCAGTTTTCTATTTTCTTTTTTCCTAACAAATTTTCTAACGTTAGACTTTTGTTTCTCTGCCATTTCTTCTCCCTTCTTGTTCACATTTGGTTTTTGTTCCCCTTTGGCCGAATCTTCTTTCTTCTCTTTCCCCTCTCTTTTTGTTTCTGTATTTATTTGCGAGCCATCTCTTTAGGTGCAACTTTTGACTTCATCTGTTTCGGTAAGCGAAAATTTTCCCCTTAGTTATCGTATTTCGATTAGGCAATTAACAAAGGGTTCGTTTTACTCTAGTTTAGGAGCTATTTAAAGGTTTTAAGCGGATATTCCAGTATGTGGAAAAGACTGGTTATCGAATTCATCGCGATAAGTTTTTGAATTGTTGTTGGTTTAGTTTCTCAAGTTTTATGTTGGGGATATTTGGTTTGATTGATGAATCAAGTGATTAATTAAGAGATATATTGGTCAAATATAGGTTTTTGAAGGCTCGGGTTACTTTGCACAGCAAATCGATACCAGATGTGTGCCCGAAATACAGAAAATGGGATTTGGCGAAAAGCTGAAATTGCTTGCTGTTAAGAAATAAGAGAAATAAAAGAAAATGATGTGAAAAATTGTAGAGAAAGGAAATAAGGGTGTTATAAACTTGGAAATCAACATTTTACACTAAAATAGTTTTAGACAGCAGCAGTACTCAAACTTAGAAAAATAATCAAAAATAGTGGAAATTGAGTTAGAGGTTGAATAAAATATGAACTTAAATTTTATTGAGTCTAGTTTTCCATGGAAGAAACATTGTAAGCAATGAAATTGTAAATTATGAGATATAATAAATTTTGTGAGACAAGGTCAGAATGATTTTGGGTTCCCCTATTCTAACTTTGGAAAATCATCAAAAATTAAAAAAAAAATTATGGGCTTAAATTTATATGTTTAAACCCTTAATAAGTCTATTTTCAAGAGAAACAAATGAAAACATCATCCAAATTCTATACTAATAGATAAATAATTTTTAGTAAAGAGAGGTTGAAGCTGTTAATCAGCAGAATAGGGATAAATTTGAAGATTTTAATGTACTTATTTGATAAACTATAAATCCTAAAAATTTTATGGTAGAAAGGTATTTGAGTTTAGTTTAAAAAACATCAAGCAGATCTTAATTTGGAATTCTGTAGCTCAAGATATAAATAATTTGTGACAATGACTCAAGTAAACAGCTTTGAATGAACATATAAGTAAATAGTGAAAACATATATGAATATTTAGCTAGCATGGGTTACACTAAAAATGAATCACACGGCCAAGGTCAATTTGGGTCGTGTGGGCTACATGGGCATGTGAGCCCATTTTTTTGAAAAGTTGTCTAAGGTTGTACGGGTCGCCTAAGTCGACTATGGACCTACTGAAGGGTCGGTAAGCCCTACTTAGACCCCTATATGAGTGATCTATCTGTCTGATTTCTGTACCGAGCATGAATTATGATATCTGAATGTATATATTGTAATTGCATAATAGCATGACGTCTTTTGTATGTTGCATTGCATCGGGATGGGTTATTGTTATCTGGAAGAAGTGTCTGAAAGGCTATTAAGCCTGTTATCTGGCAGCTCTGCTATAAATTTCTGATTATGTGCCGCATTTCGGTACAGTATGGTGTGTAGGAATGGGTGGGTTGATTTAATCCCCACATGATGTGTAGGGATGGACGAAGATTGTGTGTAGAGGCTAGTGGGTAGGATTCTGATTTTCTGCTATTGCATATTGTATCTGAGATGGGCCAAGGCCCTAAATTATATCTGAGACTGTATCTGAATGGGCCAAGGCCCAAACTGATTCTGTAATGGGCTCAGGCCCCAAACTATAATTGTTTATTTTCTGATGTGTATCTGTATGTATGTTTTCTGTGGGGATTACACACTGAGTTTGCGAAAACTCACCCCTTTTTCTGTTTAATCCGTACAGGTAATCCCCAGACTTAGGCGGACCAGTGTAGCGGAGGGCTCGACAGCGACCACCACTATTGAACTGCTTTATTACAGCTTTTGATTTTATATTATCTTTGGGTATTTATTATTGTAATGTTGGGACTTTGGACTGTTTGGTTTAAATTGGGATTTTATACTATTTTTATGGATTTTTAAACTGCAACTCAACAAAACACGGTTTTTTTCTAAAAACTAAGATTTTCGGTTTCGTAAAATAACCGATTTCAAAAGCCTCTGCTTAAAAGACATGTTTTAAGGTAAATTAGCTAGTTCACGTTTTCCTGAATTAAATAAAAGCTAATTAACTGGAGCGGTTTTAACTTGTCAATTCGGCCATAACGTCTAGGCCGGGTTTGGGGTGTTACAATTAATTATAATTTTTTTTCTTTCTCAATTTTAAAGTAAGCAAAATATATTAACGAAAAGTAAATGGATGAAATATAGATCTTACAATTCCCATAGACTCTTACTCAATATAACAATAGGGCTTGATACAGTAATGCATTGATTTCTTCCATTGTGCTCCTTCTGTTCACGCCATATCGATATTGCATGGGCCAATAAAAGTTGGTCTCTCAATGCCATTAAACTTCTTAATATCACCTTAAAACACTTTATTTTTTCAATTTTGCTAAATTTTAAGACATTTGGTTCAACTTATATGTTAATATACTTTGGAAATGCTTCTTATACTTCTTCCCTTGACCTTGAGGTATCTGTTCTACCATACAACCTTATTTCAGCCTTGTAGCTACACTTGGGACAACCTCCATTTATCATTGTTCTATTAAATATGTATTCTAAAGTTTTATCCAACATAAAACTGAAATTCGGTAAGTTAATATCCATCCCTAAGATTTTTTCCACCTTCAATGTTTTCCTCTATTAATGTTCAATATTCCAATTCACCCTCACGGCTCAACAAATACCTTTTATACTCTTTAGGAGATATATCATAAACTAAGCCTAGATTCATTGCTTTCAATGGATTAATACATCCACATTCCATTGCTAGCACAACTCCATCAGAAGACTTTATCACTGGAATTGCTGCAATTATTAAAAGACCATTTGTCTTAAAGCTCCAAAAATAAAATAAAAGTTCATACCATGAACTTAAACAAACTTGTAATAGTTAATAAGGTTTTAATAAAACTAATGGATGAGAAATAAATGTTCAATTACCAGTAGTCATTATAGTTGATTTAATTCTTGCTATTCCCCAATCTTTGCGAAATGTCTTAACGTATGATAGCATGCCAACAACAACTGCATTAGTCATTGAAGTGCCACTCATCACCTGGTAATGAGCATACATACTTTGAGCGTCGTATTTGTTAGCACATAAAAGATCTTCTCTCAGAGCACATATATCAGGTTGCGAAAGTAGAAACCAAAATATTAATTGTATGAACAAATCTAATATATAATCAAATATTGATACAGAAATGAATAATGAAAAAATAAATTATGTATTCTATCAAGAAATAAAAAAAGATATAATTACCTTTAGTACATATGGATCATATGGATATGGGCGTTTTCCGGATTTGAGGGTAACTTTACAAAGGTCTCTATCTTGTTCCTCATAAACAATCTGGTAAATTTTTGCATTAGCTTTTGCTTTTTTTTTTTCTCTTGAAAAATAATATGATTAAAACAATATTAATATTTAATTGGCATACATATAAATTATCCCAAATAATGAAACAACTTTAAAAAGTATACCTTCTGTTACTGTTGTCTATATACTTCTGAATCCTAGTGCCATCTTTTCCCGTCACGTAAACAAAAGGTTTATAAAGCTTATATGATCAAAAATCATTTATCAAATATACTCACAATTGTTGGGATTGACCAGATTAAGCAACGAATAAGTAAATATAGCGAAAGAAATTAAGAAATTGAACACACAAATTTAATGTCGAAAAATCCCTACAAAGAGGATAAAAAACCATGGGCAAAGATAATTTTACTATAATGACAAAAGAATGAAGAGTATAAAATATGGAGATAAAAACTAAACCCAAAAACAAAGAACCCTCAAAATGTAAATACAAGATTTTCCAAAAGTGTTATAAGTTATAATATTTTAATGGTGTATTTTCTAAGGTTGTAAAAGAGTCTATTTATAGGCTAAATTTGTAGGTCAAATAATAATAAAATAATCTAGACAAATTAAAGTTCGACTGAAAAAATAAATAGAGTTTAACTGAAAGATTACCTCTCAAATTTGACCAAAATATGAGGCATACTCAACAAATCTCCACCTTAACTCATATTTCCATAACGCCATCTTTGCCAAAGCCCGCTATGGGTCTATCTTTAACTATGCAGGGAATTAACTAAGTCGAATCCATACTTAGAAGCTGGAAAACTTCTAACCTTCGACTTGTGCACTGCCAAATCAAAACTAACCCTAGTCTGATTTTCACGAACACAATGCCCTAACTTTTCAAAACCTGCATCCAAAGCGAACCTCTCTTTAATGAAATAATCATACTTTTTTCCCTCCTATGTCCAAGTTGCCTCCACTCCAAATGAGTTGACTTCGACTCCGTAACAAACAAGGGATGTCCAATTTCACCGGTCATTGCAGAACGTTCCAAAATATAAACACTGTCGGTCATTTTACCTTTTAACAAAATGAGAGCCCCACGAGACACCTTAATGTCACTTGGCTTGATGTTGATTCTATAACTTTTCGAGTCTAAAATACTCAAGCAGATGAGATACTTTCGTAAATCAGGTACATACCTAACATCTAAAAGTGTCCTAATTGTCCCATCGTGCATCCTAATTTTAACAGTACAAATACTGATTACCTTACTGGATGAATTGTTTCCCATGCGCAGAACTCCACCTAAACCGTATTGTATGTGGAAAACCGTTCTCTGATGGGAAACATGTGAAAAGAACATCCCGGATCTAGGATCCACTCGAACGTAAGTTCAGAGTTATCACTCGTTAACACTAACATGAAATCATCACTGCTTTCATCGACCCAATTAGCACCAGTTACATCTTCCTCGTTACTTTCAGTAGCCCTTTTATTTCGCAATTTATAACAATTTTCTTTGGCATGACCTAACTTCTCACAATAGTGACACCTTTTGTCTCGCTTCTTTGATACTATCAAAACGGAAGCTTAACTATCTGCCTTGCTATCCGAACCAAACTTATTGTTGAGATTGTCTTTACTCAACAAATGACCATTTACATCCTCAAACGAGAGTTTGTCTCTGCCATAAATCAGGTTCTCCCTAAAAGACTTGTATAAAGAAGGTGAAGAGCACAATAATAGCATAGCCTGATCTTTATCATTAATCTTAACCTCAACATTCTTTAAATCATTAAAAAGAGTAATAACTTGACTAATGTGATATCTGAGAAGCTCACTTTCATTCATGCGAAACGTAAATAGACGTTGTTTCAACATTAAACGATTAGCCAGAAACTTAGTCATATAAAGAGTTTCTAACCTTTTCCACAAGACATTTGAGGTTTTCTCTATCAATACCTTTGGTAATATCCAATTCGTGAGGCATAACTGGATTACAGATAAGGCCTTTTCATCAAGCTCTTCATATTCTATCTAATCTAGATTCTCAGACTTTTTCCCGGTAACGACCTTTTTCAGGCCGATCTGAACTAGAGTTGTCATCATCCAAACTTGCCACAGATTAAAGTATGTGACACCATCAAACTACTCAATGTCAAACCTTGTTGATGTCATCTCTGAACGGGTTGATATATGAAAATTGAATTAGCTCTTGATTCCACCTGTTGGGGATCAACCCGATTAAGCAATGAACAAATAAAAATAGCGGGAGAAATTAAGAAATTGAGCACACAAATTTAACATGGAAAAACACATTCAAAGAGGATAAAAAACCACGGGGAAATATAATTTTTACAATAATTGCAAAAGAACGAAGAGTACTAAAGATGGAGATAAAGACTAAACCCCGAAACCCAAAAACAAAGAACTCGAAATATGTAAACACAAAATTCTTCAAAAGTGTTATGAGTTCAAATCTTTTAATGGGTGTATTTTCTAACGTTTTAAAATAGCCTATTTATAGGCTAAATTTGTAGGTCAAATAATAATAAAATAATCTAGACTAATTAGACTTTGACTAAAACAAGTAAACAGAGTTTAACTGGAAGATTATCTCTCAAATTTAACTGAAATATAAGGCATACACAACAATAATATTCCAGCAACATTTGCATTTAAAAGCTCTTTTATTATCACTTTTTTTTCCATCATCATAAATAATTTTCCCCTCCAAATATCTTCGAATCTCTATTTTTTTCTTTTGTAGCCAAGATGTTTCAGCTTTGGGTTCAACTTCTTTTCCTTTACTTGTTTCTACAACTTCAACAGCTCTTTTAACATATAAACAAATATTTTGTTAGTATAATTTTTATATAACAAAATTAATATTACAATATAATCTAAATAGAAATCTATAGAGCATATACTCAGACCAATGAATTAGTTTGCAATAATCTCCATCTTTATCCATAAATGAACCGAACCCCTAAATTAAAAAATATATAATAAGTTACTACCTTATCATTGAGCTAGTAATTTAATTAGAGAATAATGATGTACCTTGATATGTGTTCCACCTCCTAGCTCAACTTGCGTTATGAATTTTCCACTAGAATTACATGAGCTGACCTCAATAACCTAAGGAGCTAACCCTTCCGATAGAGTGTAATAACGATCACCATGATTACCCAAAGATGTACAAACAACTATATTTTCTTTCATTGCCAAATCTCCTCCAATATTAACTGGGTCACAGAGACACGAAGAAAGGTTTGACAACGTATCAGTGCTTAAAGATGCCATTATTACATCCACCTTGTCCAAAGTAGCTTTCATCATAGCATCAAGCAAAGACTTTTTTGAAACTTCAACACTTTTATCAATTGTCACCTTATCACCAGAAACTTTGAAGGATGCTATTCTGGCAAATGGGTTTGCCCCTTGTATTTTAGAATCAGAAATTCCAGAAATGTTTTTGAGCCATTTTAGTTCTGTTAAAGTTCCAAATACAATGGAAGCACATGCAATGCCATGACAATTAAGGTCTTCCGGGAAATTAAAATCAACCAATCTTGTCGCTTTAGTTAAAGCCTTTCCTTTGGTGTAATTTTCAATAGCCACAATCTTTCTACACTAAATATCAATTTAAATCATCATTTTAATTATAAAAAATAAATTAAGTAATAAAAATTAAATTAGTAATAACTAAATCAAAATACATACGTTTTAAAAGGAATATTCAAGTGGTTAGATTTCAAAATAGGAATATGTTTATGTTCAAAACATTCATGATTCACATTTGTACTTGAATCAATACTCACAATTATTGATTTCGACTTTTTTTCCATTGAATTTTTTTCTTTGTCTTCAAAGCAATTTTTTTCTTCTTCGTCCACAATAAATTTTCGGAATTTGAACATGAATGGTACAACTGATATCATCTGCATTAATAGAATGGTTAGTGACCATAATAAGTAATATAAATATAATTATTCAAATTTAATTCAATATTTGACACAACTTTTTCAATTTTAATTCTAAAACTTAAAAAACTATATTCAATATATTTTTCATTCATATATCACTTTTTTTTTGGTGAAGTACAAAAACAAGCCAAAACCCGAACAAAGATATAATGTTATTTTTTAAAAATAACTATAATATTTACACCATTTCCATAAATGTATTTTGAGCTGGAACATATTAAATTTTGATTCCCTTTCTCACTGTCAAACAATGCAAATTTATTATAATCTTTATGACAAACTATTTCCACATGTTTTTTCTTAATTAGGCCATCCTTACTAAAATTAATAGTAATTAAAAACATATTATAATATATTATTTAAAAAAATAAAAATTATGATAAACATATTTTTAATATCATTTCCCCTCCCGGTTAAAAATGAAACTCATCCCGGCCTTTATTAATTCTTCAAAATAATCTATTCTTTTCTAAAACAATATAAATTCCCTATACTACTCAATATATTTATTGAAAAAGAGCTTAAAACTTCACTCAAAATTAAACCCTTTTATAGTTGGTCATTTGTTTTATCACATGGACGAAAAACACGGGCTTTCTCACCCCTCAAACAAAATAGTTGATTTGGACACCCCTTATTCAACTGAGAATGGATTAACTAAAACCTAATAATCTCAACTTGATAATAGAAAGTTGCAAAGACAAGCCATTTAAATTTTATAAATGTTTCAAAACATATAAATATCATTGTTGCTCCATTTTGAACATCTCTTCTCCTATTGGTTTCAACCATTATTGCTCCATTTTGGACCTTTTTTTTTATCTTGATGTTGTTTTGAAGTGGTACCATTTTAAGGAATATTGCTTTTCTTTTTCTTTTTTTTAATGTTAGCGTTATCATACCAAATCACTTATTTTTATTTTGTTTTTTTTTTTCAATAATAAATTAAATTTTATCAAGTAAATAGTATTTCTAAGCATGATTAATATATAGTTGTTAGTTACTTTGTATTTTATTTTCTCTATTATTTTTTGGGAGTGTCTCTCTTTTTCTGGAGAGGTTTTTTCTTTTTTTTTTCCTTGAGAATTGATTTTTTAAGTAAAAAAATGTGGTTTCGAGTCAATTTTTTTATTTTTTCTAAATTTTTGTTAAGGTTTTGAGTCTTTTATAATAAGAAAAAAGTCTGGTCTTTTGATTTTGAGTCTTAGGGCAGCCTGTAGGTGTCGATTGAGTCTTGTTTGAGTTCTTTTTTTTTTTTTTTCAGGGTTGCTTTGTTGATTCTTCTTTTGTTGGGTCTGATTGTGATGATTTCTATTAAAAGGGGGATAAAATAGTGTCACTCTTTAATCTGATTGACTAATTTGCATTGATTTAGGGTTTTTTATGATAGAAAGGGAGAGCGATTTTGATGAGCTTGAGATACAGTTGGAAGCAGCTAAAAGGGATTTGGAAAAGGCTAGTCGGGAAAATTCATGTGAATAGAACTATTAATATGAGGGGGCTAAAAGGGTTTTGTAGAGTATCTGGTCTGAGGCAGAACTAGAAAAGGTGTTGGAACTTGGAGGTAATATGTATGCTCTTTTGTTTGCTAATCTTGAGGTGATGGAGTCAATTTGGGGAATGGACCATGTACAGATAGGAAGAGAAGAGAGAGAAAGGTATGAGCAAATTATGTAAGAGGGTGGGATATTGGAAAGAAGGGGTGAGAGAAAGAAATGGAGATGGGTTCACGATGGGGTAGTTTTGGAGGAATTGTGGAAGATATAGGTGGTAGTGGAGAAGGTAAAAAGAGTGAGGGAGAAAAGGTTGTTAAAGAATGGATGATGGATGATGGATCTGAGGGATTTAATAGGCAAGAAATATCTTTGCATAAGAAAGGGAAAGGGGTTGAGTGGGGAGGGGATTGAGGGTGTTGAATCTGATGTGTGTTCTGAAGAAAGGCTTTTTGGTAAAATAGTTGGAAAGAATGAGAGAAAGGTAGTAGGAGTTGGATTGAATCCTTGTTTTGTTGAGCTTCCTTCTGATGAAGGTGAGAAATGTGAGAAGGAGAGTGTGGAAACAAGCGCGCAAAGGGATAAACAAATTGTGGTGGCTGAATAAATTTTGGTTGAAATGGTACAAGGTATATCTTTGAAGAGAAGCTTGGAGGATGATGATCAAAAAAATAATTGGGAAAGAAAGAAACAAAAAAATTGAGGATTGGTTAATGGGAAATAATGGGAATAGAGGGGTGAAAGAGAATGCTAAGAGGCCGTGGAGAAGAGGGAGTATGAAGAAGTATAAATGGGTTGGAAGGTATAAAAGAAAGGTAGGGGAAGGGAAGTCCTGGGCTTGAGTTTCAGAGATATTGGTTGAGGTCCCTGTTGAAAAGCAGGTTGATGCTAAAGGTTACGATGGTTGTCCTATAATAGCCACCAAAGGGCCATAAGGTTCTTATCTTGGAATTGTCAAGGAATGGGGTCTTCCTTGACAATTCTGAATTTGAAAGAGTTTTGTAAGAGCTATAACCCAATGTGTATCCTCTTGATGGAAACAAAAAATAGTAAAGATAAGTTGGAGGGTTTTAGAAGGAAGTGCAAGATGGAGGGGGATGTATATGTAGATCCAAAAGGTTTAAATGGGGGTCTAGCAGTATGGTGGCAAGAGGGAGTTAAAATGGTTGTGTTGGACAAAAATAAGAGTTTAATTTATACTAATGTGGAGGATAATGGTAGTGGGCATTCTGTAAGGGTGTTTTGGGTGTATGACCTACTGAGTTTGAAGAAAAAAAGGGGGTTTGGGAGAGCATTAAAGAAAAGGCTAGATTCATTAAAGGGCATTGGCTATGTGTTGGAGATTTTAATGATATCCTTTGCTATTATAAGAAGGAATGGGGTTGGCTTACAGATGGAAGGAAAATTCAATGTTTTCGGAGTATGATAGAGGAGACGGAGCTTAGTGATTTACATTTTAAGGAGCTTAAATTTACTTGGAAAAATAAGAGAGAGAATGGGACAATAAAGGAAATGATTGACAGAGCCCTTGACAATATTGCATGGATGGAATGTTTTCCAAGTTCCCATGTTATTAATCTTTCTATTGTTGGGTCTAATCATGCTCCTTTGATTGTTGATACAAAGGTAAAAGATCTAAGGGGGGATGCAAGGGGGCCAAAACAGTTTAAGATTGAAATTTTATGGACTGATAATGAGGAATGTGAGCAGATAATTAGAGATAGATGGGAGGTTAATTTTGTGGGGCCTAAGGCTTATCAGTTAATACAAAAACAGAAAAAATATAACAAGACATTTTTACAATGGAGTAAAAGGGTATTTCCGAATAATATTCTTTTGAAATAAAATAAAAAAGGGAACTTTAATAAGTACTAAAATGATAATTGTTGTAATATAATTGAAATGAAAATTTGTGCACAATTAATAAGTGAATCTGATTTGTCAACATTCTACTGGTGACACATGCCATCATATTTTTAAAAAAAATTAATTATTTAAAACAATAATTTAAGTATATCTTTATAATAATTGTTTTTTATTATAAAAATATTATAGTATTGTTTTAAATGTTTAACATTAAATATATTATATTAATATTAAATGCTTATAGCATGACTTAAAAATTGTTAGTTTCCACATATGGTTTTCTTATAAATTTACATATTTATAATTTATTTTATTTACTAATTTCCATATATACAGTAATCAAATTTGCTAGTTTCCAACATGTGACATTTGGCAAAAATCTAACTTACTTTGTTTCGATATGACAGTATATATATGATGTAAATATTGACTTCTTATTTGTTGGAAATCATTAATTTGACCAATTAATATTTTTTTTCAATTTGGGAATTATCTACTGTATGGTCTCAGTTACTATTCATATACAAAGTGTCCAAAATTAAAGTAATAAAATTATACAAAATATTTGTAAAAACATTAAATTATTGTGAAACCAATACATAGTCTTAGTTATGGCAAAAAAAATACATATCTTTAGAATATTTTTACAAATTAATATAATTCAAGATGGAAATATTTATACAATAATTTGATCATTTCCTTGTTTCACAATTTATACCATCATTTGATAATATTTACAATTAAATGATATTTTCTTTTAATTATTTACTTATTTGATTAACTAAGATTGCATTATATATATTCAAATTTTAAAGATGGAAAAATATGGCATTTCATTCCTGGATTTCACAACTATATAAGTCCTTTACAACTTAAAGTTTTCAATTTTGCAAAAAAAATTCGTATACATATTAGATTAAAAATTTTACTTATTTATATTAATAAATTCAATGATCAAATTATTAAAATATTAATTATATAAAAAATTATTATAATCATTTAATAAAATTAGTACTATGGATAATTTATATTAGATATTAAAGTAGAAGAGGTAGAAGAGCTACAAGCTTTAATAATATTAAAGGAGTAAGAAGAAATCCACCTTTTTTTTTTCTTATTTTGATTGGAAAGGTCTTTTAAAAGTTAAATTATGATTTATCTTAATTATGATATTCTAACTATAAGAGAGAGAATTTAGTATTAATTACATTTATGTAAAAGTAAGCATGAAAAATTGTTAGAATAAACCCTATGAATAATATGGTATGTGTAGGTATATTTACAATGAAGTGTGATTGTAAATATTCCTTCAAGCAAGTGGATTATTGATGTGAATTTTTATGAATAAGTCAATGAAATATGAGTGTTATTTTATAGATGTTATTATCAATCCTAATTAAAAGAGGAGTGTAATATATGTAATTTAAAGTAAATAAGACATTTACCTTTGTAAGTTTAGTGAAAGAATTGGGACACAATTGACATGTCAATAGGGTTAGAGAACACACTTAATTGTTGAAGACAACATTTAGTGAGAAAACAACAAAACTTTTTTTACTGCATAACAATTATGTACATAGTGAAGGCCCTAAGTGATATGGCATTCGGATCAATGCACTTTAGTAAAACTCATTGTATCAGTGTTTGGTTAGAACTCAAGTGTTCGAAATACATTTCATTGAGATTAACAAAGGTGAACTCTTTAAAATTTGATAATGAAAATGATGAAGTGTTAAGAAATATGTGTGTAAATAATGTAAATGTTTCTCTCCATATTGTGATGTTTATATTTATGTTTATTATAGTGACTCACTCAAGTGATTTTTGTTTTCATTGATAGATAGTTCGTAACTTCATTTTATTTCTTTCTAGCTATTCTTTATTTTGAACAAGTTTCATATTTTATTTTCATTAATTCTTACTAAGCTTTGTGATTAACGCGTCGTCATTTCTTGCGCGTATATTTATTTTGATCTTGAAGTTTAACCCATCTCAAAGATCTCAACTCACACAATTGTGAGACTATGGGAGTATGAAATTTTTGTATTTGATTCCTAGTGACATATGCTAAAGGGTCTTTAATTTGTGGTTATATATATTAGTTCCATACCACTCTTGGCCTTGTATTTGGATGTGGCATTTGATTTTCATTGTTGTGGCATAGCTTGTTGGCTTGAACCATGAGTATTTATGACCTTAATTTTGATAGCATGCATGCATGCATATTTACTCCTTTTGATGCGTTGGAAACATTTTGAATATCTATTAAACTTCTTTAGAACGAATTCATGAGGTGGTAGCATGTTTTTGATATCATTTCAATTATTTCATGCTGTAACGTATGGTTGACAATGTTTTACGGATGGTTCTTACACTTATTTTGATAATATTTAAGCATGTTTTATGAATACCATGTTTTGGGAATAATTTGGAATTTTTTTTGCCTAGCAAGTAAACGTATTCAATCAGTTAATCGAATCGAATTAGTATTAACCAAATTAATTGAACTTTTTAAACCCTTAACTATTAATTGAATCGAATTTTTTTTTCAAATTAAATTAACCAAACCGAACAATTTCATTTAATTTGATCAATTAATCAAATTAACCGAAATTTTTATGATTTTTTTTTTTGTTAAAACAAATACAAAACATGTCAAAAAATAAATTGGTAATGTTCATTTAACCGAATTAACCAAATTAAAAGTAACCGAATTAACCAAAATTAACCAAATTGGTAATATATAATATTGGTTTTTTGAAAGTTCAGTTAATTCAGTTAATTACTCTATTTTGAACCAAATTAATCGATAACTGTACTTTCAAAAAACCATTAACTGACTTTCAACTGAATTAGATCGGTTAATCAACCAATTAACCGAATTAGTTCGATTCAGTCGGTTAATTCGGTTTTAATCAAAATTTGAACACCCCTACTAGCAAGAGGGTGGAGTAGAGGGTGGAGTCGTAACATTCCCTCTACAATGTCGCAACCTCACCTTTATCATGTCGTGACGTTGGGACATCAAGTTTTGCATGTCGCAACTTCACATGGCATTTAGCCCCACAAAAAGTTTCTAAATGATTTTAAAATGTTTATAAAGCCTTCAAAAATGATTTTATTTTATTTATATAATTTTACTTGTTTTATGACGTGGATACATCCTTAAATGTTTTTATTGCCCCAAAATGATTTCTAATTGTTTTTTAATCCTTCTAAACATTTCCCATTTGATTTAAATAACACTAATTTATTACGGAATAAATATTTTTATAAAAAAAAATTTTGGTTGAAGCTTGAAAATGTTATTATAGTATCTCATATCCGCACTAATCGTTAGGACATGTAAGGAGTGTTACAATCAATCACTTATTCAAAAGGTATATTGTTATTAGTAACCTATTTAAAGGAAGTGAAAAATTTTCCCTTTTAATTGTATGGCTTTGATGGATGTAAAAGGTTCGGTGGGAGATTATGTAACATTCACTCGTTCCTCAAGTATTATCACGAGGTTACATCCTATTATTGGGCCAGGGAGGTAAGTTAACCTTGATCAAATTAGTGCTATTGAGTGTACCTATCTATCAATTATCATATTTCAAAGCTCCACAAAATACTTGTGATAGAATGGATCTGAGGAATTTTTGGTGGGGTGATGAACCTAACTGGAGAAAGTTGCATTTTATCAACTAGAATAGAACATGTAAGCAATGAACAAAACACTATTGGCCAAACTTGCTTGGAGGGTTAATAATGGGAATAGTTGGCTCATTCAAGAAACCGTGGTCAAAAAATATTGTACAAGGGAAAACTTCATTCACATAGAAGGAAAATCCAGGAATTCTTGGGCATGAAAAAGCATTCGAGTTGGGAAGAAGTTATTAAAAGAGAACATCTTGTGGAAAATCGAGAGTGGATGGACTACATGTAATGGAGGAGTGGCACACAACCAGACAGGTAACAATGAGTCTCTTATGAATGTGAGCTCGCAGAATCGTACTAATCCAAACCCTTTGCTTGAGGGACCTTTTAAAGCGAGATGGATTCATACAAATTGTTCTCTGTGAAATCGGCCTACGTTCAAGCCCTAAATGAGCAAGTTGGAGTATCATACACACATAACCAGGACGTTCTGTGAAAGGTATGGAATTTTATTTGGTCCAGTAAACTCCCATATAAGGTGATTCTTTTCTTGTGGAAAATTCTTAATGAGGCCCTTCCTTGTAAGGTGACCATTAATAGAAGAATTAACACATCGGACGCTTTGTGTGTCCTATATCAAGGAGAATGGAAGGACGAAAAGCACCTATTTGGGGAATGCTCTTTTGCTAGAGCAGTTTGGTTTGGATCAAAATATTGTCTTCACACCTTGGACTTTAATTTGCAATCGATCAAGGAATGGTTAATCCAAACCATAGAACTAGCTAGGTTGGGAAAGATGTCATGAAGGAAAAATTTGTCGATGTGACAATTTTTCTTTGAAAGATATGGACTCACAGGAATAAAATCATGTATGAGGACATCAAACCAAACTCGATTGCAATTATTAACAAGGCAGAGGAGTACATCCAACAAATCAGATAAGCATTCAGAATAAATGAAAGTAAATCTGCACAGATTGAGAGCATAGAGGTAAGTGTAGAACTCCAGCAAATCAACAGACTGTATCACATTTCAATTGATTGGTATAGTAGAAACGATAACATTGCATGGGTTTTGCATGTCAAACTCAGGTTGGAGGACTGAATCAATTTTTGAAGGCAACTTCAGCCATGAAAATAGCACTACGGGGAAATCGATGCTTTTAAGATTGGTACTAGTTGTGGCATGGCAATCCAACATCTGTGTGTAGTACAGGAATTAAGGATAGGTTAATCGAGAACATTATCAGAAAGGAAACTATATCAGTGCACTGGGAACAGAAACCAATCCTTGTCGACATTCACTTCCTGAGTAAGTTGATTAAGGTCGACTTAAAGTAAGAGATTTGTGACGCTACTCTCAAATGAGTTGGAAGAAAAGCTAAGGAGAGGCTAAGGACTATATAAATATTTATTTGTGCTTTCAGCTTGGTTTGTTCCTGTCTGTACTTTGATTTACTATAAAAAAAAATAATAATAATCTATAAAAATAGTCACTTTTGCTTGCCTCATATTATATTTTAGTCACTTATGTTTGAAATGTTACGTTTTAGTCATTTATGTTATTATTTTATTACGAAGTGATCACCCTACCGTTAAGTTCCGTTATCTCCCTAACGGTAATCCAATGTGACAGTTCAACTAGATTTTAAGTGCCAAGTTGGATTTTCAAATGGGATGAAAATAGATTTTTAATTAAATAAATTTAATTAATTAAAATTTTTAAATCCTAAACCTTAAAAATTGTTCATCTCCTCTCTTTTTTTAATTTTTCTTCCGTCTCTTTTGTTTTTAATTTTTCTTCTTCATTTTACTGGAAAATATCAAGATATAACTACTGTCCAATACATTGAAGACAGCAGTGCCGAGTCTTCTTCATCTTTATCATTCAAGGGAAATCCAATGAATAGAGGAAGAGAAGGTAAAGAATTCTTCCCTTGCCTAGAAGAATTAGTGTTTTTCATCACAAAGGCTGTGCAAGCCCAATTTTGGCCCGAAATAAACCCCACTACCCAATTACAATAACCAAGTTGCCCAGCCCAATACCTAAACAAATACCCAAAACCCCTAAACCCACTAAGCCTAAAACCCAACAAAACCTACCCAAACACCAAACGGGCCCGATTGCAAACAGGCCCAAACCACCAACAAAAAAAAGAAGAAACAGCAAACCCTAGCCCCAAGCTGCCGCCTCTTCCTTGTCCCATCGTCTGCCACCTCCTGCTTGTCACCTCCACCGCCCTAGACACTGTGCCACCGCCCAAGACCACCTGCAAGCATTAATAAGAAAGGGACAGAAAGCAAAAAAAAAAAAAAAATGTGTAATGGCTATTTAAAAGCCAAATCCAAAATTGTAAACAGATTCGGCACTAGTGAAATAAAAGCAATATTAGATTTCAAACATTCAAGCAAAAATAGAGACCCTAGTAACGTCAAAAAGCAAGAAATAACCCAATATCAAAATCGGAGAACCAAAAATACCAAGATCTAAGGTGATTTTTACTTTACTTTCGTTTTGTTTTCGGAGCTATTTTTTTCTTCTCACTTGCATACATATATTAAAAACATAAAAAAGGATAAAAAAAAAAGGAAAAAATACACCTTTTGGGATTCCGCCACACATGTGCAAATGGCCGGCGACGGACAGCGCAGGTCCGGTCAAACCGCGAGGCCTCACCGGAGAGGAGAAGCTTGAGAGGATTTGGGGAGAGTTTTCAGTTTTTTTTCTGGAAAAGAATGAGAAAAATGAAATTTTTTAAAAAAAATTGGCTTTTATAACAAGGTAAAACGGCACCGTTTTTGTGCCTAGGGTTTGAACGCCAAAACGGCGTCGTTTTGTTTGACCCGCGTGTGACCCGACCCGACGTCTGAGGATCCGCGTGTTTTCTTTTGATGGTCTAATTGCGCAATCGGCCCTCCCGCATTCTTCTGCTTTTAAATTTCATTCTCTTGGCTTTTAATTTATGTCCAGAATTTTTATTTCGTCTCCAATTCGGTCCTTTTGAAGCTGCGCGTTTTGAGACAAAGGGGTTATCCCCCATTTTAGTCCCTCCTGGTTGATTGCGCATGCGATTTAATCCCCTCTTCTTTTATGCATTTCGGATTTGTCCCAAAAGTTCTATTTTTTCAATTCAATTTCGTCCCTTTTCTTTACCTTTATTATTATTATATTTTAATTTTAATATTAGTTATGCTATTGCATTTATTACTGTTATTATTATATTTTTATTAGTATTATTATTTTATTTGATGCATATATATATATATATATATATTATATTATATAGTATTATTAATAGTTTTTAATAATAATAATATTATTATTATCATTATTACTATTATACAGTAGTATATATTTCTATTATATACATATATGTATATATATTTTTATATTTTTTTTATATATAGTATTATTATTTACTTTACTTTGATATTATTATTATCATTATTTTCGTAATTATTGTTACTATTGTCTTTTAACCATTACTATTTTCTATCTATGTTTATTTTCCGATCATTCATCTATCTATATTTCTTATATATTTATATTTTTATTATCACTATATTTTAGGTAATTATATCAATATTTATATTTATGCATTAACATCATTATTTTACTATTCTTATATTTATCATGCTGTTATTATTATCACTATCATGACTATTAGCATTATTTTCATTACTATTATTTAATATATTATTTTTATTACTATCGATACTATTATTATTATATTGTTATTATTACTATTATATTATTTTATTATCTTTACCTATTACTCTTTAAAATTATCTCATTTTTATTCCTTATTCATAGCATAATTCATTTATATATCTTTCACATCATTTCAGACTTAAAATTTTCATTCCTTGCATTATTACCATTAATATTATTATTACTATCATTTCTTAAATAGTTTTGCGTAATGTTTATTCATTGACTACTAGTTCTTTTCGAATATTTTTAGCTCATTTATTATTTCCCTCTTTTTTTATTATTATCCGTTTGATGCGCATATTTTACCGTTGTTTTTATCGTTATCGTTATCGTTCTCATTCGTGTTTATGTTTATTTTGTTAAGGTCATCAATTTTTATTTGTTATGCATTCTTTATTATGAATTCAGATTTTACCCAACCCAATAATAATTCTTTCATAAAAGTAACATTCTGTATTTGGTAATTCGAGAATCGTGCCCTAACTTACTGGGTTTCGACTTTTCTCATTTAACCTAAATAACGGAATATTCTTTTTTAAATCACAATACAAGTCTTTAAAAATGCTTATTTTCGGGGATACGAAGTGTGATGCCCTAACTTACCGGGTATAACATCTCGACACCTCAAAATAAGAGTTTTACAAATAAAAGGCAATATTCAGAGTTTGAAAATTCGAGGAAACGTGCCCTAACTTACTGGGTTTCGATTTCCTTCGTCCATTCTAACTAACCAAATATCCTTTTAAAAGAAATTAAAAATACATTGATTTTAAATAAAGGGCTAGCCCAGTCTCAAAGTGCGAGATATTGTGTCCTAACTTACTGGATGTGGTATTTCATTATCGCGAGACGGGAAGGTCTTTAACATTTGAACTTTTTACAAAAAGAAGGATCGTATTTTAAATTCTTTCAAGCTTTCAAATTTTCGACATTAAGACACTAATTAATCAACTAGGTACCAATTTTTGGGCGTATCGAGGGTGCTAACCCTTCCTCGTGCGTAACCGACTCCCGAACTCATTTTCTGTTTTTCGCAGGCCAAAAATTATCGTTTTAGTAAATCTTAAATTTTATTAAAATGATTAATCAAAGGTGATCCGATCACACCTCATCAAAAAAGATTGGTGGCGACTCCCCTTTTTCGTTTTCATTTTCAAAATCCAAGTCGACAATCGTCTTACCAAAAAATGGTTACGACAGCTTGGCGACTCCACTGGGGATATCTTCGAGAGTCGAACCATAAGTTAATTCACTTTTGTCTTTCTATCGAAAATTGAAAATTTGGTTTTGATAAACGATCCTTTCATGGCATTTTCACTTGTTATTTTTGTGGTTTATGATATAATACCTGCTGCGTTGGTTCGAGTCTTTAAATAGTTTTGCATATCACATTGCATGACCGTTGTGGTCACACCCTTTTAAGTGGGAGTGAGAAACTATTCCTTCGTGAGGTCTTCACCTCCGTATAGGATAGTGAATCGCTTTGGGATACATCCGCACTGCGTCTTCGTGAGGTTTTCACCTCCAGATAGACGTAGGGAAATGTATTCTCCAGAATCGAACTCGGTCCGTATGAGCCTATAACGGGTGAGGATCGAGGAATCTGGCGGTTCAGTACCTTTACTTTAGAACCGAACCACATGTAGTGAGCCCTAAGAGCCTCCCCTAGGTAGAACCACACCGAACCCTAGTTTTTACCCGATTAGGTGTTTTGATTATTTCTTGATTGCTTTGATATCTATTCTTAGTTTAATACTGACTCGCTTGTGTTTTGTTGTTGTTGCATGACATCTCATCATATAAGGGTGTTGATTGATTCACGATTTGGTTACTAAATAGAAGAGTTTAACATGGAAAAAGGGTTTCTTGATAGAGTGGAAGATAATGCGGCCGTCCGAGTATGGTCTGAGAAGACACAGCAAGAAAAAGGTGATAGTTTGGTCGAGGGATACGAGTCAGAATTGTGGGATTTCACTCGCATCAGTGTAACTCAGAACGACCTACGAGAACTAAGAGAAATATGGAATAGTTGGAACGACAAGATCAAGCAACTCTTTTACTGTAATTACGGTGACCTACCTTATTTGCTTGACATAAAGGTGGATAAATACTTATTCCGGGCCCTTACGCAGTTTTGGAACCCCGCTTACAGTTGCTTCACCTTCGGAGGAATTGACCTAGTACCCACTATGGAGGAATACATGGCTTTACTTAATTGCCCGAGTATCTAAGCCGACAGGGCCTATTCAAGACCTGTTAACGTCCCTCCCTTTGTGAAGAAATTGATACGTATCACGGGAATGAGTGAACAATGGGTTACAGCCCGTATAAAGCAGAAAGGGGATAGTAAGTGTATTCCTTGGGGGAATTTGAGAGATTTGATATTGGCACATCCGGATTTGAAGAAAAGGGTTGATGTTTTCGCTTTAAGTATCTACGGTTTGGTTGTCTTTCCCAAGGCATTGGGATATGTAGATGAAGCTGTCTCAGATTTATTCGACCGACTTGATAAAGGTACTACGCCAGTCCCGGCAATCCTAGCAGAAACTTTCAGATCCTTGAATGCATGTCGGAGAGCGGGCGAAGGAAGATTTATTGGTTGTGCACAACTTCTCTTGGCTTGGTTCCATAGTCATTTTGGAAAGCGTAAAAGGTCTTCTATCGGGTTTTCTAGAGACTATTCTCCATTAAGAAAATTGGTGGCCACATCAAGACGGGACGACATCTCGTAAGAGAAATGGATAACTATCCTCCGTAATTTGCAAGTTTAAAATGTTGAATGGAGAGCTCCATGGTTTCTCTCTGGCGAGATCTTGTATAGATGCGGCAATTTTGACTGGGTCCCTCTAGCTGGAATATGGGGGCTTCTGGATACACTCCACTACTCGTATTAAGGCGATGTCACGGAGAGGCGCTTCATACCGGCAACACAAGGATTAGCTCAAGGTGAGTTCTCTTATAAAGATGACGGCTATAAGAAAAAGTTCGTGAGATATCGACATGCGTGGAATCAAACTCAAGAGTGAAGAGATTCACCGCAGAGGCCGATGACAACCCCGAGTATGAGTGGTGGCGGGGTAGGAGAGTCAACGATAACATTCCTAAGCCGAATCAAGGAAGCACTCAGCCAATAGAAGAGCATTTGCGAGTAGCCCCATCTGAGCTAGAGATCATAAAGCAAGACTTCGAGAGAAAGAGCTCAGAATTTGGAAAGAAGATAGAGCAATTGGAGGAAGAAAAAATGCGGCTAGGATTGGACGTCGACATCCATAAGCTAGAGGCCGAAAAGCTAAGAAAAGGGAAGAACAAAGCTGAGGAAGACTTGGATAGTTTAAAGACCGATTATAAGAAGCTACGTAAGTCAATAAGAACTGTCGGTTTGGGCAAAACGTCGGAACAGTGGCGTCAAGAGATTGGAAAGGAAAAGACTAGAGCCTATCAGTGGGAGAATAAGTTTCATGATGTCCGAGTGCAAGAGGATGTTCTAAAAAAGAACTTGTTAGAAAGCCAAAACGAAAAGGAGAAGTTACGAGCTCGGGTGGCTGAATTAGAAAGATTACTACATCAACATCGTAGCCGTAAATTCCGTGTCGAGTTGAAAGCCGCCTAAGTAGGATCAAGAGTTGAAAGAAGAAATAGGAAAACTCGAGACCGCACTATAAGATAGTAAAATTCGAGTGGAACTCCTTCAGCAAACAATGAACAAAGATAGAGAACAACTCTTCCAATCTCAAGATCGATCGTAAATAGAGATTATGTCATGGGCGAGGCCGTGACTCGTGTTCGGGAGGTAGCCGATCACTTGCAAACCCCGGCCGCTCAGTGATGTGTATTGAGCTTACAATACGAGTCGAATCGATCGAGGCCGAAACTTAGCTTGGCTCCTTAGGAAAGTCAAGGCTTTAGGCATTAGGGCAAAGTCGTATATGTAATCATCCGTTCTATGTAAAGAAACTTTTCTTCTAGTAAAGTTCTTCTAACGAAATTGAATTAGAATCAACGCTCTCTTTTTGCATTCATTCATTTGCATTACATTTCATCATATGCATTAAATTTCACGAAAGAACCCTAATTAAGAAAAATTATTTCATTAATCCGAAACCAACGAAAATCAACCAACCGAACACAAACTACTATACCCGCCAGAAAAACCAAAGAAATGGATCAAAGACTAGAAAGATTAGAACAATCGCAAAGGGATATGCAAGAGCAATTACAAGCACGGATGCAAGAGCAGTTAGCAAAAATCCAACAAGATATGAGGGAGCAAATGCAAGAATCCCAGAATAATATGTTAGGACAGTTGGCACAGTTGCTAGCTAAAGAACGTGAAAAAGGGAAAAACACTGTAGGGAGCGACAATGAAGACCCTATCTATCCTCCGGGCTTTACCCCAGTAAACACTCAACCAGAGATGTACCCACGAACAGCGCCTGTCATTATTAGGCCCCAGCAATACCAGGCCGGTGCCTCGGTACCGATGAACGCCCCTATAGGTTCGGGCTCCACTCCCGGAGACAATCCAGCTAATCCATTTGTCCCAGACCTTGATGAGGTGGCAGAAACAGAAAAAGAAAAGGTTGACTTGGCAAAACAACTTGATGACCGATGCAAATGGCTTGAAGAGAAATTCAAAGCAATGGAGACTGCTGATTACCGTGGAGGGATTGACGCTAAAGACTTGAGCTTGGTCCCAGACCTGGTGCTCCCGCCAAAATTTAAAACCCCAGAGTTTGAAAAGTATAATGGAACAAGCCGCCTCAAGCTCATATTACGATGTTCTCGTCGAAGAATGACAGGTATGTCAATAACGACCACCGTTGATCCACTGCTTTCCAAGACGATCGATCGGATCTGCGCCAAGTGGTATAACCAGCTCACCGCGCCCAAAATTGGTTCGTGGAAGGACTTGGCTCAAGCTTTTATGAAGCAATACGGTCACGTGACGGACATAGCACCCGATAGAATTACCCTACAAAATATGGAAAAGAAGCCGAGTGAGAGTTTCAGGCAGTATGCACAACGATGAAGGGAAATAGCGATGCAAGTCCAACCACCTCTCTTGGAGAAGGAAACAACCATGCTTTTTATCAATACCATGAAGACCCCATTCATTAACCATATGTTGGGAAGTGCTACCAAGAGCTTCTCGCATATAGTGATGTCCGGGAGATGATAGAAAACGCGTGAGATGTGGGAAAATTGAAGCGGAGAAAGTGCCAAGAGATCGGCTCCTAGGAGGAAAGAGAACAAAGTTAACAATGCAAGTATATACAATAAAAGTTATTCCAAGCCACCACCGTGAGCCAACCAATGGCGGCGACTACTAGCCATCGTGGCCCGACAAGGCGTGATTCTAACCCAAGGCCTAAACACGAGAAGGGTTCAATTCACGCCAATCCCAATGACGTATAAAGAGCTTTACAAGAACCTGTTCGATGCACATGTAGTGTCCCCATTTTACCTAAAACCCATGCAACCTCCATTCCCTAAGTGGTATGACGCAAACGCTCAATGCGAATACCATGCAGGAATCTCAGGACACACGATCGAGAACTGCACGGCCTTCAAGAAATTAGTCGAAAGATTCATAAAGATGGGCATTGTGAAGTTCGATGATCCCACAGACCTAATGTGGTCGGGAATCTGCTACCCACTCATTCGAGATGAAGGGGTAAACGCGATAGTCGAAGGTGGGGAGACGAGAACTAAGATGGATGTATCGGAGGTAAAAACCCCTTTGAGATGGGTTTGGAAGAAAATGGTGGAAGAAGGTTTACTTACACAAGATTTAGAGGAGAAGCCTGAAGGAGGGAAGTACTACTGTGAATTCCATGACGAGAAAGGGCATGAGATTCAAAAGTGTAATGAATTCAGGGCTCTGGTACAGAGATTGATAGAAAATAAAGAGATCGAATTCTTTGAATACACTGAGGACCTAAAAAGAGAAGATGTATGCGCGTCAGAGCAAGGGCCAACCAACAATGTCCAAGGGATCAATCACCCAGTTGTAATCATATCGCGTCCAAGGACTAATGAAAGGGGAGTACCAATTACGCCGAAGGTCATAATCCAGAAACCTGTTGCTTTCCCTTACAAAGATAGCAAGAGTGTGCCTTGGAACTATGACTGTAATGTGACAATCCCGGGAAAGGAGAACCCGATTGACATTGCGAAGGAGGGACAAGATGAAGGGTTCTATACGCGAAGTGGAAGGCATTACACCCCGGATACGAAGGTAGAACCAGCTAAAGGAAAATCCGTGGTTGTTGAACAAAGAAAAGAGAAAACGACCAGACCTGAGTCACCTGTTAATGAGCCTGTAACAGAAAAAGAGGCTAAGGAATTCTTAAAATTTCCGAAACACAGTGAGTACAGCGTTGTGGAGCAATTACACAAACAACCAGCTCGCATATCGATACTAGCCTTGCTTTTAAGCTCAGAGACACACCGCAGTGCATTGATGAAGGTGTTAAATGAAACATACGTAGCGGATAATATCTCCGTCAACAAACTTGATCGTCTGGTCAATAATATCAGCGCTGATAATTTTATTTTCTTTAATGATGATGAGATACCACCGGGGGGTATGGGATCTACAAAGGCCCTGCACATCACCACTGTCACCGCAAAGAATATACGCACGGAGTGCTAATTGATAATGGATCAGCGCTGAACGTCCTGCCCTTGTCCACGCTAAATAGATTGCCAGTAGATAGCTCTCACATGAAGACATGTCAAAACGTCGTGAGAGCATTCGACGGTACTGAAAGGAAAGTGATGGGAAGAATCGAGATACCTCTCTTGATCGGCCCAAACACATATGAAGTAGACTTCCTAGTAATGGACATCAAGCCCTCATACAATTGCCTGTTAGGGAGACCATGGATTCACTCGACAGGGGCAGTACCATCATCCCTACACCAAAAGTTGAAGTTGGTAACTGAGGGTAGGTTGGTAACGATAAACGCTGAGGAAGATATCATTGCATCTGTCACCAGTGACGCACCGTACGTGGGTATAGATGATGAGGCAATAGAGTGTTCTTTTCGATCACTCGAATTTGTCAATGCTACATTCATCGTCGAAGGAAACAAGGTCCCAGTGCCTAGAATATCCAAAACCACAAGGATGGGCCTACGATTAACTGTTGGCAAAGGAGCCTTGCCAGGGAGAGGACTTGGAAGATGCCTCCAAGGAAGGATCGAGGTACCAGTAGTGAAGGAAAAACGAGATCGCTTTGGCTTAGGATTTAAGCCAGATGCGAAGCAAAAGAAGAAAGAGCTGGAAAAAAGGCAAGAGATAAGGAGAGCGCGGTGCCGCGGTGAGTAGGTCAAGTGGAAACCAATGACCTTTCCTCACTTATCCAAAACATTCGTGTCGAGAGGACTATTTACTCAAAAAGAAGATCGACGAAGAAAGGGCTCGCTGAGGAAATATTGAACAGTTTGAGCATCAATGCCATATCCGATGGAAAATCAAGAGAATTTAGCCGAATTACCTCTTACATCATTGGAAGCGTTTTGAACAATTGGACCGTGGAGGAGATCCTGTAACTTTTAGGATTAACTCGAGTAATGTTCAAACAAACTTATTGCTCTAAGCCTAGGGGCAATAAGAATCCTTTATGAAATAGGCATATGTCCAAGTATCGTTATTTCAATAAAAATACATTTTATGCGTATCATCTTGAGTGAATATTCTTTTATTCTTTCCAATTCATTCATAATCATACCATACAAATAAAATATTCTTAGATTCATTGTTCTTTGGATTTCTTTCTTCATCCATAACAGGTCCCCAGATATCAATGATATGAGCGATGTTGCCAATGACTCAGAGATTCCTTTTGAGCAAGACTTGTGTATAGAAGACACGGAAGGTTTTGAAGATGACCCAAATTATGGCCTATCTCCTGATTTGTTAAGAATGGTAGAACAAGAGGAGAAACAAATCTTACCTCACAAAGAGTCGGTGGAAATTGTGAGCTTGGGAGAAGGAAAAGAGGTGAAAATTGGAGCTAGTATCACTGTAGAAATAAAGCAAGACCTCATCGAGTTGCTCCGGGAATTCAAGGATGTCTTCGCCTGGTCATATCAAGACATGCCCGGATTGAATACCGATATCGTGGTGCATCGACTCCCTATAAAGGAAGAATGTAAGCCAATTCAACAGAAACTTCGAAGGATGAGACCCGATGTGTTGTTGAAGATAAAAGAAGAGGTTAAGAAGCAGTTCGACGCCGGTTTCTTACAAGTGGTCAAGTACTCAAAATGGGTGGCCAACATAGTCCCAGTTCCTAAAAAAGATGGGAAGGTACGAATGTGCGTGGATTATCGAGATCTGAACAAAGCCAGCCCAAAAGACAATTTCCCGTTGCCTCACATTGATACGCTAGTAGATAACACTAAGCAGTTACTCACTTTTCTCATTTATGGACGGCTTCTCGGGATACAACCAGATAAAGATGCATCCGGAAGACATGGAAAAGACCACATTCGTAACCATGTGGGGGACATTTTGTTATAAAGTGATGCCATTCGGGCTGAAAAATGCGGGAGCAACATATCAGAGGGCCATGGTAACTTTATTCCATGATATGATACACAAGGAGATCGAAGTTTACGTCGATGATATGATTGCAAAATCCAGAACAGAAAAAGAGCATGTACAAGTCCTGAGGAAATTATTCTTAAGGTTAAGAAAGTTCCAACTAAAGCTCAATCCCGCAAAGTGTACCTTCGGAGCCCGGTCAGGAAAACTGTTGGGGTTTGTGGTCAGTGAAAAAGGAATTGAGATTGACCCAGATAAAGTCAGGGCTATACAAGAATTACCTCCACCACGCACTCAAAAAGAAGTTCGAGGCTTCCTAGGAAGACTGAATTACATTGCTCAATTCATTTCACAACTGACTGAGAAATGTGATCCAATATTTCGTCTCCTTAGGAAACATAACCCAGGTGTTTGGGATGAGGAGTGCCAGAAAACTTTTGACAAGGTCAAGCATTACCTATCCACTTCCCCAGTACTGATGCCACCTTGTCCGGACAAACCACTGATCCTGTACTTGGCAGTGTTCGAGAATTCCATGGGATGCGTGCTAGGCAACATGACGAGACTGGAAGAAAAGAAAGAGCAATATACTATCTTAGCAAGAAATTCACTGAATGTGAGACAAGATATTCGCTGATCGAGAAGTTGTGTTGTGCTTTGATTTGGACAACCCGAAGACTGAGGCAATACATGCTGTACCACACGACTTGGCTAATCTCGAAATTAGATTCTTTGAAGTATATGATGGAGTCAAATGCTTTGAACTAAGAATGGCCCGTTGGCAAATTCTGCTTCGAGTTTGACATAGTCTCGTGAATCAAAAGGCTATAAAAGGAAGTGCAATAGCAGATTTTTTGGCCAGTAGAGCTCTAGAAGATTATGAGCCATTGAGCTTTGATTTCCCGAATGAGGATCTAATGTATGTTGCAATCACGGAAGAAGAGTCTCAAGAAGACCACCCTTGGAAGCTGAATTTTGACGGAGCATCAAATGCCGTAGGCAATGGAATCAGAGGCGATCTTGGTATCCCCAAATGGTGATCATTATCCTTTCACCAAGAATTAGATTTTGATTGTACAAACAACATGGCGGAATACGAGGCATGCGTCATGGGCATCCGCGCAGCCATAGAACGCAAAATAAAAGTGCTGGAGGTATATGGAGATTCTGCATTAGTAATCTACCAGCTTAAAGGTGAATAGGAGACAAGAGATCCGAAGTTGATCAATTATCGAAGGCTGGTTCTTGAGCTAATCGAGGAGTTTGACGATGTCACTTTCTGCTATCTCCCACGAGATGAAAATCAGATGGCTGACGCCTTGGCAACCCTAGCTTCTATGATCAAAGTAAACAAGCAAGAAGGTATGAAGCCTATCCAAATGAGTATTTATGAGGCCCCGGCTCATTGCTGCAACATTGAAGAAGAAGAAGAGAAAGATGATCATCCTTGGTATCAGGATATTTTACAATATGTGAAGAGTCGTGAATACCCGCACACAGGCCCTGAAAATGATAAAAGGACACTAAGAAGGTCGGCTAGTGACTACGTCTTGGATGGAGAGATCTTATATAAGAGAAGGAAAGATCAGTGCTCTTAAGATGTGTAGACGCTTTGTCGAGGCTAAGCAAATCTGGAAGAGGTTCATGAGGGCGTCTGCAGTACGCATGCTAATGGTTTCACCATGGCGGACAAATCATGAGATTTGGGTATTATTGGTCCACTATGGAAGGAGACTGCATCAACTATGCCAAGAAGTGCCATAAATGTCAAATTTATGGAGATAAAATTCATGTACCTCCTTCACCCCTTCATGTCATGACTTCTCCATGGCCTTTCTCTATGTGGGGCATGGATGTCATAGGGCCAATCTCGCCAAAGGCATCTAATGGACATCGATTCATCTTTGTGGTCATTGATTACTTCACCAAATGGGTAGAAGCCACATCTTATGCCAACGTCACAAAGTCGCGATCGAGAAGTTCTTAAAGAAAGAAATCATATGTCGATATGGGATGCCTGAGCGAATCATATCGGACAATGCACTGAACTTGAACAATAGCACGATAGCGGAGGTCTGTAGCCAGTTCAAGATTAAACATCATAACTCATCACCGTATCGCCCAAAGATGAATGGTGCAGTAGAAGCGGCCAATAAAAACATAAAGAAAATCGTGGGGAAGATGACTGAAACTTACAGAGATTGGCACGAGAAACTACCATTTGCCCTGTATGCCTACCGAACGTCAGTTAGAACATCTACCGGGGCTACACCATTCTCTTTAGTTTATGGGATAGAGGCGGCTCTACCTATTGAGGTCGAGATTCCCTCTCTACGCGTACTTTCAGAGTTAAAATTAGATGAAGCAGAATGGATCCAGTCTCGATATGACCAGTTGAACTTGATTGAGGAAAAGAGGCTAAAGGCTATTCGTCATGGTCAAATGTATCAAAGGAGAATGATGCGAGCTTATAATAAGAAAGTTCGCCCCAGGGAATTCCATGAAGGAGACCTTGTTTTGAAAAAGATCCTTCCCATACAAAAAGACTTCAGAGGAAAATGGATGCCTAATTGGGAAGGACCTTATGTGGTAAAGAAGGCTTTCTCTGGAGGAGCTCTAATTTTGACCGAGATGGATGGTAAAAGTCTGCCTAATCCTGTGAATTCGGATTCGGTCAAGAGGTACTTCACCTAAAAAAAAAAAAAAAAAAAAACGAGAGGCCAAGGCGAAAACCCGCAAAAGGGCGCTTTGAGACCAAAGGGGTTTTGAGTTGAAAACCCAGGAATGGGCAATTCAAATTTCGATCGAAGTTGGGGCATACAGTGATCCTGTCTTCTCTGAATTAATAAGGAGGAGAAATGCTACATCTTGGGGCATCAACGAAATACTCTTGGTCTTCTAAATGCATACCGAGTTCGTGGGTCTCTGAAAATCGTGCAACAAAGCTCACACTGTTGATATTTGGAGCACTTTCTTATCTAATTCACTTTGCATTTTTGGCAGAATGTGCTATCTTGATTAATTCGCCAGTTTTCATTTTGTATCTTGGCAAATTTGCTATCCAGATTACTCTGTTCACTTTGAGCTTCACTCTCAAAATAAAATTTCATCTTGTCTACCCAATAATCTGTTTCAAGCATTTTTCGTTGAAATGATGATAAATGGACTAATAATATTCAAAAAGGAGTTCTGCATATTACTCTGAAGTGCTTCTAAACGATACAAGGACCTGAAACGGGACTAATTAGGTTGAATTACCCTAAACTCAAGAGCGTATAATATCAAATTAAAAAATGACATTCTCATATCATTCATGACACATCTAATTAGGAGCATTCGATTCATTTTGATCATAGCATCCTAGTTATTTGACACATTCATAACACATCTAGTTAGGAGCATCTGATTCATTTCGATCATAGCATCCTAATCATTTGGCATAAGCATAGATACATGGAATTGATTCTACAGGTCATGTCTCTAGAGTCAGTGAATTCACCAGCTTTAACCCCCTAAGCAGTAGGGTAATAGGCTGAAAATTACAGATCTTGTCTCCCTGAAGTTGCAGTGGAGCAGATCAAAGACGGCGAATCTTGCCCTCCTGAAGTTGTAGCGAAGCAGATTCAAGCCACCAGGCTTTAACCCCCTAAGCAGTAGGGTAACAAGCCGAATTAGCAGATCTCATCACCCTAAGCAGTAGGGAAATAGATCAAAGAAGATAGGCTTTAACCCCTGGGCGATGGGGTAATAGGCTGAAAATTACAGATCTTGTCTCCCCGGTTGCGAAAGAGCGGATCAAAGACGCGAATCTTGCCCTCCCGGTTGCAGTGGCAAGCGATTCAAGCCACCAGCTTTAACCCCTAGCGATAGGGTAACAAGCCGAATTAGCGAGATCTCATCACCCTAAGCGTAGGGAAATAGATCAAAGAAGATGGGCCTTAACCCCTGGCGGTAGGGGTAATAGGCTGAAAATTACAGATCTTGTCTCCCGAAGTTGCGAGTGGAAGCGAGATCAAAGACGGCGAATCTTGCCCTCCTGAAGTTGCAGCGAAGCAGATTCAAGCCACCAGGCTTTAACCCCCTAAGCAGTAGGGTAACAAGCCGAATTTGTAGATCTCATCACCCTAAGCAGTAGGGAAACAGATCAAGGACGAAGGGTCTTAAACCCCTAAGCAGTAGGGTAACAGACCGAATTGCGGACCTTAACTCCCTAAGCAGTAGGGTAACAGGTTGAATTCACAGATCTTAACCCCCTAAGCAGTAGGGAAATAGATCGAAGATAACAAGCTTTAACCCCCTAAGCAGTAGGGTAACAAGCTGAGTTCACCAAGCCTTAATTACCTAAGCAGTAGGGTAATGGCTAAAGATTACGGATCTTGTCTCCTGAAGTTACAGTGGAGCAGATCGAATCCAACAGATCTTATCTCTCTGAAGTTGCAGTAGAGCAGGTCAAAGTTACAAGTCTTATCTCCCTGAAGTTGCAATGGAGAGCAGATCAATATAGCAAATCTTATTTCCACAAGTTACTGATGGAAACAGATCAAAATAAACCTTACCTTTTTGAAGCTACAATAGAGCAGTAAAGCGGAGTGAAGCGACAAGATTGGAATGAAGCTACAAGAAGAGCGCCAAAGAAATGAAGACTCGAGACCGGGCAAAATTGGTCTTTCGAAAGTCTTTGCTCTATTTTCGTTACACGACAATGAGCAAAGAGGGGCAGCTGTGCAAGCCCAATTTTGGCCCGAAATAAACCCCACTACCCAATTACAATAACCAAGTTGCCCAGCCCAATACCTAAACAAATACCCAAAACCCTAAACCCACTAAGCCTAAAACCCAACAAAACCTACCCAAACACCAAACGGGGCCCGATTGCAAATGAGCCCAAACCACCAACAAAAAAAGAAGAAACAAAGAAACCCTAACCCCAAGTTGCCGCCTCTTCCTTGTCCCATCGTCTGCCACCTCCTGCTTGTCACCTCCACCGCCCTAGACACTGTGCCACCGCCCAAGACCACCTGCAAGCATTAATAAGAAAGGGACAGAAAGCAAAAAAAAAAAAAAAATGTGTAATGGCTATTTAAAAGCCAAATCCAAAACTGTAAACAGATTCGGCACTAGTGAAATAAAAGCAATATTAGATTTCAAACATTCAAGCAAAAATGGAGACCCTAGTAACGTCACAAAGCAAGAAATAACCCAATATCAAAAATCGGAGAACCAAAAATACCAAGATCTAAGGTGATTTTTACTTTACTTTCGTTTTGTTTTCGGAGCTATTTTTTTCTTCTCACTTGCATACATATATTAAAAACATAAAAAAGGATAAAAAAAAAAGGAAAAAATACACCTTTTGGTGGCCGGCGACGGCGGACGGCGGTGGTCCGGCAACTGAGGCCTCACCGGAGAGGAGAAGCTTGAGAGGATTTGGGGAGAGTTTTCAGTTTTTTTTTCTGGAAAAGAATGAGAAAAATGAAATTTTTTAAAAAAAATTGGCTTTTATAACAAGGTAAAACGGCACCGTTTTTGTGCCTAGGGTTTGAACGCCAAAACGGCGTCGTTTTGTTTGACCCGCGTGTGACCCGACCCGACGTCTGAGGATCCGCGTGTTTTCTTTTGATGGTCTAATTGCGCAATCGGCCCTCCCGCATTCTTCTGCTTTTAAATTTCATTCTCTTGGCTTTTAATTTATGTCCAGAATTTTTATTTCGTCTCCAATTCGGTCCTTTTTGAAGTCAGCTGCGCGCTTTGAGACAAAGGGTTATCCCCATTTTAGTCCCTCTGGTTGATTGCGCATGCGATTTAATCCCCTCTTCTTTTATGCACTTCGGATTTGTCCCAAAAGTTCTATTTTTTCAATTCAATTTCGTCCCTTTTCTTTACCTTTATTATTATTATATTTTAATTTTAATATTAGTTATGCTATTGCATTTATTACTGTTATTATTATATTTTTATTAGTATTATTATTTTATTTGATGCATATATATATATATATATTATATTATATAGTATTATTAATAGTTTTTAATAATAATATTATTATTATTATCATTATTACTATTATACAGTAGTATATATTTCTATTATATACATATATGTATATATATTTTTATATTTTTTTTATATATAGTATTATTATTTACTTTACTTTGATATTATTATTATCATTATTTTCGTAATTATTGTTACTATTGTCTTTTAACCATTACTATTTTCTATCTATGTTTATTTTCCGATCATTCATCTATCTATATTTCTTATATATTTATATTTTTATTATCACTATATTTTAGGTAATTATATCAATATTTATATTTATGCATTAACATCATTATTTTACTATTCTTATATTTATCATGCTGTTATTATTATCACTATCATGACTATTAGCATTATTTTCATTACTATTATTTAATATATTATTTTTATTACTATCGATACTATTATTATTATATTGTTATTATTACTATTATATTATTTTATTATCTTTACCTATTACTCTTTAAAATTATCTCATTTTATTCCTTATTCATAGCATAATTCATTTATATATCTTTCACATCATTTCGGACTTAAAATTTTCATTCCTTGCATTATTACCATTAATATTATTATTACTATCATTTCTTAAATAGTTTTGCGTAATGTTTATTCATTGACTACTAGTTCTTTTCGAATATTTTTAGCTCATTTATTATTTCCCTCTTTTTTTATTATTATCCGTTTGATGCGCATATTTTACCGTTGTTTTTATCGTTATCGTTATCGTTCTCATTCGTGTTTATGTTTATTTTGTTAAGGTCATCAATTTTTATTTGTTATGCATTCTTTATTATGAATTCAGATTTTACCCAACCCAATAATAATTCTTTCATAAAAGTAACATTCTGTATTTGGTAATTCGAGAATCGTGCCCTAACTTACTGGGTTTCGACTTTTCTCATTTAACCTAAATAACGGAATATTCTTTTTTAAATCACAATACAAGTCTTTAAAAATGCTTATTTTCGGGGATACGAAGTGTGATGCCCTAACTTACCGGGTATAACATCTCGACACCTCAAAATAAGAGTTTTACAAATAAAAGGCAATATTCGGAGTTTGAAAATTCGAGGAAACGTGCCCTAACTTACTGGGTTTCGATTTCCTTCGTCCATTCTAACTAACCAAATATCCTTTTAAAAGAAATTAAAAATACATTGATTTTAAATAAAGGGCTAGCCAGATCTCAAAGTCACGAGATATTGTGTCCTAACTTACTGGATGTGGTATTTCATTATCGCGAGACGGGAAGGTCTTTAACATTTGAACTTTTTACAAAGAGAAGGATCGTATTTTAAATTCTTTCAAGCTTTCAAATTTTCGACATTAAGACACTAATTAATCAACTAGGTACCAATTTTTGGGCGTATCGAGGGTGCTAACCCTTCCTCGTGCGTAACCGACTCCCAAACTCATTTTCTGTTTTTTGCAGGCCAAAAATTATCGTTTTAGTAAATCTTAAATTTTATTAAAATGATTAATCAAAGGTGATCCGATCACACCTCATCAAAAAAGATTGGTGGCGACTCCCCTTTTTCGTTTTCATTTTCAAAATCCAAGTCGACAACCGTCTTACCAAAAAATGGTTACGACAAAGGCCATTGCAGAAGAAGGAATCAATACCCCCATTCCCTTGTCTTTCGAAATTAAAAATTGGGATTTGCACCAACCTGACACATATGCCATTGCATCCATTTCTGGAAGAACTGGAGCTAAAGAATACGCCTGTAAGGCTTTTGCAACAACATCGAAAGAATGGTAGCAGCAGGAGCAAATTTGGTGTATCCATTGTATCTTTCCAAGCTAAAGGTTATGCATATTGATGGTATCATAGATTTGGTGTCATTTCCAGGGAAGGGGCTTCATCATCTTACATCTCTTCAACATCTATCAATAGAAAATTGTCCTGATCTAGTATGCCTAACTGAGGAAGGCCTGAAGAGTTTAACTTCACTCCGATTTTTCAATATTTTCCTGATCTATCAATAGAAAAAGTGACTTGAGCATTTCACAACATCGAATATTGAAAAATCGGAGTGAAGTAAATTGAAAAAGAAAAACTAAAAACAGAAGAGACAGAAGAAAAATTAAAAAAAGAGAGGAGATGGAATAGTTTTTTAGTTAAGGTTTAGAATTTAAAAATTTTAATTAATTAAATTTTTTATTTAAAAATTTATTTTCATCCCATTTGAAAATCTAAGTTGGCACTTAAATTTTAGTTGGACTGCCATATAGGATTACCGTTAGGGAGATAACGGAACTTAACAGTAGGGTGAGCACTTCGTAATAAAGTAATAACATAAGTGACTAAAACATAACATTTCAAGCATAAGTGACTAAAATGAAATATAAGGTAAACAAAAGTGACTATTTTTGGAGATTACCCTAAAAAAAATGGTTTGTTTTAATGGCATCTAAGCATAAGTATAAAATATAATTTGAAGGGTAAAAATGCTATACTAATATTTTTCTTTATTTTTCACAATTTGATAGGTTAAAATAAATATATTTTTTTAATTTTAAAAAGATTCACTTTTTTTAGAATAAAGATGTTTACTTTTTTTTTTTTTTTAAGTTAAGATTTTCAAAAAGAAATTTAACCTGGCAAACCATTTTTTAGATGTATACCATGTTAGTTTTATATATTCATAATTTTATATATAAAGTATTATAAATTTATATGGATTTTTTTGTAAATTTATAATTTATTTTGTGTAAAATTTGACCTACATGTGTGTAAGAGTAATTTTCATATTTTTTTTTTATGTCATATCGTATTTTATATAGTTTATTATCATGATTGAATTTAGAAAATAATATATTTGTTGATAAATTTAAAGAAAAAATTTATTTATTCGTGTCGTATCATGTTTTATTTTTTTTCCATGTGTAAACTAGTAAAAGTGTATATAACTTTTCCATGTTAATAGTTGGTTCTATATATATATATATATATATATATATATATATATATATGTCATATTTATTTTATTTTTCCTTGAAATTTTTATATTTTCAATTTATTGCTTAACAATAATAGTTTTGTCTATTTAATATTTTTCATTAATAATTTAATACCTTAACTCTATATATTTATTAAGAATTAAATGATCACATCCATATTATTACAACCTTAAATTTATTACTCAATCAAAATTTGATTTTTATAATTTTTATAATTTTTTATTTTAACATGAACAATATATTATCTCTATCAATTATATATATATATATACTATTATTAATTATTAATTAGTTCCAAACATCTGTGTTATAAATTCATAGTTTCCATTATATAGACATATTCTACTTTATTTATTTATAATATAACTGAGGTCAATGAAGCCTTGACTCAATTGTTAAAGTCAAAAGCTTTAGCTCTTGAGTACCCAAATTCGAAACTTATACATGGATCCCTAGGTTCCAATATTTTTAGGTTTTAGTCCAATGGATTTAATTTGTTGGCTTTAATATATAATCCTCAAACAGTCTATGCTACAATAGTTTGATCTTTATGAATCCTCGAACAAATATTTGCGCTTGTATTTGTTAAGACAGATGAGTGGCAAATCACAAATAATCCAAGTATAAAAACCTAAAAAGCTATACAAGTTTGGTCCCTGACTGGTCGTTGCCAATTTACCAGCTTGTGGGTTGAATTGATAAGAGGAAATCATGAAAAATATATCTATCGAATCGACCATTAAGCTTCGAATTTTGCATCAAAACTTGAGCCTACAATTATTGATCACGTCCAACGTTGGAATAGACAAATTTACTTCGAATTTATGATCCTCATCCTGCATTAGCCTAACATGTAGAAATTCATATCTAGTGTGTTTGGTTAAGAAAGAGCAACATTTCCTAAAATTGATCCTCACATTTTAAACCAGAAATATCAAATATAGGTGATAATCTCTACAATACTTTTTCTTCGAATAATCTCACAAAATCTGAAATTCCAGACCATTTCCTCTTTATATATATATTGATATAACACAAAATTTGAGCAAATAAGAAACAAAATTTACTACTACTTAACAGAGAACACATTGCAAGTTCCAATATAAACACAAAAATTAACTCTTTATTTGAAAATAATTCGTAAATCGTATAAATAAGCTATCATAATTAAGTTTATCGTAAAAATCAAAATGTAATAATCATAATTTTATAGAAAACTTGGGACTAAAAAAATCCAAAGAACTAAACTTGTTAAAAGGAAAAACAAAATCTCTAGCAATAACAATTTAATAAATTATAATGTAACCTTCTCGATTTACTAATCAATCTTACATTTAAGTCAATCCTATCACAGTTCACAATCACTTTCTGAAAGAGTTCACACATTCAAAGCTTGGTGTTTGTTAACTATGGAGGATGCAGAATCAGATAAGCACAGTTTAAACTCCTAATGAAAGCTCATACTATTGAAAGGGGAACGGTTAATGGTTACAGCTCTCCCAATCAAAGATTTAGCAGAATCCATCGAATCAAACCACTAATTCAACACAGATCACTATGTTGCCAAGTTCAAAGATGCTTTTGGCATTAACAAGGTTTTCTTTTTACTCAACACCAAGGTTCAATTTATTCCACAAAAAAAAAAAAAAACCATTAACAAATTCTTTATTTTGCCAAACAAAGTGCTTACCTAAACCCAGAAAGGCCCAGACCAAATAAAAACTTACCAAGCCAGCAAATCAGTCGATTTGAAGCTGAATCACATCCTTTCCTCCTCACCGTTCTTCACCTCAGCTTTCCTGAAAAATCCGCCAATAAATGACGAACCCCATAACACAGATGATAGGAAACGGCCAATGCAGCAATTGAGACGGTAACTGGGGCAAGCTTTGCTGAATAAAAGAAGAATTGGTAGAAATTCGAATAGGTGAAGCAAATTGAACCCATTTTCAGAGAAAGAAGATAAGAGAACAAAAGTGCAGTAGTTAGGAAAACCCCGGAGATCCTATTGGTAATTGAAAGAGTCGCAGAAAGTTGTGGCTTATAAATAGGAAGATGAGGAGATAACGGGCGAAGGTTTGATTCTTTGGCCTCGCTCCCAAGCCCTGGAATGTCACGGGATGTGGAGAGAAATCGATTCCCCTTGACTTGATCCATCATGTTCAGGCACCTTGTTGGAGACAAAGGATCAAACACATCTGCAGTAATTTTTTTCTTGAGGGGGCAAAACGACTGAATTATAATTTTATAATTTCTGTAAGAACTAAAGTGAAAATTTACCTTTTGTGGCCCCCTGGCGCCGCCCCTGCAGATCTGCAGCATAGAAACCGGAAGGGCCAAAATCAGCATCAATTTTAGATAATAATAAATTAAAAAGAAGCGAAAGAAGTCGAAATGAAAAACAGATGAGTGGACAAGTACCTGAGAAGAAACCGTCAGCACGACGGCGATCATCGTGGTCATCAGGCGTGGCGGCGTTGGTGTTAAAGAGTCTGGAGTTGGATGGAGCGATGGCGACGCGTAAGGAGCTAGGGAGGATGTTGGATGAGACGAGCCTCTTAAGAGCTAGAGAAGAAGCCATTGCTAAATAGAAGAGTCTCAAAATTGCTTAGCCTGCAAAAAGGAAACCCGGTATAATGGAAGGAGGAAGCTGCTCTGCAAGAAAACGTAAATAGATATTATTGGGCTTAGGCCTATTTAGGTTCGGTTTTAGGGTTTAAGCCTATTTGGATTCGGCGTTGACATGATATACAAATTTTGGATCAATTATGTGGCAATCTAACAATTCCATAATTTATTTCAAATATTCATCATTTCCTAAAGTAACCTTTGGAAATCTATGTACCTAAAACTGTAGAAACTTATGTAATGGCTCTTCACCTCATCCTTTAACCATCCATTTATGCAAATAGAGTATATTTTATGATTAATCGTTTATTTCTTTAGAGAGCACCTAACACCTAAATATAATTATTGTTTATTGTTACTTTGTTGGTCACTAAATTATTCACAAGTTTTCATTAAAATTATTGGGCTATTAAAATCAATCCTATATGGCTTTCTCTATTCACACTATCTATACCAATCGAAAGCTCTTATTCCTTTTCTCTTCTATTGTTGAGTGTTTTTTCATGAAATAATTTTGAACGTCACAAATCTACAAACCAAAATTCAAACAGTTTTTTCTTTGATCTCCTACACTGATCGCCAGATAGACTTGGATCTAAGTTATGTTATTCTACTCGTCGATGGGTACAAATCCACCCTCTCGATCGTCGAATCGCCGCTTGGAGCTTTATTGCAAAATTTTTAAAAGAAAAAACTTAATAGTCTAGTGACTTAAATAAAATATTTTGAATAGTTTAGTGACTTAAATGAAAACTTTCAAATAGTTTAGTGATCAAATTAGAACCTTTTTTGAATTAAGTAACCAAAACAAAAACTTACCTATAATTTAATGACTAATGATACAATTTACCCTATTTTTTTCTCAGCAAATTTTTAACAAAGAGTTTATGGAAATGTAAATATATAGGAAAATGGCAACTCATCCGTTTTCATCATATTTGATTCATTAATCTATACGCCACTTGTATGATTATTTATATATTTTATAAAAGGGTTGATTAATGTAGAGTATGCCTCGTATTTAAGCATAAACAGTGTGTGACATCGCAACGAAAATGAGCTCTTCGTTTCAATGACGTGACCATACTTCATCACAACGAAAAGAAAGCCACGTCACAACGTGGCGACGTGTTTCTCAATTTTCTCGACTTTACTTCTTTCAGTTGAACACTATTTTAGTTTTCCGCTTAAACGCTGATTAGTTGAACACTATTTTAGGAGGAAGCCTGACGGGATGCTGTGTAGGGTGCCACTTATCCTTACAGACTATTTTGCACCTACCACTTCTCCTGGAACGGGCCCCTCTAAATTTTATGTAAAGGGTGGTACACCCATCATATTATTTTCCAACATTTACTGTAGCGACGTAAAAATTTTTGGAGGGTCGCTAATTGTGGTGATTTTTTGAAAAACTTGAAAACTGAAGTTTGATTTTAAAATAAAGAGGGAGTCGCCACCGATCTTTTTTCCTAGGTGTGATCGGACACCTATTAGATTTATTTTTTAAAACAAAAGGAAGGCCGAGTTTAGGTCTATGTCAAAAGTCCAGAGAAAAATAAGGTTCGGGAGTCGGTTACGCGCGAGGAAGGTATTAGCACCCTCGCGACGCTCAAAATTGGTAACTTATAAACACGTGTTGTCTTGATTTTCAAAAATGCGAGTTCAATGTAATATTTAGTCGTGATCCGACTGAAAAGACGAGAAATTTTAGTTTTTTCGATTTTTTGAGAAGGACATACAGGTTTAACACGAGTCAATTAATGTTCACCCAACATAGCGATGAAATTTGATGACTTAATGTTAAATCGGTACATTGCCTTGATTATTGAAATCAATTAGGAAACAAGAACACGATTTCGAAGTAATGTAAAGCAAAAATGATATGGAATAAAAATAAATAACTGACATAACTAGCAATCTATTGAAACAAATAATGATCGTGACAATAATCTTAAAAAAAACACTAATAATGCACGCGAGATTAAATGTAATTATAGTATCAAACACGAGAACACAACGAATATACATATGTAAAAGTGACATTACGAGTATGTACGTAAAAATAGGAATGAAAAAGATTTACATAATAATACTAATATGGGTACATAATATATATATACACGTATAATAAAATATATGTACTGATAATAGATATAATAAGAATAAAATAAATGTAATAATAATATATACATGAGAATATAAAATCTAGTTAAGAATATGGAAAATATATATACATAAGATGACGTATAATTTAAACAACAACATTAAAAAATATGTATATACATAACATAGAATAAGAATATATATATGTAGTACGTATGAAAAGGATACATATAATATACATGCACTTCAAATAAGATAATAATATTAAAAGAGTAACTATTAATTATGTTACATGAAGTATACATATACATTAGAAACGATAACGATATAAAATGAACTTACTAGTACATTACATAGATATGTATGTACATGGGTATAAATAAATAGGATATTAGAAATACTCAATATATATAATGTTTAAAAAATATACATAACATAAAATATATATATATAACGTAGTATTAAAAATAAACACAATATATATATTGAAACTAATAATAATAATAAAACTATTGATAATACTTAATAAATGTATATTTATATATACTGAAAATATACATAATAATATATAAAGTATAATATTAAAAACACATGTCTATAATATATGAAAAAAAAAATATAATAATATAATATTAAAATATTTACATAGTTTATACACATTAAAAAAAAAACTAATAATAATGCCACATAAATATATTAAATATATACATACATAAAATGTACACTAATATAATAATGATAATAATAATAATGATAATAGTAATTATAAAATTATAAAAATAATAAAATTAAAGTAGAATAACGAAAAAAATAAAAAAAAAGGACGAAATTGAATTGAAAAACTAGTTATTGGGGCCGATTTGAAATAAAAATAAAAAGAGGAGGGACTAATAGCACAATAAACCCCTTTGTCAAAACGCAACGTAGCACGGGGGACTAAATTAAAAAGCGCTGAAAATTATGGGGCCGAATTAAAAATGAAAAAAAAACTTGATTGTAACGTCCCAGAAAAGCGGAAGGGCTAAAAGCGCAATTAGCCCTTCTGCTTTAAAAAAAACACGCGGATCCTGTTCAGAGCGGGTCGGTCGACTGACCCCACGCACGGAAAAACGGTGCGCTTTCATACAATTTTTAATGCCAAAACGGCACCGTTTTGAAAGGCTATAAATAGCCTAAAAATCTGGAAAAAAAAATCATTTGAGAGGGGAGAAAGAAAAAAAAAGGAGAGAGAGGGGGAGAGAAAAGGGATCCGGCCAGGGGGCCGATCACCGGTCTGGCCACCGGACCCTCACCGGCCGTCGTCCATCTCCAGCGCCGGCCACCGTACACGGTGGGCGGAGGAGGTAAATTTTTTTAAAATTTTTTCCTTTTTATTTTTTATTTTTTTATGTATGTTTGTAACGTTTTTGGTATTTATGTGTAGAAAGAAAAGCAAAACAGTGGTTAAAATAAAGAAATTACCTTAGGTTTTTTCTTTTGTTTCTTCAATCTCTGATTTGATGATGTTATTGCATTTAAATGCTGATGAATGTAATATTTGCTAAAAAATCAAATGGTTTTTCTTTGTCTTTTTTATTGAACTTGCCGAACCCCTTACAATTTTTCCATTCGGGTTTTTATAACCCTTCTACATTTATTTTTTTAATATTACTACTTCTATTGTATTCTGTTTGCAGGAGATGGGCACGAACGGTGGAGGTGACCGGTGGTGCAGGGAGTGGTGCTGTCAGAGGGTAGGTGGCCGGTCAATCAGGGGCAAGTGGGGGTGGTTGCGGCGCTGTAGGTTAGGGTTTTAGTTTTTGAAACCCTAAGTCTAAAGTTGGGCTTCTGGGCTTGGGTTGAGTGTTTAGGTGGGCCCTTTTGGGTTTTATGGGTTTAAGGTAATGTAAGTGGGCCAAATTGGCCTATAACAGCTGCCCCTCTTTGCTCATTGTCGTGTAACGGGTGTCTTCCATTAGCTCCCGCCTTTATTCTTTACTCGACATGTGCTCTTGAGCTCAGCTCATTTATTGCAATCTCTCGCAATATGAGTTGGTCTTTTTGAAACTTACTTTGAAAAGTAGATTTTGAAAATACCTCGTCATGTGACTCGAGGCTCAACTTACCTCTCGCAATATGAATTGATTTTTGACAAACAGAAATTGAAAGTGGCTCAGCATGTGAGCCAAGGCTCAACTCATCTCTCGAAATATGAGTTGATTTTTGAAAAACAGAAATTAAAAGGCTCAACTCGCCTCTCGCAATATGAGTTGATTCTTTGAAAAACATAAACTGAAAACAGAAATGGAAAATACCTCAGCGTGTCCTGAGGCTCAACTCACTTCTCGCAATATGAGTTGATTTTTGGAAAAATACAAATCGAAAACAGAAATTGAAAACAACTCAGCGTGTCTTGACGCTCAACTCACCTTTTGCAATATGAGTTAATTTTGAAAACAGAAATTAAAAACGAAAATTGAAAATACCTCAGCATGTGAGCCAAGGCTCAACTCACCTCTCGCAATATGAGTTGATTTTTGAAACAACAGAAATTAAGAATACCTCAGCGTGACTTGAGGCTGGACTCACCTCTCGCAATATGAGTCAATTTTTGAAACATAAACTAAAAATACCTCAGCATGTGACTTGAGGCTTAACTCACCTCTCGCAATATGAGTTGAGTTTTGAAAACATGAATTAAATATACCTTAGAGTACCGAAAACATATCATCTGGTAGAACTCATGTGTCTTTTCCTTTGATTCAGTACAGCTATCATCGAAACCTCTTGCTCTGTTGGAGTACCTGTATATGTCATGCATGATGTTATCATGATATGCACATGTTTGTCTTAAATACCTTTATGCCTACATGATTATGCTATGCGCCTTAGGCATGTTTGTTGTGTGTCCTCTTTCGTCACGATTTTTGATGATTCGCGTTTATTGCTTTGACTCTTGACTTTCTCTTCAGGCTTTGTACCCGTCTTCAAGCTTTACAAGTAATCGACGCTTCTCAGATATCACTCTTTTGCCCCTGGTTAAACTTTGTCCTTGCTTTAAGGCTCTTGTACTTATCAGATTCTCATCCGGGTAATACTCAACATTTGTTTTTTTTAGAGTATGTCATTTCAAAATGCTCTAGATGTTTAACGCATGAACTCTTCCATATTTCTTAATCAAGAATCTTTTCGGGCATGGCTTCTTGCGTAGAAAGTTTCGGACTACTGAAAATGCTTCAAATATGTAATCTTGTTGTTTGACTCACTCTTTGAATCGTTTTACTTCTTGGGTTCAAATCTACTTCATTAGGACGCCCTTTCGGGTCTTTATCCTGATATATCTTCTTCTTCTTCTTCTTCTTCTTCTTCTTTTGTTTTAAAAAACTTAAGGCGTCATCACTCATTGTCTCTCAGGGCCCTATCACTGACATAGTACCCTATCCTATTGCTCGGCTGGTATCTCGACCTAAAATCCTAGGAAATAATCGCATTTTGCTTAACCAGCTGGCTCCGCTGTAACTTCAAGGCCCACTGTAATTTGGGGACACAAGGTTGGTACTATCTTTAAACCATTCCACTGCAATTCCTGGCTATAGGATCTGTATCCTACTGTAACTCAAGAGTGTATGATCTGTAACTTGTTCCCTCGACTGATATTTCTTGATAGAAAATCCGAGGAAATAAACTCAATTTGAGCTAAATATTTCCAACCCTTACACTTGGTGAGCTCTTAAACAATCGACTGATTTCAGGTTCCTGTCCTATTTAGAAGCTTTCAGAGTAATACGCAAAACTCCTTTTACGAAAGTATGATTAGTCCATTAATAATTATTTCAATGCGAAATGCCTGAAAAGGATTATACTTATGGATAAGAAGAAAATTGACTAAGAGCATAGCTCGAAATAAACAAGTTAAACAATGAGAGCAAATGTGAGTTTATTGGAAGCGCATTTTGAAAAGAATAAGATAATCAAAGATAAATTCAGAAATGGGTAAAATGGAAAGCTAAGTGCCCTAAATATCGCAGCCTGAGCTTCTCTGTACAAACTCCTTTGAGACCATTTTGAGTTCAACATGTATTTAGGGGATTCAGAGTACTTTTGTCGATGCCCCAAGACGTAGCATACTTCTTTACTGTCAATTCAAGTATAGTAAGACTACCATATGCCCCACCTTTGAATAAAATTTGAGCCACCTTTTTCAGGTTTTCAACTCAAAACCCCTTTGGTCTCAAGGCGCCCTTTGCGAGTTTTCACCTTGACCTCTCTATTTTCTTTTCTTTCTTTTTCTTTCTTTCTTCTTTTTTTCTTTTGAATGAATGAAGATCACAAAGCGTCCTTTGCAGGTTTTCACCTTGGCCTCTCCTTTTTAAGTATCTCTGGACTGAATTCGAATTTAGGATTAGATCAGGGTTCTTCCGGGGAAAGCCTCCTTTACCTCATAAAGTTCTTAAGCATTCATTTTCCTTTGAAATTTTTTTGTATAGAAAGGATCTTCTGCAATACCAAGTTCCTACTATGAAATTCCTTTGGGTGAACCATTTCCATCATAACTCAGCATCATACATTTTGCACACGTTTGACCTCCGAAACCTTTTCTACAGTCAAGTTTACTGAAGACATTTTACTTCATCCAATTCTTGGATCAATCAAAGCTTGGAGAGAAAGAATCTTAATTTCCATGGACAGAACCACCTCTAATGCCCTAGTGAAGGTCTTGGTCAACTTTAATAAGCACAAAGAGTAAAAGGTAGCTTCTTATGCCAATATTTACAATTCTCGGTCACCTTCCATAACTTTTCTTTATTTTTGTATTTTTCTTTTGGCAGCCTTTGTTGCATTGTGATATGACATTGTCCAGTTACACATTAAAACGTGATTCTTTCTGGCATTTGATCTCTCTTTTTTGTTTTTTTTCTTATTTTTTTGTTTTTTTCTTTTTCTTTCTTTTTCTTTTTTTTCCTTTTCATGACTGTCGACTTTATAATATTGGCATATGAAGCTACATTTACCTTCTTAGTGAAGCAATTGACAGCCACGACGATGATGTCGACTAGAAGCTTTTGACGAGATCATCCCCAGAATATTTATGCCCCACGTATTGAAAAGTTTGTGAAGAGATGGAAGAAGCACGTGAGTCTTGACGACATAACTGATGCTATTCCCTTCCCATGGTGGACCAATAATATCCGATCCTCATTGATGAGCCTGACTATTGCAGAACCATTGTCATGTGTTCCTTAGACACCCTTATGGACCTCTTTCAAGATGTTCCTAAGTGCGTCTTAATTTGATCGTGCGAAAACATCCTTAAATTCTTGGAAATAACTCAATAGTCTTACCTTATTTCTGCGGTGGGCTAGGTTTCAATCTTTATCTCTTTCCTAAGCTTACAATGTCAGTTGACCCTTTGTAAGTTAGGGTCTGTCTTTCGTCTCATTCTGCCATCCTTTACAAATTGTAAGATAGACACAATCTCTGTCATCTTCGAAGTCCAAAGATCCCTCTAGATACATATCTTACTCCAAAGGGAGTTAGTAACAGCGTCGCTCGTGACATTGATATTTGGGGACCTACTGTGGGTGCGAAGGCAAATTCCAGAGAATAAATGATTCTAAGGATGATTATTTGTATAGGATGATCATGAATGTAAAATAAAAGAATAAAAATCTAAATAATAAAAGAATCTATAAATAGAAGAAAATTTACTCAAAAAGATGCATTTCATTGAAATAAAAATCTTGGACCAAAACCTATTTCTCAAAAGAAGACTTATCACCTCTAGGTCTTAAGGCAATAAGTATGTTTTGAATATTACTCTAGATTAGCTTTAAAAGTACACAGATCTCTTCTACTGTCCTATTGTTCAAAACACTCCCAAGTATGTGAAATTCGGAGGTGGGTGATATCGAGGTCGTGGTTGAGTTGGGTACGAATTAGAAGTATAGTGGCTTCCTATTCCTACCACATGAGTTTCTGGCTCTTTTTCTTCATGGGTGCTGCCCTTTTGAGCTCTCAGGGCTTTCCATCCTTCCATTTTTGATGGCATTCTCTATAAGTTCCCCTGATATCACAATGTTCGCAAAGTCTTTCGTAGCACTTCCTACCAACTTGTCATAGAATGGTGCTCTCAGAGTATTGATGAAAAGGACTGTTATCTCAGTCTTAGTCAATGGTGGTTCCACTTGAGCCGAGATATCTCTCCACCTTTGAGCATATTGCCTAAAGGTTTCTGCTGGTTTCTTTTCCATCCTTTGTAGAGTCATTCGATCACGCACCATATCTGATACATGCTTGTACTGCTCACAGAATACTGACGCCAAGTCTTTCCAGGATCGAATCTTTTCCTTACTAAGCTGGTTGTACCACCGAAGAGCCGATCCTACTAGACTATCCTGAAAACAATGTATGAGTAGCTTATCTTTGTTCACATAACCGGTCATTTTTTGGTAAAACATGACAAGATGCGTTTTTGGACATCTTGTCCCATCGTACTTTTCAAACTCAGGCACCTTGAACTTCAGAGGCAGAATTAGATCGGGTACCAAACTGAGTTCTTTAGCACCTAGTACAGAGAAGATTTCAGTGCATTCTATTGCTTTAAGTCTTTCCTCTAAGCTCCTATACTTCTCCTTTGTATCGTGATCGTCCAATTTTAACCTGGATATCTCTGCTGGATCGTCCAAATCTGGAACGAGTGGATCAGCAGGACTTGCCCCTGGGTTTGATACGAACATTCCTTGCCCCGGCTTAGCTGGTAGCACAGGTCGTTGCTCTAGGCCTGTAGGTTCCCATTGAGCGTACCCTCTTTGTGTTGCATGGGTGTGCGGTGGAGTAAATCCTGGAAGATAGGGCGGATCCTGATCGAGATTAACCCTTGACTGTGGTTTCACAACGTCAGGGTTCATAGGTCCTTTTCCATTTACCAGAGCCGACATCATTTCCATCATCATGGCCATTTGGTCCCTTTGTTCGAGCGATTCTTCTCGAGATCTCACTATCAGATCTCTGGTTTCTTATTGTGACTTTGCCAACTATTCCTGTAATTTCCTTTGTATTCTTTCTATCCTCTCAATCCTTTCACTAAATTCAGCCTCTATTACTCTAACTTATCGGTGCGTCCTATATGAGTGACGTGATTCCAGGCTTGTGGTATTACAAATGCGAATTGTATGTTTTAACCTCAACGAACAATTATGGGATATCACATGAATGAATGAATGAATGAATGCATAAATGTCAAATGAATGTTATTCATGAATGAATATGCAAAAATTTGGTGTTAATTTCAAGATAGCCCCTATTTAGGCATTTCCTTAATCAAAAGAGTCCATTACACAACGTTTCGGTCACTCGTGTAATTGACTCCTCCATCAGAAACCCGTTTTTGGCAACCAATCTCTAATCAACGCCTTCCCAACAAGATGCCTATGATGCATGATGAAAAATAGAAACACACAAACAACCTTGGTTAGCACAACACATATGAACAGAGAAAAACTACGGAAAATCTAACAAATTAAGCTATTTGGTCCAATGGACTCGATTCCTTTGCATAGAAAGCGTAAATGTAAAAGGAACAGAAGGTAAGATGTGTTTTTCCCGTGTACTCATTTTGGTCAGTACTAAACGGACAGAGGTTCAACATGGCTCTAGTTAAGTGGCTTGTACGGTTCACTATATGCGGTTTCAGTTCTAGACAGGTACTCGAACTGTTTGTACTATCGTCTACTAAGACTAGTATGAAGCCTCGGTCGTAGCCCATCACAGGCTCACGAGATCAATTCGAGGGATTACCTTTACTTATGCCTATGTGGAGGGACAAGTTAACTCACAAAAGCATAAGTCATATGTAACCCGAAAGTATTCACTAGCCTATGCGGAGGGACGAGTTAACTCACGAAGGCATAGCGTTTACTTTCACTTAAATGGATGGAGCCCGGGTACAGAGCTCATGTTATGCAACGATGCACGTACACGGTGTGTGGGGAGAAACTCACAAACCTTTTTTATTTCAAAAACTAAACCAATACTAAAACCATAAAAATTTAAAGCTGAAAAACAACCATATAAAACAAGTTAGAAAAATATATACAACACGATGCAAATACATGACTTTTCAAAAACACAATTTTGGGATCACGACTAAATTTTAATTTGAGCAAGGAACTTTGAAAATTTTGACAACGCGAGTTTAATTCCAGACACGACTCTCAAAAAGGTCCCCAGTGGAGTCGCCAGCTGTAGCGACGTAAAAACTTTTGGAGGGTCGCTAATTGTGGCGATTTATTGAAAAACTTGAAAACTAAAGTTTGATTTTAAAATAAAGAGGGAGTCGCCACCGATCCTTTTTCCTAGGTGTGATCGGACACCTATTAGATTTATTTTTTAAAACAAAAGGAAGGCCGAGTTTAGTTCTACGTCAAAAGTCCAGAAAAAAATAAGGTTCGGGAGTCGGTTACGCGCGAGGAAGGTATTAACACCCTCGCGACGCCCAAAAGTGGTATCTTATAAACACGTGTTGTCTTGATTTTCAAAAATGCGAGTTCAATGTAATATTTAGTCTTGATCCGATTGAAAAGACGAGAAATTTTAGTTTTTTTGGTTTTTTGAGAAGGACATACCGTTTTAACACGAGTCAATTAATGTTCACCCAACATAGCGATGAAATTTGATGACTTAATGTTAAATCGGTACGTTGCCTTGATTATTGAAATCAATTAGGAAACAAGAACACAATTTCGAAGTAATGTAAAGCAAAAATGATATGGAATAAAAATAGATAACTGACATAACTAGCAATCTATTGAAACAAATAATGATCGTGACAATAATCTTAAAAAAAAAATTAATAATGCACGCGAGATTAAATGTAATTATAGTATCAAACACGAGAACACAACGAATATACATATGTAAAAGTGACATTACGAGTATGTACGTAAAAATAGGAATGAAAAAGATTTACATAATAATACTAATATAGGTACATAATATATATATACACGTATAATAAAATATATGTACTGATAATAGATATAATAAGAATAAAATAAATGTAATAATAATATATACATGAGAATATAAAATCTAGTTAAGAATATGGAATATATATATACATAAGATGACGTATAATTTAAACAACGACATTAAAAAATATGTATATACATAACATAGAATAAGAATATATATATGTAGTACGTATGAAAAGGATACATATAATATACATGCACTTCAAATAAGATAATAATATTAAAAGAGTAACTATTAATTATGTTACATGAAGTATACATATACATTAGAAACGATAACGATATAAAATGAACTTACTAGTACATTACATAGATATGTATGTACATGGGTATAAATAAATAGGATATTAGAAATACTCAATATATATAATGTTTAAAAATATACATAACATAATATATATATATATATATATATATATATATATATATATATATATAACGTAGTTTTAAAAATAAACACAATATATATATATATTGAAACTAATAATAATAATAAAACTATTGATAATACTTAATAAATTTATATTTATATATACTGAAAATATACATAATAATATATAAAGTATAATATTAAAAACACATGTCTATAATATATGAAAAAAAAAATATAATAATATAATATTAAAATATTTACATAGTTTATACACATTAAAAAAAAAAACTAATAATAATGCCACATAAATATATTAAATATATACATACATAAAATGTACACTAATATAATAATGATAATAATAATAATGATAATAGTAATTATAAAATAATAAAATTAATAAAATTAAAGTAGAATAACGAAAAAAATAAAAAAAGGACGAAATTGAATTGAAAAACTAGTTATTGGGGCCGATTTGAAATAAAAAGAAAAAGAGGAGGGACTAATAGCACAATAAACCCCTTTGTCAAAACGCAGCGTAGCACGGGGGACTAAATTAAAAAGCGCTGAAAATTATGGGGCCGAATTGAAAATGAAAAAAAAACTTTGATTGTAAAGTCCAAGAAAAGCGGAAGGGCTAAAAGCGCAATTAGCCCTTCTGCTTTAAAAAAAACACGCGGATCCTGTTTGGAGCGGGTCGGGTCAACCCGACCCATGCTGAAACGGCATCGTTTCAGCCCTGAATTTTTAATGCCAAAACGGCACTGTTTTGAAAGGCTATAAATAGCCTAAAAATTCGAAAAAAAAAATCATTTGAGAGGGGAGAAAGAAAAAAAAGGAGAGAGAGGGGGAGAGAAAAGAGATCCGGCCAAGGGGCCGATCACCGGTCCGGCTACCGAACCCTCGCCGGCCGTCGTCTCTCGCCGGCGTCGACCACCGTGCACGGTGGCCAGAGGAAGTAAAATTTTTTTAAATTTTTTCCTTTTTATTTTTTATATTTTTTTTATGTATGTTTGTAACGTTTTTGGTATTTATGTGTAGAAAGAAAAGCAAAACAGTGGTTAAAATAAAGAAATTACCTTAGTTTTTTTCTTTTGTTTCTTCAATCCCTGATTTGATGATGTTATTGCATTTAAATGCTGATGAATGTAATATTTGCTAAAAAATCAAATGGTTTTTCTTTGTCTTTTTGATTGAACTTGCCGAACCCCTTACAATTTTTCCATTCGGGTTTTTATAACCCTTCTACATTTATTTTTTTAATATTACTACTTCTATTGTATTCTGTTTGCAGGAGATGGGCACGAATGGTGGAGGTGACCGGTGGTGCAGGGAGTGGTGCTGTCAGAGGGTAGGTGGCCGGTCAATCAGGGGCAAGTGGGGGTGGTTGCAGCGCTGCAGGTTAGGGTTTCAATTTTTGAAACCCTAAGTCTAAAGTTGGGCTTCTGGGCTTGGGTTGAGTGTTTAGGTTATGGGTAGATTTGGGTTTAGGGGTATTGAAATGGGCCCTTTTGGGTTTTATGAGTTTAAGGTAATGTAAGTGGGCCAAATTGGCCTATAACATTTACACCATTCAACCTCCTAATGTTCCTATTAAACCAACATCTAAACCTTCTTTAAAACAACATCAGGTAATAATCTCTACTGCATTTGGTTTTCTTGGAATGTTTTGAATAGGTGTTTATTTTTATGCTTTGCCTAGATGCAAACAAAAGGCCTGGTTTTGGTGACAAAATATCGGGTAGAGATCTTGAGAGGCCAAATAAGAGACAAAAGGCTTTTACATTACTAAAGGGATGAGTTCATCAAGGTTGGGAATTATCGTTATCCGTGAAGCCCAAAGTCCTCCTCTAGGCAATCGGGGTACAACTATAGTAGGAGGAAACCAAAGGAAGGATACGTCTCATATTCCTTCCACAAATGCTTCAGGTATTCCACCTAGGGTTAGGCCACAAATGCTTCGATTAGGCCATTCGAGACTGTAGACACCTAATTTTGTCCAAGGTTCGCGATTTTGGCTTAGGTTTAATTTTTTTAAAAAGGCATAAATTTCCCTTTCGGGTTTGAATATTTCTGTTGTAAGGTTAATTTATTATCAATTTGATTTTAAAAGTGGAATTAAAAAGTCAGCTAAAATAGTCACTTTTGTCTTAATTTTAAAGATTCAGAATTGAATTAAGTTAGATTTGACTTGGGGTTATTTGACAAACCATATAAAAGCTTCATTTCATTGAAAATGAAAATTTTCAACATTTAATATTTTAAATGTATTTGATAATTATTTTAATTTTGTACTTAATATAACATTTCAACAAAAAAGTGTTGGATAAGATAAGTAAGTAGGTAGCTACTTACCAATTAATGTAGAAAATATTATGTTGATTCTATTATATTGAAAAATAAAAATAAAAAATCTTTTTTTTTACAAAATGAGATATTCAAATTACGATATGTATCTTTTATCCAAAAAAAAATATTATATTAATCAAATTAAAAAAGTAAATAATATTTTAAAATCAATATTTTTTAATCAAACATCTGTCACATCCCAAAAATAGGGCTAGAAGAAATTGAGTTCGTGAAACCAAGAGTGGCCACGCCCTGGATTTAGAGTTAATATTGTGAAAATTTTATCAAGTGAATTAATCTAGTTCAGTGGTTAAAAGATGTGAGTAGTGTGTGTGAGGTTCTAACTTCGAATCCTTTCCTTTGAATTTTTGCTATTTTTGCCTAAACTATTATCTTTGAACTTGTAGCTTATATATTATTTTTGCTTAAGTGATGTTAAGAATGAGCTTATTGGTTCAATGGTAAGGTGTCAACTTATTCCTATGTCTTGTGTTTGAATCTTGCATATGTGCAAAGTGGGGATTACTTTTTGTTTTAAATTCGAAAGAAAAAAATCTGATGTGGATAATGATAGGAGTTAGTGGGGTAGTTTTAAAATTAGTGATGAGGGATTTTCTCCTAAAATTCCTACTGTAATTTTTCTACCTCTTTTTCCTCTATTGTTTTCTTTTCCTTTTTCGTCTTATTTCATATATTTTCTCTTAAACAATCCATTTTTCATTCTCTGCGAAGACACCATTTTCTAAGGTGCTATGGTTGCTTGTCACTACTATTGTCGTCTCTTCCTCTATTTTTGTTTTCCGTTTGAGAGTTTTGTAAGGCATAAACATTCTCCTGTGACTGAGGAGATTCTCTTTTGTGGCTACTATCTATTTGGGGTTTGGAGATGTAACATACTGTCGTGTTTCAGAATCAGTAAGGTGTTCAACGAAAACTTGAGAAAACAACAAATGGCGAAATTCGAAATCAGGAATTGTCAATGCCATACGACCGTGTGGTAGGCCGTGTGTGAGTGACAAGTCGTGTGCTAGACTGTGTGAGACACACGATCTAAGTCACTTGGGCCGTGTGGGCCACATAACTTGTGTGAGACCGTGTGGGCCCAAATTCTGAAAATTTTTCCTAAGGCTATATTCGTTGTATGAGTCGAATGTGGGCCTTTCGTAAGGTCTATATGATACAAATTAGAATGTAAATATGAATTTCTGATGTTATGTTTATGCATGTTTAATATGTTATATGCTCAGTATGACCTATGATAAGAAAAGTACGATCTGTAATATGATAAGTATGATTTGTATTTGTTAAGCATGATTTGAATCTGTTATAAAAGCATGTATGTTATATATATTTCTGATTTCTGTTAGTATTTACATGTGCATTGGGGTGGGGTATGATATGTGATGGAGAAAGTGTGATTCTGGCAGTATTACTGCACCTTCTAGTGGTGTATTCGTAATATTTGTTCTAGCAGCTTGATTGCAATTATAGTGACTCGACCACATATATATGATTTTGGTGGTTTACTACAAGGTTTCTGTTTGGCAACTCAGTTGCACTTATATGAGTGGCATACCACCTCGACTCGGTGTTATGGGATGGATGGACTCTTTTAGTCCTAATTGGTGTGATTGGTTGGACAGAGTTGGTGTGTAGCGGATGGGGTAGGATCTGTGTCTGCATCTGTATATGTATTTGTACTTGATTATGAGAATACATTTGATTCTGTATATGAGAATATGTTTGAATCTGTATATGAAAACGTATCAGTTTGTGTATGTGTTTCTGATTTGTTGCTTGGATGTGTTACACACTGGGCTTCTAGCTCACTCGTTTGTTTAATATGTTTCAGGTGGTCTTCAGACTTAGGACCGAACGACGTGCCGGAGCTCAAATTGACTTTCTAGTTGAGTAAATAAATCGATTTATGATTAGTTTATTTATGATATTTTGGTTTGTAAATTTGTTTTATGGTTTTTGTTCATTTTCGTCGGATTTTGGTATTTTTAACGTAAAACAACGATAACGTACAATTTCTCAGATTCAAAATCGATTTTCAAAATTAAAATCAGTAAAAAGAAAAATTCATTGGTACATGACTTGATGATTTTATTGTGATATAAAAGTATTCAAGTATAAGTTTTTCTAAAACATGTAAGAGCTTTGTCATATTTATATTTTCGAAACACACACTGAAATAAAAAGTTTTCAAACGAGATCAGGTTAGGAGTTCTCTATAAAATAAATATGTTCTGTACGTAATTTCCAAAAAATAATGTATAAGTGTATTGCTTAAAGTTTTTAGAACTTATGGTTTCTAAAACTGGGATTCAAACTTGTGGGATTTTAAATAAACGAATGTAATTTCTCTAGATTCGCCTGTAAAGTTTAGGTTGGGTTTGGGATGTTAGAACAACATAATTATATTCAACACTTATATTTATTAATTTACCAAACGGCTTTCTAATATAAATTCAATACTTAAAAAATTTAACAATAAAAATTTATTACTTAATTTTTCAGCACTTAATTTTTTAGTTTATCAAACGCATCTTTAATTTATTTCAATCCTTTGAAATTTTGGCATAAAGGGCGGTGAATATTTGAATATCTTAAAAAAAAAAAAACAAACTTTTGTTTAAGGATAAAAATATAATTTGTTTTGAAAAAATAATCAATTTTAAATAAAACCATTTTGTGAGATAAATTAATTTTCTTTAGATTTCTCTTCCAAAACACATTAAAATTTTAAAGTCCAATTTTTTTTTTTTTTACTTTTTTAAAACAAGTCCAAGCCTAGCTCTCCTTTTTTTTTTTTTTTAAGTTCAAATACAAATTGAATATGCCTTAAACCCATATTAAATGTTTGAAGCCCTAATTTTTTTTAAAAAAATATTGAAGCTCGAAAGATTTAACCGAGGCCTCATTTTCAATTGCAGCCCTTTTTCTGTTAAAATAAAGTAAGCCCAATTTTGTTTCGGTGTAGCCTGATTATTGTTTAAGCCCAAACCCATTTGATTGTTTGCAGGTGAGAGGGTTTTGAAAACCCTAGGGTGATCAGCCATCGCTGCTCCCGATGGTGTGAACGCAACAAGCCGGCTACAGTGTCAACACACACTCGGCACTTTCATTCCCAAAAACAAATCAATTACAACAGAAAGCCAACTCAGAAATCGTTACAACAACATAACCAAAGATTAACAATTTTGATAATAATAGATCTAAAAAAGCCTTAATTTTTACTTATAATAAATTAAATATTAAATTAATCACTAAGTCATCTTTTATCCTTGACAAGAAAATAAATTCATTGTAAATAGCGATGCATATGTTAAAAAAATTCAGTTAAGAAAACAAATTATTTTAGGTACATTGAAAGTTTAATTTTTTTTTTTAAACTTTGTTGTTATTTATAGAAATAAACTAAAATTGAGATATACATGTGTTTTATGCGAACCGGACTATAGTTGATCTTAACTTTCTACCGAATGACCTTTTCCACTATCGTTGAACCACAAATTGTCTTGAGTGTGGGCTCGAACAACACGAACAAAGTTACATATTGAAAATGATTTATTTACTTTCAGTAGGAAAGTAAATTCTTTCTATAAACCGATAATTATTTGATATTACCAAAAAATAGAATTTATTCTTTATAAATAAATTACCATTACTTTCTGGCAGAATAACGACGTCTATGAAGTGTGTAAATTATTTAACCAGTGGTCTCTATTTACATAAAAAAGTACAAAAGTTTTGCTTGAATAAGTCCTAACTAAACTATAGGAGAGAGAAGGACAATAACATGCTTATATTTTACAAGGGTTTGTCGCCCTTATGTATCATACAATGCCTACTTGGGTCTTTGAGTTCAATTATATATATTTTTAGGACTTCTGATCCAACACTTATGATTTATCAAACTCAGTATTTATTTTATATTACTCAAAATAGATATTATTTAATCAATTAATTTATTAATTAAATTACCTAAATTAATTTCTCAATTAAATAATTTTCTAAATCCAGTTCTAATTCCGTTAAAGTCATGAAAACTTTACCGTAATATAATTTATGAGGAAATATATTCAATAAATTTATAATAACTTAATTAATTCAATTCCATCTTCAAATTTCAATTTTTTTAATTATAATTAACTAAATAATAATTTGAAGAACCTTAAATTAATCTTAAATTAATTCTTAAGTGTAACACCCCCTACCCGTATCTATCGCCGGAATAGAGTACGAGGCATTACCAAGAAGTACGAAACACTTACAAATAATTTAAATATATTTTCATAACAATTTGTTTCAATTTCATACTGTTTCATATTTAAGCTTTACTCACAAAGTATTTGAAATATCATCCTTATACAAATAGCACACATGAGGTACATAATTTCATAGTTATGAATGAACACATTTATCAAACATATTCCACATTCATATATCAATGTTTCATGTCTCCATATATCAATAACCATTATTTTTCTTTTTTTTTTTTTTTTTTTTTAGATAATTATGTGTAACCATTCATAAGCATGCAATTCATCGCTTTTCTCACAATCACAATCTCAAATGACAAATTCACATAATTGAGCTCAATAATAATAATGATAACATTACTTACTTTTCTTTTTCCACACGTTACATTTACGACTTGCCAACTTGTCCATTCAAGGAACGGCTTACGGATTTGAGTACATCGTGATCTGAAGCCCGAAGGCTAACTGAAGCACACAAGTGCTAAACAGAAGCCCGAAGGCTAACTGAAGCACACAAGTACTAAACGGAAGCCCGAAGGCTAACTGAAGCTCATCAGAGCTGAATTGAAACCCCAAAATGGTTAACTGAAACTCATATGAGTTAACGGAAGCTTGTAAGAGCTAAACAGAAAGCAAACACGAGAATTCGCAACAAATCTTTGAATCTCGCCACTTGGGTAATTTACCACAATTCATCTTTTTCACCAAACAATCGTACTCATTTCCTGCGTTCCGTTCCTCCAAAATACTCAGTTAAATTTCATAACTTTTGTACATAATTTACTTATTTTTAACAATTAACATACATAAATATTAATCACCAATCATAAAATAATATTGAAATATAATAATATTAACAAATGGTCACTAAAATTTAGTTATATAAACTCACAAGTTCGATTTTTGTATTATAGTGATAATCATAATTTCATAATAAATATTCCAAATAAAACATTATATCTGTACAGCCCAATTTTGGGCCCAAATAACAACAAATAACCCCAGACCCAAACTAACCAAAACCTAGCCCAAAACCCCCTAACCCAATAAACCAACAAACCAAGACATACCCACATGGCCCAAACACAAAATCAAAAAAAGAAAAATCTAAAACCCTAGCCGTTCAGCCTCTGACCCCTGTCCTATCCACCACCGACACCGCCCATAGCCTGGCCACCGCCTCTACTCCCACTGACAAGTCAAGTCCGCCGCCACTAGCACCTGCAGCATTAAAAGAGAATAGACAGTGTACAGAAGGTTAAATTTTTTGTAAAAAACAGGCTATATAAGCCACAAGAAGAGATTGTAAAGAGGGCCTCTCTTTTTTTCTTTCTTTCAATATAAAAAGGAGAATACAATCAAAAAACAGATTAACACATACTCAAGTCGCAACAAAGAACATCAAAGACCGAATCAAGGTCTACTTATTTTTTTTTTCTTTCTTTTTACTTCTGCTTCGAATCTGTGAATATACAATCTCTATTCGACTATAAAACAACACATATATATACATATTAAATAAATAAAAGAAAGGGTAAAAAAATATACCTTTTCGAAACTTCGGCCACTGCACGTGGTGGGCGGCGACTGTAGTCGGTGGTGGTCTTGCGGCGGTCCGATGACCTGAGACCTGGTCTAGCCCCAGAGGCCTTGAGAGAGGGGAGAGAGAGTTGAGAGTAAATTTTTTTTTTTTTAATGAGGGCTAAATGAAGGAAATAAAAATTTTGGGACTTAAATAGGGGCTACTAACAGCGTCGTTTTACTAGGCCCCCCAAACGCCCAAAACGGCGTCGTTTTGGGGGGCCGACCCGCGACCCGACCCATCCGCCCAAAGGTCCGCGTGTTTTTAAGCGGAAGGGCAAATTTCACTTTTGGCCCTTCCTCTTTTTTATGGATTTTCAATGTGGTTTTTTTTATTTTTAATTTTTGCCCTACAATTTTATTGCGATTACAATTTGGTCCTTTGCGATGCTGCGCGTTTTGGAGGGAGGGTTTATTGCCCGATCTAGTCCCTCTTCTTTGTTCGCGCGCTTGATTTAGTCTTTTTCTTCTTTGTTAATTTTTAAATTGGCCCCAAAGCTTCGTTTTTGTTTCGGATTTGGTCCCTTTTTAGATTTAATTTGATTTCTTATATTATTTTTACTTTATTTTTATTTGTAACATTATTGTTATATTAATTGTTGTTAATACAACTATTATTACTATAATTATATTTTCTTTTTGTACTAATTTGCCTGTTATCATTGCCTTATTATATCATTAGCTTTATATTGTTATTGTTATAATAGATATTATTATTACTTTTACCGTTATTTTTTCTTTCGTTTTTGTTTTATTACATATATACGTATGTACATTCTTATATAATACTATTTTAATTACTTTGCTTTTATATTTACTTGTTGCATTTTAAATATTATCATTATTACTATTATCATTATATATTAGTGTATATTTTTATGTACATATATGTATATATGTATTTTTATATATAGTATTGTTCTTTTATTATCACTTTAAGTTAATATTTTTATACTTGCTTTTTGTATTTCTATATTATTATTATTATTATTATTATTATTATTATTATTATTATTATTATATAGTAGTATGTATTTTCGTCATATACGTATATATTTATATATTATTATTAGTTTTTGACATTATTGTTTTGTTAGTGCATTCGCATGCCATATATACATCCCTCTAATATATATAATATTCCATATTATGCACGTGTATATTCATATTATATCATGTATGTCATTTTTTTTTATGTTTTTACGTATATATTGTAAATATCATATTATATTCCATCATGTATATTATGTGTGTCATGTATATGTTTTAATATATTATGTGTATATTTTGTTTTATATTTCACGTCCATATTATGTATATACATTAAATACTATCATATATTTATTTTCAACACGTATTTGTGTAATATTTTTACTATTAATATTATTATCTCGGTATTGTTACTATTATTATTATTACTCCTCTCATTATCACTATTATTGTATCATTACTTTTATAACATTTTTATATAATTATCTATACACTATTACGTTTACATTAACTAACTCTCTCTCTCTCTCTATATATATTTTAGTGTATCTATTTTGCTTATATATATCATTACTCCTACTTTTATCGTTGCACATCTATTTATTTATACCTTTGTAAATTCTTTAGAGCCTTAAGTCATTCATTGTGTGCGTTATTATTAATATATATATATATATATTACGTAACTTTATATTACGTATACATTCTATATATTATGCATATGTACCTTGTAATATTATACTATTATTATTATGTATATATATGTATTTCTATATTACTTTCATCATTACGCATATACATTAAGTACATATAATATCATTATTATTGTTTTCATTATTATTTTATGTTACCATTATTTATTTATTTGCTTGCGCATTCGATTATTTCATTTTCCTTACATATGTGTTTAAGCCTTGTTGTTATATCATCTTTTATAACTGTCCATATTATCGTTTTGATACTATCACACCTATCCTCATGTTATTATACACTCTAATACCCTAATTTACTTTTATAAATCACGTTTTGTCACTCAAAATATTAAATAATCCTCTCATAAAAGTAAATACCTTGCATTTAGTGATTCGAGATAATCGTGCCCTAACTTACTGGGTTTCGATTTTTCTCATTTAACCTAAATGCGAAATATTTCTTTTAATTACAATAAGTGTCTTAAAATGCTTATTTTCGGAGATACGAGGTGTAGTGCCCTAACTTACCGGGTACGACATTTTGTTACCTCGAAATAAGATTCTTTTTGCAAATAAAGGCAATATTCAGTGTTCGAAAATTTGAGAAAACGTACCCTAACTTACTGGGCTTCGATTTTCCTCGTTCACCTTAACTAACCGAATATCCTTTTAAAAGAGGTTAAAATACATTAATTTTAAATAAAAGGCAAGCTCGGTCTCAAAGTTCGAGATGTTGTGTCCAAACTTACTGGGTATGACGTTCTATTACTTTGAGATGAGGAAGTCTTTAACATCCATTTTAATTTATTCAATCATTTTTAAATTAACACTTTTACAAAAGAGGGATCATATTTCAAAGTCTTTCAAAGTTTGCAATCTTCGACACTGAGACACTAATTAATCAACTAGGTACCAATTTTTGGCGTGTCGAGAATGCTAATCCTTCCTCGTGCGTAACTGACTCCCGAACTCGCTTTCTGATTTTCATAGACCAGAAATTATCGTTTTAGTAAAGCTTAACTTTTATTAAAATGATTAGTTTAAGGTGATCCGATCACACCTCATCAAAAAGGATTGGTGGCGACTCCTAGTTTTTCGTTTTCATTTTCAAAATCTAAGTCGATTCCCTTTTTTCCAAAAAATGGTTACGACAGCTTGGCGACTCCACTGGGGACCAAATAAGAGAGTCAAGCCACAAGTTGATTAACTTTCGTCTTTTTATCGAAAATTGGAAATTTGGTTTTGAAATACGATCCTTTCATTGCATTTCATTAACTATTTTTGTGGTTTATGATATAATACCTGATGTGTCAGTTCGAGTCTTTAAATAGTTTTGCATATTGCATTGCATGACCGTTATGGTCACACCCTCCTAAGTGGGAGTGAGAAACTACTCCTTCGTGAGGTTTTCACCTCCGTGCAGGATAGTGGATCGCTTTTGGAGTACATCCGTACCTATGTCTTTGTGAGATTTTCATCTCCGTGTAGCCATAGGGAAATGTATTCCCCTGAACTGAACTCGGTCTGTATAAGCCTATAATGGGTGAAGATCGAGGAATCTGCTGGTTCAGGTATTTTTACTTTAGAACCGAACCCCATATAGTGAGCCTTAAGAACCCACCCTAGGTAAAGCCACTCCGAAACCCTAGTGGCTACCTGAACAAGTGCTATATTTGTTATTCCTTGTTTGCTTTAAATTACATATGAAATACTAACTTGTTCTGTTTTATTTCGATTGTATTTGCATGGCATTTTCATCATGAAAGGTGTTGATTTACATTCGGTTGCTAAGAAGATAGCTTATCATGAAAAACGGGTTTTTTGATAAAGTAGAGGACAATACTGCTGTCTGGATATGGGCTGAGACAACACAGCAAGAGAAAGGTGATAGCCTAACCAATGGGTACGTGTCAGAGTTATGGGATTTTACTCGGGTTAGCGTAACTCAGAATAATCTCCAAGAGATGAAAGAAATTTAGGATCAGTGGGATGACGAGATCAGACGACTATTCTATTATCATTATGGTGATTTACCTTATCTGCTCGATGTCAAGATAGACGAACGGCTATTTCGAGCCCTCGTTCAATACTGGAATTCTGCTTACAGTTGCTTCACTTTCGGAAAGGTAGATTTGGTACCCACAATAGAGGAGTACACGGCCTTGATCCGATGCCCGAAGATTCAGGTTGATAGAATTTATTCCAAAGTTGCCAATGGCCCAGCATTCTCAAAAAGGTTGATGAACATCACAGGGATGAGCGAGCAGTGGGTTACAGCCTGAATCAAACAGAAAGGAGGTTGTAGGTGCATTCCTTGGAGGAATTTGAGAGATTTAATCTTAGTACATCCTGACATGAAGAAGAGGGTAGATGTCTTCGCCTTGAGCATTTATGGATTGGTTATCTTTCTCAAAGTTTTGGGGCATATAGACGAGGCGGTTTCTGATCTTTTTGATAGGCTTAGTAGAAAGACCACACCTGTGCCCGCGATATTGGCTGAAACTTTCAGATCATTGAATGCTTGTCGAAGAGCGGGTGAAGGAAGATTTATTGGATGCGCACAGCTCTTGTTATCGTAGTTCCACAGCCATTTTTGGAAAGTGGAAAAGATCTCGTATCGCGTCTTCTCCGAAAGCTACTCTCCACTAAAAGAATTAGTGGCTACGTCAAGAAGAGATGATATTACAGAAGAAAATTGGATGATGATCCTTTAGAATTTGCAAGAAGAGAATGTCGAATGGAGAGCCCCGTAGATGACTCTTGACGAAATATTATACCGATGTGGAGACTTCGATTGGGTTCTCTTGTTAGGAATATGGTGAGCCGTCGGGTATGCTCCTCTGCTGGTATTAAGACAGTACAGGTCCAGACAGTTTACACCACCAATATACGGGTTAGCTCAGTGTGAATTTGTATTCACGGGGAATAACTACAAAAGAAGAGTCCGCGAAATATCGAATGCCTGAAACCAAACTCGTAGAATGAAAAAGTTTGCTGCCAATCCCATGGCTGCCCCTGAGTATGACCAGTGGTGGATTCAGAGGATTAACGATAATATCCCTACGTTAGATCAAGAAGACCCTAGATCAATAGAAGAATGCTTGAGAGTAATCCCGTCTGAGCTAGAAATCATCAGACAAGATTTCGAGAGAAAGAGCCTGGAACTAGAAAAGAGGATTGAGCAATTGGAAGAAGAAAAAATGTAGTTGGGGTTAAATGTCGATGTCTAGAAGTTAGAGACTGGAAGATTCAGAAAAGGAAAGAACAAAGCTGAGGAGGATTTGGATAGTTTGAAAAGGGATCATAAGAAGCTGCGAAGGTCAATGAGAACTGCTGGGTTAGGAAAAACGTCCGAGCAGTGGCGGTAGGAAGTTAAAGAAGAGAAAAGTAAAGTTAACCAATGGGAAGAAAGATTTCGAGATGTTCAAGCTCGAGAAGATACTCTAAAAGAGAGTTTGGTAGAAAGCCAGAACGAGAAAGAAGAATTAAAGATTCGGGTGTCAGAATTAGAAAGGTCATTGTATCAGTATCGTACCCGTAATTTTGTAATCGAGTTGAAGGCTAGTCAAAGCAGAATTGAAGAGTTGAAAGAAAAGATAGAAGAACTTAAAACAGCGCTGCAAAATCGTGAACTTCAGATTGAATTCCTTGAGGTAAATAACGAGTGATTGAACAAGCAACTTCATCAATTCCCAGACCAGGTCAAGAATAGGGATTACGTCATGGGCGAAGCTCTAACTCAAATACGAGAAGTGGCCGACCACTTGTAAACACTAGTAGTCCAGGCTGATGTTCTGAGTCTAAAATACGAGTCAGAATCGGATAGAGGTCGAGAGCTAGCATGGCTTCTTAGGCAGGTTAAGGCCTTAAGTATCAGGGCCAAACCTTATATGTAATCTATTTTGTGTAAAGAAACTTACTTTCTAGAAAAGTTATCTTAATGAAAATTGAGTTAGAATCAACGCCTTTTGATTGCATTCATTTGCATTCATTGCATCCATTACATTCATGCATCAGCATTGCATCATGTGCACTAAAACTCACAAAAAACCTTAAAATCGTGGCAGTTACCTTGGAACATCGTTACGGTACAAGGGGAAAAACAAAAGCAATGGACCAAAGGTTAGAGAGATTAGAACAAATGAAAAAAGAGATGCAGGATCAACTACAAACACGTATGCAAGAACAGCTAGCCAAAATCCAGCAAGACATAAGGGACCAGATGGTAGAGTCCCAAAAGAGTATGATGGATCAAATAACGCGTCTATTGGCTGGCGGATTAGAAAAAGGGAAAAGTCCCGTAGTCAATACGGGAGACAATATTGAAGATCCTATCTACCCTCCGGGTTTTGCCCCAGCAGACGTTCAAACACAACCTGATATGTACCCAAGAAGGCCATCGGTTACAATAAGACCCTAGCCATTTCAGGCCGGTGTTTCACCCCCCATGAATTATTAGGCTGGTTCGGGCTCCAATCCAGGGGATAACCCGACTAACCCTGTTGTCCTCAATCTCGATGAAGTAATAGAAACAGAAAAGACAAGGGTAGAACTCCCGAAAGAGCTTGAAGAAAAGTATAGATGGTTAGAAGAAAAATTTAAAGAAATAGAAAGCACTGACTATCGTGCTGGAATCGATGCCAAGGAATTAAGCTTGGTTCCAGATTTGGTACTCCCTCCCAAGTTCAAAACTCCAGAATTTGAAAAGTATAATAGGACCAGTTGTCCCGAAGCCCACATCACTATGTTCTGCAGGCGAATGGCAGGCCATGTCAATAACGATCAACTCTTGATTCACTGCTTTCAAGAAAGTCTGGTTGGGGCCGCTTCTAGATGGTACAACCAACTGAGTCGCACCCAGATCGGCTCATGGAAATATCTCACACAAGCTTTCATGAAGTAGTACGGTTATGTGGCGAATATAGCCCCTAATAGGATCACTTTACAGAATATGGAGAAGAAACACAATGAAAGCTTCAGGCAATATACCCAACGATGGAGAGAGGTGGCCACACAAGTCTAAACCCTTATGTTGGAAAAAGAAACTACTATACTCTTCATTAATACTCTGAAGGCACCTTTCATTAACCACATGCTGGATAGCGCGACCAAAAGTTTCTCAGACATAGTAATGTTTGGAAAAATGATAGAAAATGCGATAAGGTGTGGGAAAATAGAGGCTGGAGAAAGTACCAAAAGGTCAGCACCAAGAAAGAAAGAGCACGAGGTAAATAATGTGAGTGCATATTCGAAATCGATCACCGTAAGCCAACCAAGGGCGACAACTACTGGTGAGCAGGGCCCTTCCAGACAAGAGCCCAACACAAAGCCAAATAGGGAGAAACTCCAATTCACACCCATTTCGATGACATACAAGGTGTTATATCAAAGTTTGTTTAACGCACATGTCGTGTCTCCCTTCTATTTAAAACCAATGCAGCCTCCATACCCCAAGTGGTATGACGCGAATGCCCAATGCGAATATTATGCGGGGGCCACAGGACACTTGATAGAAAACTGCACCACTTTTAAAAAATTGGTTGAGAGACTCATCAACATGGGCATCGTGAAATTTGATGATACACCTAGTGTAGAGAATCTATTACCTAACCATGGGGATAAGGGAATAAATGCGATAATCGAGAGTTTGGGAAAAGAAATTAAGATGAATATCGCAGAAGTGAATACTCCACTGAAAGAAGTATGGAAGAAAATGGTGGAAATGGGGTTGATACCACAGAATTCAAGGGTCAGACCACGAGAAGGGATGAATTATTGTGAGTTCCACAATCAAGAGGATTATGAGATTCAGAAATGTAGTGAATTCAGGGCTTTAGTACAAGGATTGATGGATAATAAGGAGATAGAATTCTTCGAGTATGTCGGGAGCCTAGAAGGAAGAGAAGTGTGTGCCTCAGAAGAAGGGTCAACGAAGGATGTTTACAAAGCCAACCACCCAGTGGTTATCATATCACGCCCAAGAATTGATGAAGCCGGGGCACAAGCTACGCCAAAATTTGTGATCCAGAAGCCCGTTGCTTTCCCTTATAAAGATAGTAAAAGGGTACCATGGAACTATAGTTGCAACGTGACGATCCCGAGAGAGGAGATCCCTATTAATACATCTGAGGAGGGTCAAGACGAGGGTTTCTATACGTGCAGCGAGAGGCGTTATACCCTAAATACAAAAGTCGAGCAGGTTAAAGGAAAATCATTGGCAATTGAGTAAAGTAAGGAGAAGCCGGTAGGACCTGAACCAACTGTTGATGAATCAGTGACTGAAAAAGAAGCAAAGGAATTCTTGAAATTTCTAAAGCATAGTGAATATAGTGTCGTAGAATAGTTGCACAAACAGCCAGCTCGTATATCGGTACTGGCCTTACTCTTAAGCTCCGAAGCCCATCGCAGCGCATTGATGAAGGTGCTGAATGAAACTTACGTTGCTAACGATATTTCTGTAGACAAACTGGATCACTTAGTTAACAATATAAGTGCCGACAACTTTATATTCTTCAATGATGATGAAATACCACCAGGAGGCCGAGGATCGACTAAAGCCTTGCACATCATGACTCGCTGTAAAGAGTATACATTACCAGGGGTATTGATTGACAATGGGTCTGCATTAAATGTCCTACCCCTATCTACGCTGAATAGGCTGCCAGTAGATAGTTCCCATATGAAGACATGCCAAAATATAGTAAGAGCATTTGATGGCACGGAAAGGAAGGTAATGGGGAGAATTGAAATACCCCTTTTGATCAGGCCAAGTACATACGAGGTAGATTTCCTAGTTATGGACATTAAGCCTTCATATAACTGCCTATTGGGGAGACCATGGATACACTCAGCAGCGGCAGTCCCTTCATCGCTACACCAGAAGCTGAAATTAGTAACCGAAGGTCGGTTAGTAACGATCAATGCTGAAGAGGATATCATTGCATCCGTTACCAGTAATGCACCATATGTGGGGACAGATGACGAAGCAATCGAATGTTCTTTTCGGTCTTTGGAGTTTGTAAACGTGACATTCATCATCGAAGGAAATAGGATTCTAATGCCTAGATTATCTGAGACAACAAGAATGAGACTACGGCTAACTGTTGGAAAAAGAGCCATACCCGGAAGAGGACTTGGAAAGTACCTCCAGAGAAGGATTGATGCGCCAATGAGGAAAGGAAAACAAGACCGTTTTGTGTTAGGATTCAAGCCAAACACAAAGCAAAGGAAGAAGGATATGGGGAAGAAGCAAGAGAGAAGGAAAGCGCGATTAAGCGGGGGAGAAATCGAATGGGAACCAATGATCTTTCCCCATATATCGAAGACTTTTATGTCTGGAGGAATCATTCACCCTGAGCGGGAGACGTCAGAAGTCGTGGAAGGAATAATGGAAAATTTAGACATTAACGCCACATACAAAGAAGGAACTGGAGTAGAGGATCTATCGGGCATTCGTCCTTATGAGCCGAAAAGTGTTCTAGATAACTGGACTGTGGAAGAGATTCCTATAGTCTTTAGAACTAACACAGACTAATGTCTAAAATACATTTATTACTCTAGGCCTAGGAGTAATAAGTGTCCTTTTGTGAAATAGGCTTATGTTCAAAATCGTTGTTTCAATGAAATGCATCCTTTTGTCTTATCCCGTACAAATATTCTTTTATTCTTTCATTCATAATCATACCATACATATCATTGTTCTTAGATTCTTTTATTCTTTGTATCTTCCTTCACACCTATAACAGGTCTCAAGATATCAACGATGTGAGCGACACTGCTATTAACTCAGAGTCTCCTTTCAAGCGGGATATGTGTCTAGAGGGATCTCAAGACTTTGAAGATAACAGAGACTGTAACCTATCCCCTGATTTGTTAAGGATGGTAGAATAAGAAGAGAAGTAGATCCTACCTCACAAAGAGTCGGTAGAAGTCGTGAACTTGGGAGATGAATTAGAAAAGAAAGAAGTAAAGATCGGAGTTTACATTACCACAGACACGAAGCGAAACCTTATTGAGTTACTCCAAGAGTTCAAAGATGTCTTTGCATGGTCATATCAAGATATGCCTAGGCTAAGTACTGGCATTGTGGTACACAGGCTCCCCATTAAGGAAAAACGCAAGCTAGTTCAACAGAAGCTCTGAAGGATGAGGCCGGATGTTTTATTGAAAATAAAAGAGGAGGTTAAGAAGTAATTTGATGCTGGTTTCTTACAAGTAGTTAAGTACTCGGAATGGGTAGCCAACATCGTCCCCGTCCCTAAAAAAGATGGAAAAGTACGGATGTGTGTAGACTACAGAGACTTAAACAAAGCTAGCCCGAAGGATAATTTCTCGTTGCCTCATATTGACACTTTAGTGGACAACACGGCAGGTTACTCACTCTTCTCCTTCATGGATGGTTTCTCAGGGTACAATCAGATCAAGATGCATCTTGAAGACAAGAATAAAACCACATTTGTGACCATGTGGGGAACCTTTTTCTATAAGGTGATACCGTTCGGATTAAAAAATGTGGGAGCAACGTATCAGAGAGCCATGGTAACCCTGTTCCATGATATGATGCACAAAGAAATTGAAGTCTATGTCGACGACATGATTGCCAAATCTCGAACAGAAGAAAAGTATGTGCAAGTCTTGAGGAAATTATTTTTGAGGTTGAGAAAATTCCAGCTGAAACTCAATCCAACGAAGTATACCTTCGGGGCCAGATCAGGAAAACTACTAGGATTCGTAGTCAGTGAAAAGGGAATTGAGATTAACCCAGACAAAGTCAAAGCCATACAGGAGCTACCTCCACCGCGTACTCAAAAAGAAGTTCAGGGATTCTTAGGAAGATTAAATTACATCGCTCGGTTCATCTCACAACTGATCGAGAAGTGTGATCCCATATTCCGTCTCTTTAAGAAACACAACCCTGGTATTTGGGACGAAGAATGCCAGAAGACTTTCGACAAGGTTAAGCAATATTTGTCTAACGCCCCAGTGTTGACACCACCTAGTCCAGACAAGCCATTGATACTGTATTTAACGATGTTTGAAAATTCTATGGGATGTGTACTTGGCCAACACGATGAGTCAGGAAAGAAAGAAAGAGCAATATATTACCTCAGTAAGAAGTTCACTGAGTGTGAAACGAGATACTTGCCAATCGAAAAGTTGTGTTGTGCCTTAATTTGGACAACCCGAAGACTGAGACAATACATGTTGTATCACACGACCTGGCTGATTTCTAAACTGGATCTTTTGAAGTACTTGATGGAGTCAATTGCTTTAAACGGAAGAATGGCCCGATGGCAAATTTTACTCTCCGAATTTGATATCGTCTATGTAAACCAGAAAGCTGTAAAAGGGAGTGCAATAGCGGATTTTCTAGCTAGTAGAGCTCTAGAAAACTACGAACCTCTAAACTTTGATTTCCCAAATGAAGATCTGATATATGTAGCAACCACTGAAGGAAACCCTCAGGAAGGTCATCCTTGGAAGCTAAACTTCGACGGAGCATCAAATGCTGTGGGTAATAGAATTGGGGCAGTCTTGGTATCCCCAAACAGAGATTATTATCCTTTCACTAGTAAACTGGATTTTGACTGCACGAATAATATGGCAGAATATGAAGCATGCATCATGGGCATCCGTGCAGCCATTGAACACAAGATTAAAGCACTAGAAGTATACGGAGATTCTGCGCTAGTGATTTATCAACTTAAAGGTGAATGGGAGACGAGAGATCCCAAGTTGATCAATTATCGAAATCTGGTCCTTGAATTAATTAAAGAATTTGATGATATCGTTTTCAGCTACCTTCCTCGGGAAGAAAATTAGATGGCTGACGCCCTAGCAACTTTAGCTTCCATGATCAAGGTGAACAAAAAAGAGGATGTGAAACCGGTCCAAATGAGTATTTACGAGGCCCCAGCTCATTGTTGCAACCTTAAAGAATAAGTGGAAAATGATGACCATCCTTGGTACTACGATATCCTGAGGTATGTGAAGAATCATGAGTATCCCGACCAAGCTACTGAAAACGACAAGAGAACGTTGAGAAGGCTGGCCAATGACTATGTCTTGGACAGGGAGATCCTATACAAAAGGAGAAAAGATCAGGTACTGTTAAGATGTGTAGACGCTATTGAGGCTAAGAAAATCTTGGAAGAAGTTCATGAGGGCGTCTATGAGACACACGCTAATGGCTTTACAATGGCCAGGCAAATTATGAGGTTCAGATATTATTGGTCCACCATGGAAGGAGACTGTATTAACTACGCCAAAAGATGTCATAAGTGCCATATCTATGGAGACAAGATTAATGTACCTCCTTCACCTCTGCATGTCATGACTTCACCATGGCCTTTCTCGATGTGGGGCATGGACGTGATTGGGCCAATTTCACCGAAAGCTTCTAATGGGCATCGATTCATCTTTGTAGTCATTGACTATTTCACCAAATGGGTAGAAGCCGCTTCATATGCCAATGTTACGAAATCGGTAGTTAGTAAATTCCTAAAAAAGGAAATCATTTGCCGATATGGAATGCCAGAAAGGATCATATCTGACAATGCACTGAATTTGAACAACAGTACGATAGCGGATGTCTGCAGTCAGTTCAAGATTAGACACCATAACTCATCACCATACCGTCCGAAGATGAATGGTGTAGTTGAGGCAGCTAACAAGAACATTAAGAAGATTGTAGGGAAAATGACCGAGACTTATAAAGACTGGCATGAAAAGCTACCATTCGCCATCTATGCTTATCGAACGTCTGTCAAGACTTCCACCGAAACAACGCCTTTCTCGTTGGTCTATGGAATGGAGGCAGTTTTACCTATCGAGGTCGAGATTCCTTCACTCAGAGTTTTGTCAGAGGTAAAACTGGATGAAGCAGAGTGGATCCAGTGTAACAGCCTAGTTTAGACCCTAGTAAGAACAGTGGTTTCGAGACCACGAATCCGAGTAAAAAAATATATTTTTTTTTATATTATTTTCTGTGTTTAAAGTATGTGAATTGATATGTGTGAAATTTTCGTACGAAAATTTTATTGTTGTGTGCTTGATTTAATAAAAAGGACTTAATCGCATAAATTAAAAACTTGATAATTTAAAGCATGAGGGCCAAATTGTTAGTGGCTTTCTAAGTTGGGACATGTTGTAAATATCCCATTAATAAGTAAGTGGGACGGCATAAAGTATAAGTTACATGGTTTTTCTATTATATTAGTAAAGATATATAAGTAAAATAAATATTATATAATATATGTTATATTATAATATAAACATAAAATAAACAAAGCCATATTTGAGTGTTCATATGTTCTTGGTAGCCGAAACAAAACAAAATAAAAAGAAAAGAAAGCAAGCTAGGGTTCGGTCAATATTCAAGCCCATACAAGATTGGCAAAAGTGGAATTCGGATTTGGATCGGGGGGAAAATCAAAGTGGTTGATTAGTCGTCTCGTTCCGATTATCGTTGTCCGAGGTAAGTCTTTAAGTAATTAAATTTGATTTGTTGCGCACTTAAGATTATATAATATGATATGTAATTATTTGACCTTTACAAGTTCGATTTGCAATAAGTATATTGAATTTAGGCTATAAAGCCGAATATGAAATGGATGATTTATGTATATAATGTGGCCGAATGACTATTAAGTGATGATGTGAAAGTGTGTAATATGTGTATACAATTTTATTGTACTTGTTTGTATAAAGTCGAATGTGAATTGAATGGTATATATGTGGTGACCGAATAGCTATTATGAAACAAAGTCAAAGAATGGGATATTTGTATAATAGAAGAATTGTGACTATTGTTCCCACTGGATCGAGGTTGTGTGTGAAATAATTTGTGAATATGGCATATAGCCGAATGGTTATTAAAAGTGAAACTGGGATAGTGAAAAGATTATGTGTTCCTTGTGTATGATTATTGAACCAAAAGTTAAAGGGTAGGTGTACATTTTGTGCTTATATTCGAATAAAGCAATTGAATTGCTAGTGTGATATGTTATGTGAAATGTGTTAACATGTGAATAAATATGCAAGACACTGGAAATGTATCCGGGCTAAAGTCCCGCAGGCTTCGTGCTGGAAATGTATCCGGGCTAAAGTCCCGCAGGCTTCGTGCTGGAAATGTATCCGGGCTAAAGTCCCACAGCTTCGTGCTAAAAATGTATCCGGGCTAAAATCCCACAGGCTTCGTGCTGGAAATGTATCCGGGCTAAAGTCCCGTGGGCTTCGTGCTGAAAATGTGTCCGGGCTAAAGACCCGCAGGCTTCGTGCTGGTGCTGGTAATATAATTTCGGGTTTTATACCTAGCAGGCCAAGTGCCGATGAATTTGATAAAAGTATACAACTACAAGATCCTACACTAAGTTGACAAATTGAAAGTGCATTACATATTAAGTTGGCCAGTACGTATCATGTACTCGTTATGCGATTTGATTTGAATTAAATTATAAATATATAAAGTGATGCATCTGTGAATAAGTGTTATGACTATAAATATGATCGTGATATATTCGGTAAATGTGTGAAGTTATGTAAAGTGATTCTATATTTATATTCAAATATAAACACTTGGTCCTTGTGGAAAGGTTTGTGGAAGTATATGATTTATTTTCAGGTGATTACGATCATGGAAAATTAAATGTGAATATGATATCATATTTTATTCGTTTCAATTGAACCAAAGCTGTTAGTGAAGCATTTTAATGCCTATGTTATATGAGTTCGATCTTGAATGACATAATATACATGTTTAGATAATTTGAATGCAAGGAATGTGTGAAAGAGCAAATTTGTAATAAATCTGCTTGGGACAGCAATAGTAGCGTGATTTTGGAAAATCACCATAAATTTTATAAATTGAATTAGAAGCTGAATAAATTATGTAATTAAAGCTTAATGAGTCTAGTTTCTTATAAAAGAAACCTTGTAAGCAAAAGAATTTTAGATAATGAGATATTTGAAGTGGCGTGAGATAGAGTCAAAATGACTTTGAAATCCCTTGTTATGTTTTTAGAAAATCATTGTAAATTGTACAATGATGATTATAAGATAAAATTTATATAATTAGACTCCTTAATGAGTCTAGTTTCAAATGAAATAAACAATAACATATTTAAAATTCTGTATAATGAGAAAATTGATTCGTAGTGAAGAGTGGTCAGAATAGTCAAACAGTGAAATAGGAGAAACTTCGATAAAAATATGGTATTGATCGGTCAAACCAAAAATTCTGAAAATTTGATGGATGGAAGATATATGAGTCTATTTTCAGGGAAAATTAATGGCACTTGAATTGGAGTTTCCTAACTCCAGTTATAAATAATTTAGTGACTGTTGCTCGGGAAGACAGCTTGTAGTGAATTTGTGATTTTGTTGCAAACATGGTTAAAACTAGTTAATGAGATGCTTTTCGAGTTCTTATGATCTTATTTGTGATTTTAATATTTGGTTTTAATTGAGTTCAGATTCAAGTGAGGTGAATTTTCTAAATATGCATTATGTTCATGGATACTTGGCCAAAATGGCAATTATCTAGGAATGATTTCTTGAAAATTTGAAGTAATCGATCTATAAGTAAATTAATTGTTTGCATTGCTTAAAACTTACTAAGCATTGAAGCTTACTCCGTGTTCTCTTTTCTATTTCTTATAGGTTTATACTTTAGCTCGAGTTGAAAGAGTCGGAGATATCATCACACTATCGAGTCATTAGGTGAGTTGAGAAGATTGTATATCATCATGGTTTAAGGCATGTATAGGATAGACTATAGGTAGAATGATATTTCGACTTTGTATACATTATAGCCATGCGAAGATGACTTGCTCATTTTGTTTAGGGAAGCCTTATAATTGAACTAAAGTGTTGAAATTTTTTTAGTTATAACTTGATAGTAGTTAATTTGTTATTAGATATTCGGTTATGTTTTGATAGTGAGTCATTTTAGAAATTTTATAAGAGCTCTTATGGAAAATTAATGAGACAGGTTTGCATTGTTGATAATTTATGTCTGGTAAGTATCTTTGAACTTATAGAAGTTTTGTTCAGTCAAGTAATACCTCATAACCTTATTCCGGCAACGGATACGGGTTAGGAGTGTTACATCCAGTCTCAATATGATCAGTTGAATTTGATTGAAGAAAAGAGGCTAAGAGCTATCCGTCATGGTCAGATGTACCAAAAGCGAATGATGCGAGCTTACAACAAAAAGGTTCATCCTAGAGAATTCCACAAGGGAGATCTAGTATTGAAAAAGATCCTACCCATACAAAAGGATTTCAGGGGGAAATGGATGCCGAATTGGGAAGGACCTTATGTAGTAAAGAAAGCTTTTTCTAGAGGAGCATTGATATTGGCCGAAATGGATGGCAAGACTTTACCTAATCCAGTGAATTCAGATTCAGTTAAGAAATACTTCGCCCAAAAAAAAAAAAAAAGAGGGAGAGGCCAAGGTGAAAACTCACAAATGGCACCTTGAGACCAAAGGGATTTTGAGTTGAAAACCCGTAAAAGGCGATTCAAATTTTGAAAGTAGAGCATACGGCAGTCTTACGACACCTAAATTAACAAAGAAGAGAGATGTTACATCTTGGGGCATCTACAAGGGTACTCTAGGTCCCCTAAACACATGCCGGGCAAAAAAAGGAGTCCTCAAGAAGTTCGTACAAAGAAGCTCACGCTGCAATATCTGGGGCACCTATTTTCCTTTTATTCATTTTGTGTTCCAGCAATGTTGTTGGCTATGAATAATTTATTCCCTTCAAATTTTGTCTCTGACAAATTCCAATTTTATCATTGTTATGATCTTTTTCAAGCATTTCTGCATTGAAATGATGATTAATGGACTAAAACCATTTTCGCAAAAGAGTTTTGCATATTACTCTGAAAGTTTCTAAATAGTACAAGAACCTGAAACAGAGCTATTATTTAGAACTAACCAAACTTAAAGATTGGAAACATTTGAAAAGAAAGAGCTTAAATTGAGACTACCTCTTCGGATTTCCTGTTCAGAGATCCGAGCTGAACAAGAAGACAGGGTACTGTTTCAGTGAAAGAACCTTGATAAACAAAAAGCAATAACAACCTAAACATTAAAAAGGGATTCATGCTCATAACACATTGTACTCATGCATTTATAGATCATTCATAGCGCATCTAAATTAGGAATATTTGATTCATTTCGATCATAGTATCCTAATTTTTGGCATAAGCATAAACAAATGAAACTGATTCTATGGGTCATGTCCCTAGAATCAGTGAATTCACCAAGCGTTAACTCCCTAGGCAGTAGGGTAATAGGCTGGAAATTACAGATCTCGTCTCCTTGAAGTCACAGTAGAACAGATCAAATCTAGCGAACCTTGTCTTCCTAAAGTTTCAGCGAAGCAGACTGAAGTTACAAGTCTCATCTCCCTGAAGTCACAGCGGGGCAGACTAAATTTACAGACCTTAAACCCCTAAGCAGTAGGGTAACAGGTCGTATTCAACTTTAACCCCCTAAGCAGTAGTGTAACAAGCCGAATTTACAGATATTGTCACCCTAAGCAGTAGGGAAACAGATCAAAGACGATGGGCCTTAACCCCCTAAGTAGTAGGGAATCAGGCCGAATTATAGATTTTAACCCCCTAAGCAGTAGGGAAATAGATCGAAGATGATGAGCTTTAATCCCTCTAAGTAGTAGGGTAACAAGCTGGAAACAGATACAAATCTCTTCTCCCTGAAATGGCGTTGGAGCGGCTCGAAGCCATAGCAGATCTCCTTGAAGTTTCAACGAAGTAAATTCAAGTCACAAGTCTCGTCTCTCCGAAGTTGCAATGGAGCAAGCTAAAGATAGCAAATCTTATTTCACTGAAGCTGCAGTGGAACAGTTGCAGTAGAGCGGAGTAAAGTGAAGAGCTGAAGCTACGTAAAGAAGAGGACATTGAAGAAGTCAAGACTTGGCGAGACTGGGCAAAATTGGTCTTTCTTAAGTTTTTGCTCTGTTCTCGTTACACGGCAACAAGCAAAGAGGGGCAGCTGTACAGCCCAATTTTGGGCCCAAATAACAACAAATAACCCCAGACCCAAACTAACCAAAACCTAGCCCAAAACCCCCTAACCCAATAAACCAACAAACCAAAACATACCCACATGGCCCAAACACAAAATCAAAAAAGAAAAATCTAAAACCCCTAGCCGTTCAGCCTCCTCACCCTGTCCCTATCCACCACCGACACCGCCCATAGCTTTGCCACCGCCTCTACTCCCACCGACAGTCAAGTCCGCGCCACTAGCACTGCGCAGATTAAAAAGAGAATAGACAAGATGTCTGAAAGTTAAATTTTTGTAAAAACAGGCTATATAAGCCACAAGAAGAGATTGTAAAGAGGGCCTCTCTTTTTTTCTTTCTTTCAATATAAAAAGGAGAATACAATCAAAAAACAGATTAACACATACTCACGTCGCAACAAAGAACATCAAAGACCGAATCAAGGTCTACTTATTTTTTTTTCTTTCTTTTTACTTCTTCTTCGAATCTGTGAATATACAAGGTCTACTTATTCCTTGCACGCAGTGGCCGGCGACGGCGGTCGGTGGTGGTCTTGTGGCGGTCCGATGACCTGAGACCTGGTCTGGCCCTAGAGGCCTTGAGAGAGGGGAGAGAGAGTTGAGAGTAAATTTTTATTTTTTTTTAATGAGAGCTAAATGAAGGAAATAAAAATTTTGGGGCTTAAATAGGGGCTACTAACGGTGTCGTTTTACTAGGCCCCCCAAACGCCCAAAACGGCGTCGTTTTGGGGGGCCGACCCGTGACCCGACCCATTCGGCCAAAGGTCCGCGTGTTTTTAAGCGGAAGGGCAAATTTCACTTTTGGCCCTTCCGCTTTTTTATGAATTTTCAATGTGGTTTTTTTTATTTTTAATTTTTGCCCTACAATTTTATTGCGATTACAATTTGGTCCTTTGCGATGTCGCTGCTTTTTGAGGGTTTATTTATGCCCGATCTAGTCCTCTTCTTTGTTCGCGCGCTTGATTTAGTCTTTTTCTTCTTTATTAATTTTTAAATTGGCCCCAAAGCTTCGTTTTTGTTTCGGATTTGGTCCCTTTTTAGATTTAATTTGATTTCTTATATTATTTTTACTTTATTTTTATTTGTAACATTATTGTTATATTAATTGTTGTTAATACAACTATTATTACTATAATTATATTTTCTTTTTGTACTAATTTTCCTGTTATCATTGCCTTATTATATCATTAGCTTTATATTGTTGTTGTTATAATAGATATTATTATTACTTTTACCGTTATTTTTCCTTTCCTTTTTGTTTTATTACATATATACGTATGTACATTCTTATATAATACTATTTTAATTACTTTGCTTTTATATTTACTTGTTGCATTTTAAATATTATCATTATTACTATTATCATTATATATTAGTGTATATTTTTATGTACATATATGTATATATGTATTTTTATATATAGTATTGTTCTTTTATTATCACTTTAAGTTAATATTTTTATACTTGCTTTTTGTATTTCTATATTATTATTATTATTATTATTATTACTATTATTGTTATTATTATTATTATTATTATTATATAGTAGTATGTATTTTCGGCATATACGTATATATTTATATATTATTATTATTAGTTTTTGACATTATTGTTTTGTTAGTGCATTCGCATGCCATATATACATCCCTCTAATATATATAATATTCCATATTATGCACGCGTATATTCATATTATATCATGTATGTCATTTTTTTTATGTTTTTACGTATATATTGTAAATATCATATTATATTCCATCATGTATATTATGTGTGTCATGTATATGTTTTAATATATTATGTGTATATTTTATTTTATATTTCACGTCCATATTATGTATATACATTAAATACTATCATATATTTATTTTCAACACGTATTTGTGTAATATTTTTACTATTAATATTATTATCTCGGTATTGTTACTATTATTATTATTACTCCTCCCATTATCACTATTATTGTATCATTACTTTTATAACATTTTTATATAATTATCTATACGCTATTACGTTTACATTAACTAACTCTCTCTCTCTATATATATATATTTTAGCGTATCTATTTTGCTTATATATATCATTACTCCTACTTTTATCGTTGCACATCTATTTATTTATACCTTTGTAAATTCTTTAGAGCCTTAAGTCATTCATTGTGTGCGTTATTATTAATATATATATACTACGTAACTTTATATTACATATACATTCTATATATTATGCATATGTACCTTGTAATATTATACTATTATTATTATGTATATATATGTATTTCTATATTACTTTCATCATTACGCATATACATTAAGTACATATAATATCATTATTATTGTTTTCATTATTATTTTATGTTACCATTATTTATTTATTTGCTTGCGCATTCGATTATTTCATTTTCCTTACATATGTGTTTAAGCCTTGTTGTTATATCATCTTTTATAACTGTTCATATTATCATTTTGATACTATCACACCTATCCTCGTGTTATTATACACGCTAATACCCTAATTTACTTTTATAAATCACGTTTTGTCACTCAAAATATTAAATAATCCTCTCATAAAAGTAAATACCTTGCATTTAGTGATTCGAGATAATCGTGCCCTAACTTATTGGGTTTCGATTTTTCTCATTTAACCTAAATGCGAAATATTTCTTTTAATTACAATACGTGTCTTAAAATGCTTATTTTTGGAGATACGAGGTGTAGTGCCCTAACTTACCGGGTACGACATTTTGTTACCTCGAAATAAGATTCTTTTTGCAAATAAAGGCAATATTCGGTGTTCGAAAATTCAAGAAAACGTACCCTAACTTACTGGGCTTCGATTTTCCTCGTTCACCTTAACTAACTAAATATCCTTTTAAAAGAGGTTAAAATACATTAATTTTAAATAAAAGGCAAGCTCGGTCTCAAAGTTTGAGATGTCGTGTCCTAACTTACTGGGCATGACGTTCTATTACTTCGAGATGAGGAAGCCTTTAACATTCATTTGAATTTATTCAATCATTTTTAAATTAACACTTTTACAAAAGAGGGATCATATTTCAAAGTCTTTCAAAGTTTGCAACCTTCGACACTAAGACACTAATTAATCAACTAGGTACCAATTTTGGGCGTGTCGAGGATGCTAATCCTTCCTCGTGCGTAACCGACTCCAGAACTCGCTTTCTAATTTTCGTAGACCAGAAATTATCGTTTTAGTAAAGCTTAACTTTTATTAAAATGATTAGTTTAAGGTGATCCGATCACACCTCATCAAAAAGGATTGGTGGCGACTCCTAGTTTTTCGTTTTCATTTTCAAAATCTAAGTCGATTCCCGTTTTTCCAAAAAATGGTTATGACAATATCATTTCTAATTCAACATTTATCGATTATAATCGGGCACATGATCAATTAATACACAAGCCATTCATACACATATGTATATTTTTCCTCCTCCTCCTCTCCATCCATATCCTTAATATAGATAACACACTTGTAAGTAACATCATCCATAATTTTCACTATTTACTTATGTGAATATTCAAGCTGTCCATCCGTGTCATAGTCACTAAATTATTTTTATCCTGAGCTACAGAACTCCAAATGAATATCCATAAATTTTCCCAGAAACTAGGCTCATATATATTCTTACCATAAACAGTTCATAATTTTTGGTTGGGCCAATTAATACAGTTTATTCATTGAATTCTCCCCTGTTCTGTTTTATGACAGTTTCGACCCTTCTTCACTAAAAATTAATTATCTTCTCGTACAGAATATGAATGATGTCCTAATTTGTTTCTCTTGCAAATAGACTCATTAAAGATTCTAAACATATAAATTTAAGCCCATAATTGTTTTTATATAATTTTTTATGATTTTTCAAATTCAGAACAGGGGAACCCGAAATCATTCTGACCTTGTCTTACAAAATTTATTGTATCTCATGATTTACAATTCCATTGCTTACATAATTTCTTTTATAAGAAACTAGACTAAATAAGCTTTAATTTCATATTTTATTCGTCCTCTAATATGATTTCTACAGTTTTTGGTGATTTTTCAAATTTAGACTACTACTGCTGCCCAAAACAGTTTTAGTGCAAAATATTGATTTCCATTTTGCCCCAAAATTCATAGTTCATACAATTCAATCCTTGCTCAATTAACTCCTCAATTGAGTTAATTTTTCTCATTTAATACTTTATTCTATCATTTTAAACTACTTCATAACCCTTGAAAACCAAAAATTTAACACTAGACCTTAATTCCAAACTCTTTCACAATTAGGTCATAAACCAATTTTCATCAATTTTACTTGATAAAATAACCATATATCAAAATTAAAGCTTCAATTCTATGTTTATTCATCATATGATTCCAGTAATCATCCATAAAAACTTCAAAAATTAGCCATGGAATCAAAAACTAATGAAATAGTAAGTTGGACCCAATTGTAAAAGTCTAAAAACGTAAAAATTTCAAGGAGAAAGCAAGAATTAAACTTACATGAAGCTAGAGTATGAAAACCAGCTTGAACCCTCCTCCATGGTTGTTTTTCAGCTGATGAATATGAAGAGAAATGAAGAGAATTCTAGATATTCGAATTTAGTCCCATTTTTATTTAGCTAATTTTAGTAATTTTCCAATTTTACCCTTATTTCACCCATTTCCTGATTTTCTCAGCTATTGCTGCCCAAAATATCTCCTTTAGGCTTATTTGCACTTTAGGTCCTTCCTCATTTGACAATTGAGCAATTTAATCATTTTAGCAATTTTTACACCTTTTTCAATTTAGCCCTTTTTATTTAATTAACCGCCCAAACGTCAAAATTTTCTGACTAAATTTTAATATTACCTCACCAACACTCCATAAATATTTCTAAAAATATTTATGGCTTGGTTTATGAATTCGAGGTCTCGATACCTCATTCTCGACCCAATTTACCTAATTAATTCTTTTAAATCACCAAATTCACTGATTCAAAAATGCTTTTATATTCACATTTGACTCATAGATATTAATTTATTAAATTTTCAGCTCACCCGTCGAATTTAGTGATCTCAAATCTCTATTCCCGATACCATTGAAAATTAGGCTGTTACATTAAGTCATTTCTTGTACTTAGCTAGAAAACACAGTCATTGCAAATAATGGTGCATGTGGTCTATTTCTCTTACTTCATCATTTTCGTTCAGTTCTATTAATTGGTTTTACATGCAATTTATTTTGGTTATCTCGAGCTAGTAGAGGAACCGATTGGACACATATAATTAGAGCTCAAGTAATTTGTAATTAAGTTTTAGCTTTACGCCAATTAATTACAATACTATTTAGTAATGAAGCCATTCCATTAAAGTACCGTGATTGAGCTCTCTCTTATCATATACCTTTACAAAAGCTATTTAATAAGTGCCCATCCAATAACATTGTCATAAGTGTGTTACCTTCACAAGATATCCTTAATATCTTTTTAGGATAAATTCATTCTCCTAATATGATCCTATTTTATCTCACGATAATCATTACATCTTCCTTCACGAAAAACCAATTACTATCAAATAGTAATAAAATAATTTATCACAAAGATAAATGACCCATTGACATGTTTTCTTTTCATATATCATGTAATGCTGATGAGAGGATATCATTTACCCTTTAAATAAGCTATGAATTCCATTGTTGTGGAATGATGCTATATACTGCAGAAGTCATATACCCAACGCACTAATTTTCAATTCCTTATCTATTTAAACTCAAATTTTCATTTGCACCAAAGTATAAGAGTCATGCATACATAGTCTATCATCCACTTAAGATTAATGTATGCTGCACTATGAATGTGATCACCTTGCCAACCCTCGATGTGTGGGCATCGTGATTGAACAAGAATCAATACTGAAACAATAATCAAATCCAAACAATTACGTGGGGTGTCCGCAAGTGTGACAGATCATTTGTAATATAATTTGTACAGCGGGATACAGGAGTACTCCGAGGATCGAACTCAAAAGAGTCAGCGATTAAGTGAATTCTAACTATAAACATGAAAATAAAGAGTCTAACAAACTACTCACTAGATGTTATAGTACGATAGGTCATTCAAGGGTGTGATTATACCAATTAATTAACTAAAATTTGCAAAGGACCAAATTATAATGAAAATAAATTACACAACTATCAAATATGAACAAATATGATAATAGAGAGCGATTGGTTGATTTTCATGTGGTTGGTTAACTTTTGAATTAGGGATATAAATTGCTATTACTCCTAAATTGGCTCATTTTACCCATCTGCCTCAACTTTACCAAATTAGACAAATTTGTCCGGCTCATCTCTCGACCTCACCAACTAACCTGAGACTTATCAAATTGGTGCCCAATAAGATCTCCTCTCGGCCTCATTGTAACACCCCAAAATTTGATGGATCCGAGAAGAAGGCATGTAGATATGAATGTTACCTGTTTTGGCGCACTATGGTCATGTAGTTTGCCAATCTATAGACTTTTGGTGAACTAAAGTTTGGCACATAAGTATCCACACATAGATGTATTTAAAGTGTATGGGTCCCTAAATGACTCATAACTTCTCAAGATAGAAACTTAGTTTCAAAATGGATACCCAAAGGGACTAAAATTATAAGAATTAATGCTTATGGACCCAAAAGAATTTGGGTACAAAAAATCAAATCTTAATTCTATTTTTGTAGGAAAATGAGCATTGCTTTGAGGTGGGTTATTCAAAGAAAAACTTACAGTACCTCAATAGTGGATGCTCAAGACACATGATTGGTGACAAGAGTCACTTTATCAATTTAAAGCCAAAAAGCGGAACAGAAGTTACATTTGGTGACAACTCTACAAAAAAATTTGAACGAATAGACTCTATTGGTAAAAACTCTTCTATCATTATTAGAAATGTCTTGTATGTCAACGGTCTTAAGCATAATCTTCTAAGTATTAGTCAATTATGTGATAAAGATTTCAATGTCATATTTGATTCTAAAGGTTGTAAAGTTATTGACATTGCTTCTAATAAGAATATGCTTATATGACATAGGATAGAAAATATATATATGGTGCATTTAGATGATATGCATAACTCTAGCTTATGCCTTATTGCTAAAAATAAGAATAGCTCTTTGTTATGGCATAGAAAATAAGGACATGCTAGCATGAGCATATTGCATAAATTAGTTAAAAATGACTTAGTAAGAGGATTACCTAAAATTGACTTTGATGTGAATAATGTTTGTGATGAGTGTATTAAGGGTAAACATAAAAGAGTTTCTTTTAAGCCTATTAATGAAGTATCAACTAGTAGAGTTCTTCAACTAATTCAGATAGACCTGTTTGGTCCAATTAGGACATCTAGCTTGGGTGGAAACTAATATGCTTTTGTGCTTGTTGATGATTATTCTAGATTTACTTTGGTCCTTTTCTTAAGTAATAAATATGAAGCTTTAGAAAAATTCATCACATTTTCAAAATTAAACCAAAATGGAAAAGGTTACTCTATCACTAGTATTAAAAGTGACCATGGAACTGAATTTCAAAATCTTGGTTTTGAAAATGTTTGCAACTCAAATGGAATTAGCCATAATTTTTTTGCACCTAGGACCCCTTAGCAAAATGGAGTTTTTGAAAGGAAAAATAGAACTTTAGAGGAAATGGCTAGAACAATGCATTATGAAAATAATTTACCAAAATATTTTTGGGCGAAAGCCACAAACACCGCTTACTATGTGTTTAATAGAGTGATGATTAGGCTTATTTTAAAGAAAACTCCATATGAACTTTTCAAAAACAAAAAACTTAACATTAGCTATTTTTATCCCTTTGGATGCAAATGTTTTGTTTTAAACAGTGGGAAAGATATCTTGGTTAATTTGATGCAAAAAGTGATGAATGAATTTTTCTTGGTTATTCTTTAAATTCTAAAGCTTATAGAGTCTTTAACAAAAGAACTTTAATAGTAGAAGAGTCTATACATGTTATTTTTTATGATTATAATCCTCCTTCTAGAAAGGATTTTTGTGTTGATAATGATGATGCAGAATTTTTCAATAAAGAGGATCAGTCATCAAATCACACAAAAAGGTTATTGGTGTCAAGTGGGTGTTCAAAACCAAATTAAATGCTGATAGTTAGCTAAACAAGCTGAAGGCGAGGTTGGTTGTGAAAGGTTTCAGTCAATATGGCATTGATTGCACTAGTAGCAAGGCTGGACACGATTAGATTATTATTGGCCTTAGCACCACAAATGGGTTGGAAAATTCATCAGCTAGATGTTAAATCAATCTTTCTGAATGGCCATTTGCAGGAAGAAATCTATGTGAAGCAACCTCTTGGGTTCGTAGTTAAAGGGAAAAAGAAGAAGGTATATAGGCTTAAGAAATCTCTATACGGTTTGAAACAGGCTCTACGAGCTTGGTACGTTAGGATAGATAAGCACTTCATGAGCTTGGGATTTAAAAAGAGTCTTAGCGAGCCTACCCTTTATATGAAGAAAATTGGCGAACTCACTTCGCTAATTTTTTCACTATATATGATGATTTACTTGTGATTGGAAGCAGCGAAGTCTTAGTAAAGGAGTTTAAACAACAAATTGAGAACATGTTCGAAATGCAGATCTTAGCGAAACGAGATATTTTCTTGGGCTGAAAGTTCGACAAGTTCAAGAAGGAATTTTCATAAGTCAATAGGGCTTCGCATTGAAGGTTTTGAAGAGGTTCTGCATGGCGAAGTGTAAACCAATCAAAATGCCTATTGCACTTGGAGAAAAACTCTATAGTAGTGAAAACTTTCAGAAAGTTGATGAGAAGAACTATTGAAGCCTTGTGGGTTGTTTATTGTACTTAACAACAACACGACCTGACATTATGTTCGTAGTTGGCTTGTTGTCAAGATTTAGGGTGTGTTCTCCATTGCTTTTGGGGTGAACTTTTTCTAAAAAAAGTGCTTTTCTCTTAAAATCAATGAAGAACACATATCATTGGGGCAACTTTTTTAACTTTTGGGATGAGCTTTTTTAGAGATGAAAAAGCAGTAAATTTTAGCTTTTTCAGCCAAAAAGCACTTTTGGCTATTATTTTACCTTTTTAACCTTACTTTTTGACTTAAAATGTGTTTGATGCTATTATTTTGTGTTCTCTTTCTTGGTTATTTAATATGAGTTTTACAAATGTGTTAAAAACATTAATTAAAAATAAAAAATATTTTTTAAAATAATACAATTGTGTCAATATCTAATTACAAATATTTAATTATTATATTTAAATATTTAAATATATTTTATATATTCTAATTAAATTTAATAAATAATTAATATTAATTACTTAGAAATATTTAAAATTAATATTATATATTAAAATATTAACAATAAGTTATAATAAATTATTTTTTTATATTTTTGCTAAAATATCATAATATTAACTAATTTGAACATTATTTAAATACATATTTGTTACTTTATAATATCATGTCTAAAATGGATATTTTATTTCTCAAAAGCACTTTTTGACAGCAATATCAAACACTTAAAATTTTCCAAAGCACTTCTCAAAAGTACTTCTCAAAAGCACTTTTCCATAGCACTTTTCCACAGCACTTTTCAAAAGCATTGCCAAACTGGCCCTTATGCACTACTGTGATACTTTTCACTTCAAAGCGACGAAGAGAGTGTTGAGATACATCAAAGGAACAATTGATTTTGGTGTTTGGTTCGTAATGGCGAACTCCTTAAAACTTATTGGATACACTGACAGTGACTGTAACACCCCTAACCCATATCCGATACCGGAATAGGGTTACAAGGTATTACCCGACAATACAACCATTCTCCTACATTTATGCATTCAATATTATAAACCATTCACAAACATTCACATTGTCCCTTAAAAGGTTCTACGAGACCTTAAATTATGCTTAGAAGTGGTTCGGGACTAAACCGATCATATATAAAAATTTCTGAATACTTAGAAAAATTTCATGAAATCATAGGTCAGATGCTCGTGTGAACAAACCGTGTGCCTCACATGGCCACCAGGCACGCCCGTAGTGTAGGCCGTGTGAAAACAAGGCATACATACTGACTTCTACCACACGGCCGAGGACACGCCCACGTGTCAGGCCATGTAAAATCTAAGAGGGTTACTGACTTGGGTCACACGGCTGACCACACGCCTATGTGCCAGCCCCTGTGCCACACACGGCCAGTAGACATGCCCGTGTGTCTAGGCCGTGTCAAAACTATAAGGTATACTGACTTTAAATCGAAGGGTACCTCAGGGGACACATGGCCGTGTAACATGGCCGTGTGTCACACACGACTGAGATACACGCCAGTGTCTTTGCCCGTGTGGACAAAAATAGGCTATTTGCAAAGCCAATTTGCCACCTTAATCACAAGCACACATATCAACCAATATAACACCATTTCATTACATCTTTAAGCAACCAAAAACCTACCAATTCATGCACATACAATGCCATCTATTTACAACCATTTTTACTACTCAATTACACAACCAAAACATACCATTTCAATATGCCCAAAATTATTAAACATACATAACTTTTAAATGCATTTATCCATCAACTTATCACCTATTTTATACTTCAACATATATCATAAAGTCATCTTAAATCAAACCACAACATGCCAACTTAAATGGCCATATACCAATATTTACAATTCAAATCACATGGCTAAATTCACAACTCAAAACATATCAAAATGACACTAGTCTATACATGCCATATACCATATATACTAAGCTTCCAAAAATACCAACGAGATGATCGATTGTGCGATGACGTTTCCAGACGATCCCAAAGTCCGAGCTAGTTTTGATGATCTAAAAAAATAAAGAATGAACACATAAAGTAAGCTTTAAAGGCTTAGTAAGCCATATACAAATAAAGCTATCATATAAATCACCACATTTCCATCACTAGGCCAAGTACATGTAAACATACATATATATACATAAACCTTTCTATTTGAATACATATTCATTCTCTCGTGTAACTCATCTCTTACTTCACTTTTCAATACTCGTATAAACTTTGTAAGTACCTGAGTCATTTAGCTCATTAACACATTCTTTCTCAACTTATCTTTGCCCGTTGAACCATTCGAAATTGTTAAGGATACTCAAAAATAACATAAGCTCGTACAATGTCATATCCCAGATATGGTCTTACATGTTAAAACATTTGGAATTGTACGTACCTGAGTCGTTTAGCTCATTAACACATTCTTTCTTAACTTATCTTTGCCCGTTGAACCATTCAAAATTGTTAAGGATACTCGAAAATCACATACGCTCGTACAATGCCATATCTTAGATATGGTCTTAAATGTTAACACATATCGATGCCACTGTCCTATACAAGGTCTTACACGAAATTAATTAACGATGCCAATGTCGCAGACATGGTGTAACGCCCCCTTACCCGAGACCGTCGCCGGAGTCGAGCACGAGGCATTACTAAACTTATTTGAGCACATAAACAAATTCAGACAATTTATATTACCTTTTCCAGATAAGCTGTCCAACTGCATCATAGTCGCTAAAAAAATCATATCTTGAGTTAAGAAACTCGAAATCCAAATCCGTAAATTTTCCCTGAATCTAGACTCATATATCTACTCACTAATTTTTTTCTAGAATTTTTGGTTGGGCCAATTAGTACAGTTTATTAGTTAAAGTCTCCCCTGTTTCAGAGTTCGACTACTCTGACCCCTGTGTACTACGAACAAAATTTCTCCCTGTACAAAATTCAAATAACTATGAAGTTTGTTTCTCTTAAAAATAGATTCAATAAGGAATCCATAAATGTATAGTATGACTCCTAACTATTTTTGTACAATTTTTAATGATTTTTACAAATCAGAACAGGGGAGCTTGAAATCACTCTGACCTTATCTCACAAAAGTTATTGTATCTCATGATTTACAATTCCATTGCTTACATAATTTTTTTTATAAGAAACTAGACTCAATAAGCTTTAATTTCATATTTTATTCAACCCATAATTAGATTTTCATAATTTATGGTGAATTTTCAAAGTCAAACTACTGCTACTAACTAAAAACTGTTTTAGTACAAAATATTGTTAATTAGTTTATAACATCTTTACTTTAATTCATTCAAACTCTATACATGCCATATAAATCTTTAAACATAAAACAAAAGCTACCGGAATTGATCTGGATAGTGTGCCTTGTTGTGTTGATCCGATCTACCAACTTCACTTTAATTCAATCTACATAAAAATATCAAACACACACAAGTAAGCTTATGGAAGCTTAGTAAGTTCATAGGTTTAAAAGTAATGATTACCAAACATAATGTTTCCAAACAATACCAAAACATTTACTAAAGTTTCCTGCCATTCACAATTACTGTTATAATAATTCACATAGTTGAGCTCAACAGTAACAACTACTCAATTTCTTTCATTTGGTTCACTTCTCTTGTATTTCTTATTATCAAATCAGGAAACGGCTTATGAAATTGAGTACGTCATTGTTCAATGCCACGATTCACAACTCAGTATGGTTTTCCTTATTGAAATACCATACCTACATTTTACAACTCGGTATGGGAAATGCCATACCTACGTTTCTTAACTCAGTATGGATAATACCATACCTACGTTTCAAAACTCAGTATGGTTAATACCATACTTACATTTCTCAACTCAGTATGGATGATACCATACCTACGTTTCACAACCTTGCCATGGATCAACCATGGTCTTATCCATCAATTCATCACTTGTCATGATACGAACGTACTCAATTCTGCGTTTTTCCTAATTTGCATTTCCACATTTATTCTTTCATTAACAAAATTTACACAATTCCACAACAAATTCATATATAATAACACATTATATACTTCAATCATTCACAAATAAACATCTAAATTCAACCATATGAACTTACCCGGCTAATTTGTAGAAGATATTGAAATTTAGGGACTATTCCGCAACTTTTTCTTTTCCTCGCTCTTCTTTGGATTGTTGATCTATAATATAAATATTTCCATTCATTAGCATCAATTTGATTTCTATTTCACTTCACAATTTATGCTGTTCAACTTTCGAAATTGCACTTTTACCCCAAAATTTTCAATTTTTCCAATTTAGTCCTTGCTCAATTCACCCATCAATTGAACTAATTTTTTTCTCAATTAACACTTTATTTTATCATTATAAACTATTTCAAAACCTTTAATATTCTGAATTTCAACACCAACCTTCAATTCACAACTTTTTCACAATTAGGTCCTAAATACCATTTTCTATCAAAATCACTAAATAAAACCACTTTAATATGAAATTAGAACTTAAATTTCATAATAATTCATCACAAACTTCCCTATCCATCCAGAGTAACTTCCAATTTCACCCATAAAATCAAAAACTAATGAATTCTATAAGTGGACCTAATTGTAAAAGTCATAAAAACATAAAAATTATCAAGAAAAAGCAAGAATTAAACTCACTTGATGTAAAAATATGAAAAACCAGCTTTCTCCAGACCTTCTATGGCGTTTTGGCTGAGAAAATATGAAGAGATGTCTAGACCTTTCAATTTTGTCCTTATTTTTATATGTTAAAATTGTAAAATTTCCAATTTTGCCCTTATTTCCCTTATTTTTCTGCTGACTTCTTGCCTTTGCCGTCCAGCCTACTCACTTTTAGGCTTAATTGCTCTTTAAATCCTCTTTCTTTTAACACTTGAGCTATTTAATTCTTCTAGCAAATTTTATTTTTATTACAATTTAGTCCTTTTTATTTAATTGACTACCCATACGTTAAAATTTCTCAACCAAACTTTAACACTAGCTAAATGACACTCCATAAGTATTTATAAAAATATTTATAGCTCGGTTTTCAAATTTGAGGTCTCGATACCTCAGTTTTGACCCGTTTAACCTAATAAATTCTTTTAATTCACCAAACTCACCAATTCAAAAATTCTTCCAAATTCTTACTTGACTCATAAATATTAAATTACTACCTTGTTCAATCTTACTTGTCAGATTTAGTGATCTCAAATCACTATTTCCGACACCACTGAAAATTAGGCCGTTACACATGGTCTTACACGTAATCTCAATACAATGGCAATGTCCCAGACATGGTCTTACATGTAATCACATCTCGATACCTAATGTCATGACATCTGTATCCTATACTATTCCTAAGGTTCGTACGGGGCTTTCGGATGTCGAAACTCTGTCAATTCTTGTTCGTATGTGCTCGTTCAACTTTAATAAAAATTCAATGGCAAGTAAACACATATAGTTCAATTTAAAATACATTTATTTGCATATGAATTTACCTTGTAGTCGAAATAGACGAATTGGATCGATTACTCGATAACTTTCGATTTTCCCCGATCCAAATTTGATTTCTTTCGTTCTTGATCTATATACATTCAAAATTAACTCTTTTATTCCTCAATTCATTCAATTTCATCCACAAACACATATTTAGGCATTTTTACACTTTAGCCCTAGACTTTCACATTTCTTACAATTTAGTCCTTATTTCACAAATACACCAAATTACACAATTTCTTTCTAATTTCATGCTAGCCGAATTCTCTATAGCTTCATAACAACTCATATTTATTAACATTTCACACATTTAACCCTTCAGTTTACACTTTTCTCAATTTAATCCCTAATTGACATTTTTACTCAAAATCACTTTACAAAACATGTAAAACTATCATCAATTATTCATTTTTCATCATCATCTATCACAAATCTCAAGCATTTATCAATGGCAACTCACAAATTCATCAACAATTTTAGAAATTAGGGTACGAGTTAGCTAGTACACGAAGCAACGATCACAAAAACGTAAAAATTATTAAAAATCGATCTCGAAATATACCTCAATTGCTTGAATTAGTCTCACCGAATGAAAAGCCTTAGAATGGCTTTCTTCTTCTCTAGTTTCAGTAAGAAAGAAAAATGGACAAATTTATGTTTTGGTTTATTTTAATTAACTTATTTAACAATTACCAAATTAACCTTAACATTAAACTATTAATTAACATCCATTAAATGTCCATTTATAATGACCTCTCATTTAATAAGCCATAGCAATTAAGCACTTTTAACATATAAAATGCAACTTTTGCATTTTACGCTATTTAGTCATTTTTCTCAAATTGAGCTATTAAACGATAAAATTAGCTCACAAAATTTTCACACATACGAATTCACATGCCGTAAACACATAAAGTAATATTAAAATAATTTTACGACCTCGGATTTGTGGTTCCAAAATCACTGTTCCGATTTAGCTAAACCCAGGCTGTTACAGTGACTGGGCTAGACCAGTGGATGATATGCGAAGTACCACCGGATATTTCTTTTTGTTTGGATCTGGAGTATTCTCTTGGAGTTCAAAGAAGCAATCAGCAGTTGCTCAATCCACAGCTGAGGTTGAGTATGTAGCTACAGCAGCAGTAGCAATTAATCAAACAATTTGGTTGAGAAAAAAATTGTTTGATTTGAATCATGTGTAGGTTGAAGCAACTCAATTTTTTTGTGACAACCAGTCTACCATAACAATTGCGAAGAACCTAGTTTTTCATGGAAAGATAAAGCATTTTAAAATCAAGTATTACTTTGTGAGAGAAGTCGAATAGAGCAAAAAAGTGACCTTGGTCCACTGCAATACTGAGGATCAACTTGTAGACATCCTGACCAAACCACTTGGAAAGTTGAGGTTTGAAGAGTTGAAGGATAAAATTGGAGTTTGCAGCATGAAGGCCAATGAGGAGTGCTGTGAGATGATTGTTCATCCAAAGTTGTGAACACTTTAACTTTGGTGGACTAAAAAAAATATGAACAGATTTTAGAAAGACTGCTTGCAAGTGAAGTTTACTTACAAATCAAGTTAAACAAAATATATTTAATTTCTAGAAAATTTAGTTTTTATTAGTATAATATATTTAGCATTTATTAGTATAAATATCTTTATTTTTCTTTCCATATTTATGAATTTCTCTTGTTATAAATACCCTCGTTACATTGTTTAATTTGTATGAGAAGAAAAATTATAAAAACCTTAGCAGACAATTTTGTTGCTAAATTTTCTCGTTTCTTCTCTGCAATTCTTTCTTCTTTAGGATTGTAATTCTAACAATTATGATAATATTTTTTTCATTGACTTTGTACCTTTGGTAGGATTAGAAGAAATGAAGTTAAAAAAGCTATTTTTAACCGATGGCCAATCATGGGATAGGAATTTGATTGAAGGATTGCTGGGACCTTATGATAGTAGAAGATTTTAAAGTTTTTGATTCCCCAGTAGTAAGTCGTAGGACAACTTGTGTTGGCATTCCAGTTCAAACGGGCTATATTTTGTCAAGTCGGGTTATTTGTTAGCATGGTTGATGCATAAGGGACAAGATAACCTGAGATTGGAAGGCCCTTGGAAACAACTATGGAACAACTCAATGCCATTGGAAGTAAAATACTTTCTATGGGGGTGCTTGAGACAATTCATTCCTTGTAAAGATCGATTATTGGAAAAGGGTGTAAGTTTGACCTCTACCTGTGATTGGTGTAGAGAAGTGGAAGACTTGGAACTTGTCTTTTTCCATTATTGTAAAGCAAAAGAAGTGTAGTATTTGGCAAGGATTGATGATGTGCAAAGGTTGTTAGTGAGAGTGTTAAAACATTAATCGGATTATTTGGAATATAAAATTTTTTAATCATTAATCGAATCGAAGTTTTTTTTAAATACATTAACCGAATCGAAATATTTCGATTAATTCAGTCGGTTAATCGAATTAACTGAAATTTATATTTTTTTTGTATTTTGATTAAAATAAGTATAAAATATATGAAAAATACATTACTAATGTTCATTTTCTTTTTTTAATAGTTCAAAAAACTTTAAATGGAGGTAAAAAATAAATAACACATTAGAAACATTACATAAATCTTGAAAGTTTAGAACCAAACTATAAGTTAACAATTATATATATTATATATTATATATTATATATTTTAGTTAATTGGTTAATTCAGTTAATTATCCGATTTCAAACCAAATTAATCGATAATCGAAATTTAAAAAAATTATTAATTGACCTCCGATCGAACTAAATTCAGCCACGAACTGATTAACTGAATTAAATTGGTTCGGTTGGTTAATTCTGTTTTAACTGAGCTATGAATATTTCTAATTGTTAGAGAATTTCATCCAACATTGCTTGTGTAGTCAGGACATAAAACAAATGGAGAGAAATTGGACAATTCTTTGGTCCATTTGGTTTCATAGAAATCTACTATGAGAAGTATTAGCCTCGCATAGTTTTTACTTTGCTAATGTTGTTCTTACAGGACTGGAGCTCTTCAAAGCAAGCTTTCAATAAAGTTTAGCCAGCACAAAGGAATAGAAACGCTAGTGAACTGCCCTAGCCATGCCGCCTATAAGGCGGTTGAAATGTAATGTTGATGCGGCAATGTTTGATCATGAAGATGCAGGAGGTTGGGCTGTAGTGATTAAAGGTGCTGATGGATTATTTATTTGAGGTTGTTCAAGACATTCTTTCGATTGCTTTAATCCCCAAATTACTGAGATAATATCTGTTAGAGAAGCTTTATCTTGACTAAAGTCATTTAATGTGGATATTATTATATCAGAATCTGATTGTTCTCATATTATTAAAGCTTTGTTGATTGTTATAAATTTGGCTTATTGATTCAAGATTCTCTGCGGTTGAAAACTCAGTCCAACTCTTTGTGCTTCCAATGCATTCATAAAAGTGCTAATAAAACACCTCATAACTTAAGAAAGGTGGTAGACTTCTCGAAACCAAATTACTCAATTTGGAATATAACCTTGACTTGCATTTTAGATATTTTGTTTTCAATTATGGGAATAAATGTATGGAGTAAGCCTTTCGATTTAAGTTAAATCCTGTTCTACTTTTTATTTATGTATTACTTTCCTTTCTTATTTAATTAAGTTGAGGTTTCTATAAAAAAATAAAATGAGTTCATCACCATTTTAAAATTTTAAAAATAAAATAAAAAATATATTTGTTATATCCATTAATCAAATCTAAGATCCAAAACATGGAATCTTTCATTTCCATTTTCTTTGTTTTGGCTACCAAGGCCAATTATGAAATAGATACTTTATAAATTCTTTGTCGTGTTTATGAATCTTTAAATGTGATATTCCTATTCAACAGAAGAAAAGAAAAAAAAAAGTCAAAATCCTATAGAATCAATTTATATTTGTAAATGTTTAAAATAATATTAATATTCATAAATTTTATATCTTCTATACAACACAATATTTTGACATATTTTTATTATATTTATACTATCCGTGCAAATTTACAGCAAAATCCCCACTATACCATATATATTTATATAAAAGCATACCAAGAAAAGAAAGAAAAAAATAAAGCAGAAAAGAAAAGGAGGAGCTCTTCCCCACTCCCTCTCTTTTTTCCCTACTCTTCTCTTTTCATCTCTCTCTCTCTCTCTCTCTCTCTCTTGCTTTACCATCTTAATTAACTCTTCTCCAATGGCACTACCAGCCTTAAAGCTTCCATTGTTCTTCCTCTCCTTACTCTTAACCACCTTCTCAGTTGCTGAAGGAGCAAGCTGGTGCGTGGCCAGGAGTGATGCAAGCAACCAAGCTCTTCAAACCGCACTCGACTATGCATGCGCCTCTGGAGCTGACTGCACCCCTCTACAGTCAGATGGGCTTTGTTTCCTTCCCAACACCATCCAAGCTCATGCTTCTTATGCTTTCAATAGTTACTATCAACGTAGAGCAATGGCTCCTGGTTCCTGTGACTTTGCTGGCACTGCCACTGTTGCCAAAACTGATCCCAGTTTGTTCTCCAACTCCCTTTTTTCTTCATTTTCTTCGTTTTTCAAAACTGGGTTTTGCTTATTTTCTTCTTCTTTTTTGTAGGTTATGGATCTTGTATGTACCCATCTTCTCCAAGGTATATATGTTTACTCTTTTTCCTCCATTTTTATTTTCTATATACAGTCATCAGTAGAAATAGTAATAATACGAGTTAAATTATCTCTGCATTTGAACAAGCGATGAATGTGATTTTCTAGTTCAGTCAGCTTTTTTGTGATGATGCTGCTGCAAATTGATAGATGTATGACACGTATCTCTATGCATGACATTTTGATATCTAACCGTCCAATTTTTGCCCCTCACGACGATCGTCATTTTGTGCATGTCAGTTTTACTGTTTACTTGCATTATTTCTATGGTAATGTCCACTGCTTACTTATTTCAAGTCTCAATGCCTTGGGTTCCTCACTTTCCCTGTGCTGTTTTTTTTCCCTCTGTCGTGTTTTTATGGGACCAGCTCTTTCTTTTTGACCGTTGGATGCTACTCCTTATCCAAGGAGTCAAGGACATCCAACGGTCAAGATACTCTCTTTGTTGGTCCAAAACTCACTTTTTAGATTTTGCCTCAATAGGTAAAGCGTCAATGCATATTTTAGCCTAATAGTGCATATACATGCATGTAAATTAATATTATAAATTCCCATGGAAGTGTTAGAGAGTAATAAATCTTAGCTATTCATGAGTACATGTACTAGCACTTACATGTGCATTGCTCATAGTTATGATAGCTATAATTCATAAACCTTTTTCTTGGACAATCCTCGTTTGACGTTAAGGCTGTGGATGGGGCAGCTTTAAAGCAAATTGGAATGTGGTCAATGATACCTCAAGAATCCAAATGCCATACTGTCTGTCCCATTGGCCATCTTGTACTATAACTTTTGCATGTGCATCATCTCCACTAGTGGCTTGAATTGGAATAGCTTTACAAAGAAGTTGATGAAAATTGAAGAAACATATGTTAAATATTATGATAATCAAATTTAAATAAGGTGGATTTTCCTATGTTATTTGAATATGGGTGTGAGTGTTGGATCGGGGGCCCTGGCCCCCCTAAAAATGTAAAATGTAACTTTGGCCTTTTTAACTTTTACAATATTTTAATTTAGTAAAAAGTGAAATTACACTTTGGTACCCCAAAGATAATAAAATTTTGATTTAGTCCTTTAAAAATTATGAAGATATAAGCTATTAGAATTATAAAATTGCATTTTAGCTCTCATAAAAATATAAAATTTAATTCCGGCATTTATTTATTTTTCAAAGTTTTTCTTTGTACTTGAAGGGTGTTGGGGAGTCGAATCCCTTACCCGTCTCTGAATATGTATCCATTGGAGCAATATAGGAATTGTCCATTGGGATACTACGTATCAATGTTTCCGGCATTTGCTTCATTTGACAAGCACGGTTTTTTTCATTTATTTCTGGGAAATATGGAAGGATAAGCTCTATTACTCTGTTAGAAGGATTTATTTATGGTCAGTAAAAGTAAAACGGAAACATTCTTGATTCTACCATTTTTTTGTCCACCAGCATGGTCCTTTCGTAGGACCATTACTTTATCTTAGTTTAGACTAGCCAAAACTAATAGTTCACTACAAGCACAGTCCTTTTTTATGAGAACTTTGACTAGAACAGTTCCCGAGCATCCTTATCAATCCATCTTCATTTTTGGTGGAACTAGTTTTCTTTCGTAGTTTACCAAAACTTCAATGATCTTCCAATCTTTATGGATTTTTGAAAAATGCCAACCAAGTTGGGTTAATATTTTCCATCTTGCTTAACTGGATTATATCATTATTTGTGGTTCTTGTCTCTGCTATAGTGCTGTTCATGTGATTTAACGGCTTGAGTTATGAAATTTCCAGCACGGCCGGAGGGCTACCTACCCCAACAACACCAACAACAGTGACAAACAATCCAACTGCACCAACAACTACGACGACTGCACCACTCGGTGGAGCTGGTGGTAGTAACGGACTAAATAACCCTGGACTGACTCCATTTCCCACAACAGATGAATCTAGAGCTTCATTTATTTGTATAGTCAATACAAGCTCAATGTCCCTCATGCTCTTAGTTGTTCTATCCTTTATTTTGCACCCGGTATGGATCTTTTAAACCTAGAGGCATGACCCAATGACGGGGAATAGGCGTTTTTGTTAGAAGTTAGAGCCTTCTTTCTAGCTTTACAGAAGAACAACAACGATAATTTTGATCATTTAGTTCTGTCTACTTATCAAAGACATTATTCGAGTTCGGGTTGGTTGATGGAAGGATAGCTAGCACTAGGAAGATCTCTATTAGATATCCAACCTTCTTACCTCGCACAAATTCAATTCAATATTTTAATTGTTATTGTTGAATGCTTCCTGGAGTATATACATGAGAAGTGTAAACAAACAGCTATTCGTCTGTGGATTTTCTTTTGACAGACCTCTTTTTATTGGCAATCCTGGAAGATGAAGTTCTTTTTGTTCTAAACATGCAAATTTGAGAATTAAATGCCCCAAAATGAAATGTAGAAAATTGCAGCTATTTTTGTTTCTTAGATTATGGTAACCAGTAAATTAGCAATATACCATTAGTATGAGCTGCTAATGATGCCAGAACCAACATTTTGAAATCTGCCTAACCCATTTATGCTAATAATTGTAGAAAGATTATGTGTAACATATGAATATATCCTAAATAACAAAGATGACTTCAAACAAATCTTACCATATAAAACTACGTAACTCAGCGAAAGGACTGATGGTCATCGCATGGTTCCATAAGTTTTATATATATACATTCATTCTGAACCAGTTAAGGCTTCCTACACCTGAGATAGGAACACCCTACGTAACTCATGCCAGGCCATGAGGGGGAACTAAAGGTAAACATTAAACATTAGCGTTTTTGTCCCTTAATTGGTGCATCTAAGTTGTTCTATAAGGAACTTTTGAGAAAGGTGCTTTGGATGGCTGATAAGGAAGGTATTTTTAGTGCGTGGGATCTTGTCAAGAATCCACAACAGGTTAGCATAACAATTGTAGAAATCAAAAGGAATATGAGATTGTCTGACTTCATATTGGTGTTTGTACTTTTTAGTTAAGTGGAACATTTTATGTACGCATAGCCTTATAAATGTAGGTGGTTTATTACCCAACTGTATAAGAAATTCGTATGTCTTTCCTCTAATTAGTTTACACTTTGGTTCTTGCGGTATTATGGCAAACTTTGATGGTTCCTTTGATGATGAAAGACATAAAGGAAGCATTGGAGTGATTGTTAGAGACCAGGAAGGATCTGTTGGGGCGAGGCCTATTGAATCCACCAAGTTCATGATGCGTATATGGTGGAAGCACTTGAGTTTGCTTCTGAAGTGGGATTCCAATGTATCACTTTGCGCTTCTTGTTGTTAAAGCTTTTAATGCCTGCTAAAACAACAGGAAAACAGCAGAAAATGAAACGAGAAAGAAAGAAAGGTAAAAATTTTATTTCCATTCGTACTTGATTTACAATCCATGTATTATACTTATACTAACCAGTTAGCTATTAACTAATTAATAGTAACTACTTTTAACTAGCTGCTTCTAACTAACTACTAACTACTAAATTCTCTACACAAGTTGGAGGGTGAAAAACATCTCTTACCCCCAACTTGGAAACTAGATAGCTGTGTTGTTGTATCCTAGTGTCGTCAAAATGTCTACAAGCTGCTCCTTTGTTGCGTCTGTATCAGTCCTTGTTGTATCTTTTCTCTTATGAAGTGACAATCTATTTCGATATGTTTCATTCTTTCATGATAGACCGGATTTGCAACAATCTAAGTGGTTGCTTTACTGTCACAATTAAAGGCATAGCGAGGGGGGCTGGCAGGAGCCCCGGCCCCCCTAAAATGGAAAATTTTTCATTTAAGCCACTTTAAAATTTATAAAAATTTAAATTAACAAAGATAAAATTGCACTTTGGCCCCCTTAAAAATAATAAAAATTTAATTTAATCCTTCAAAAATTATAAAGATATAGATATTAAAATAGTGAAATTGCATCCTTAGTTCTTCTAGCAACCCCTTAAGCCAAACCAATTTTGCTACAGTCAAGGCCATGCTCCTGTATTCCGCTTCTGTTGAAGAACATGCAACTGTGGCCTACTTTTTTTTACTTCCATGATATAAGTGATTCCTCCAACTTAATGCAAAACCCTGTGATAGATTTCCTTGTCATAGGGCATAAAGCCCAATCAGAATCACAGTAAGCTGTTAAATGACAAGAACCTGATGCAACAAACTACAATCTTTATCTGAGATCTTTCTAATGTACCTCACCACTCAAAGTGCAGCTTCATAATGAGATTTCTTTGGCTTGCATAAACTTGTTGAGATGTTGCATTGCATACACAATATCCGACTGTGTATGCGTCAAGTATATAAGTCTACCAACCAGCCTCTAGAAAACAGCTAAGTCTACAAACAAATCATCTTGATCTAAACATTGAACTATTTCATCAAACTCAATAGTAGTAAGCTTTTGATTTTGTTCCAACGGAGTGTGTGCAGGTTTTGCTCCCCCAAAATCAGTATCAACAGTTAGTTCAAGAACATACTTTCTTTGGTTCAACATGATTCCTTCCTTAGATCTCAATACATCTATTCCCAAGAAAAACTTCAGATCTCCGAGATCCTTCATTTTGAAATTTCTATGCAAAACACACTTCAACTAAAAAATTAAAGTGTCATCATTCCCTATTTTAAGAAAATCATCCACATATATAATTAGAATCACCATTTTATCACCATGATTTCTAGCGAATAGGGAGTAATCAAACATGCTTTGAACAAACCCAGCCTTAAGACGTGTCTCGGTCATCTTCAAGTGATGTAGTTGTAAATAAACTAAAAATCTGATTAAGGCAAGTGCACTTATAAATTAATAGTATAATTAGGGTGAGCAAATATATTATTCCTACAAAGACTAAAAGTACTAGTAATTACCGTCTTTCTATTATTTAACCGATAAATTTGAGTGATTGATTAAAATTAAAATTAATTGAATTAATTAACTACGAAAGCAATAAAAAACAAATCAGGAAAATAATCGAGTAAACAACTAAGAGAAACAATACTCAGAAAAGAATTCACCTAGACTTCATCTGTCATTATCAATCTAAATTACGTAATTTCTTCACTTTGTAACTTGTTCCGTAGAAATCCATAAATTATACTAATATCTCTCTTCAAGAATAAAACCCTTATTATCGCATTAACTTGATCTATGGATTCCCCTAGTAGATTTGACTCTAATCTTGTAAATTTATGTCGTCTTATTTCTAGAATTGCATGCAGCTCCACTAAATTACGCTAGATTTACTCTTAAATAGGGTCTATTCCTCCTCTGATTTAAGCACATCAAACATGGATTAATAATCTAGAAATATCAAACTAAGAATTAAGCACACATATTTGAGAACAAGATCTAAATATTTATTGCGTAAAATAAAAACCAAACGAAAGAATTCATCATAGGGTTCATCTCCCCTAGGTATTTAGAAAATTGGTTCATACTTGCAAATAAAAACAACCAAGAAACAATATAACCATAAGAAATAAAGAAACTCATAATAATCTCCAAAGATATCAAAAGGGAATCTTCAATCTTGATGGAAATCTACTTCAGAATTGGCTTTAATGGTGTTTTTGGAGTTATTTTCTTGAATATTCTATGATAGCTCACTCTTATCTTATTTTTGTCATATATAGATCTTAGAATGCCCGAAGTGCAAATAGAGGCACCGAAATGCAATCTCATATAAACGCGCGTACTACCCTATTGGCATGTCAATCGTATCTTAACCGTTTACTACGTTCAACTAGGCATTATAACTTAATTCAAACATTTACAATCAGAGGCACTTTGCAATTTCTATACACATGTTATAATTCATCAGCTCATTTCAATAGCATATAATCACAATATTCACCAATTGTCAAGTACTTATTTCTCATTTGTACTTAATTGCAATCTTTAAGAATTTAATACTTACTAACAAAATTTCATACTACCTAAAATTAAATCAGCACAAAGTGATACAATGCATAATTAAGAACATATGTATATTTTATACTATGAACTTACCTAATATATACTAACGGTCGACTTGTAGGGACTATTCTGCAATTTTTCCTTTTCCTCAGTTATCCTCTATATGAATCAAATCTTGATCTATAACAATTAAATTCAATCTTATCAAATTCAAATACACATCCTAACTCAATTATATATATGACCCTTAGTTTTCATTATTTATACATTTTCTCTAAACTTTTACATTTCTCTCAATTTAGTCCTTAAACTCGAAATTCTAAATTTATCAAAATTTTATAATTTCCCATGTTAACTGAATTTTTACTTGTACAACTACAACCCATAATTATTCAAAATCCACAAGAATTTCCTATCAATTGTAATATTTTATCACATTAGTCCTTTAACTAAAAATTATCAAAAATTACTTTACAAACTAATTTTAATCAACAACCAATACTCCAAATCCATCATTTAACATCAAAGATAACAAAGATTCATCAATGGAAAAATTCCAAAAACCTTAACAGTTTTAAAAACGAAGCTATGGGTTAGTTGAACCTAGTTACAATGATCTCAAAAACATAAAAATTATAAGAAAGGGGTTTAAAAATCATACCATGCAAGGGTAGCTATGATGATCGAAAGCTTGGAGGATGCTTCCACGGTGTATTCGGTTTCCAAATGAGAAAAATAAGGATGATAACATTTTTTTTTTGTTTTTACTTTATTTATTATTTTAACTAATTTTCAAAAATGCCATTAATTAACAGGTCTTTTAATTTAAAACATATATACATACCGTCCGCTATAAAAATAAGATGGTTAATTTGCCATATAAATCCATCCATTAAATCAACTAAACCCATTTAATCCGTAAAAGCTAATAACAAATAACTTGTGTAATCTTTTATGATTTAGTCATTTTTACTTAATTAACTATCTAAAAATTAAAATTTCTTAACCGAATTTTAATATAACCCTAATAACACTCCGTAAATATTTAATAAAATAATTACGGGCTCGGTTTATAGAAATGAAGTCATTATACCTCCTTTTCTAAAACCACTTGACTTTAGGGATATACCACTTGAACCTAATTATTCGTTCAAATAACATAAATTATTAAACCAAAATTTATTATAACATTATATTTGATTCTTAAATATTAAATAATAATATTTACAGACTCGTTTGTTGGATTTGTGATCCCGAAACCACTGTTTTCGACATCACTAAAAAATAGATTGTTACACATCAATAGGTGACTCACAAGAAGAAAAGATGACTCATTAGGAGGAACTGTAACACCCTTAGCCCATATCCGTCGCTGGATTAGGATTACAGAGTATTACCGTATGAACGGAACATATAAAACTTAATTAAATTCAATAACATAAACATATCATAGTTAATCACACATACACATACCCTCCCTAAATCGAGCCTTCGAGTCCCTAGAAATACTTTAGAAATGATTCGGGACTAAATTGAAAACATTTGGAAAATCTAAGAATAATTCACAAAAATTTGGAAACAGGGATCACACGGGCGTGTGGCTAGGCCACGTGCCTCACATGGCTAAGACACCCGCCCGTGAAACCTTTGAACTAAAGACACGTGGCTATGTCCTAGCCCGTGTCCTCACCCGTGTAACTCTCTGAATAGGGTCACACAGCCATTTGCCAAGTTGTGTAGCTCTCTGATTTGCATACAAAGGAACCCTCAAATGACACACGGCCGTGTCGCCAAGCCGTGTCTCAGGCCATGTGGACCCAAATTTACCTAAAATCAAGTCATTCCCAACACTATTTCATACATAATCATTTAAACCAAATGTGTATACTTACAAGACATCAAAACATACCTGAACATACATATGTATATGTCATTTCAAGACCCTAATTCAACTAACCAATGTCATTCAAAGGCACCTCAAATACAAACAACCACACTTACCTAAACATGCATATTTCACCATCTTTCAATCATCAATTACTAGTTCAAAACTTACCAAATATTCCACAACCTAACAATTACCATACCATCTCAAAACATACCATATAAGTCATTCAAAACATGCAACTTAAGATAGCATAATGACACAAACTAGCAAGGCATCAAATGTACCAACAAAGTTAACTTGCACAACTTATACATACCAAATCATCAACTAAACATTCAACTAAATACCATTTCAAGTTCACCTACACATGCCATTATAACCTTGGCCAAAACATTCAAAAACTACCGATATTTATGCTGAATAGTGTGATAGATCTTCAATAAGCTTCTAAACCAATCAAGCTTTCGATAATCTATAAAAACATAGGAAAGAAACTATGTAAACAATTAATGCTTAATAAGCTTGTATAACATAAACACAACTTACCATTTCATTTGCATAATGTAAATAACATAATTATAACACCAACTAAAACCATGAGCTTTGTACAATGACTATTCAACATCATCAAATCCACAAGTTAGTGCATCTGTACATGGTTCAAATGAATTCATCCACAACAAGTAATTTAAACATGTATTCACATCATTTGGATCACCATTCCTTTTTATAGGTTCATGATACATTTCATTTGAACACTTACCATTTCATTTCTTTTTCATACTGTTGAACCATCTAGAATTACATCGGATACTCGAAAAAGCTCACACGAATTGTGCATTTACATAACCATAACATTTCATTTACATCATTGCTCACACGAGCTATGAAATGGGTTTGCTCACACGAGCTGTGGGTCAGAATGTAAGCTACACGATGTTGTTTACACGAGCTGTGAAGTATCTGAAAAAAATGCAGGTCCTCAGCCATCAGTAGGACATTCAAGACCGACACCCGAAACATGAAATCCCTAATGACGTGTCATTTGTATTCTACGAATTCTTAAGATTCAACCGGGACTCATTAACCATCATAGTATGGATATATATCATTCAATTACATTGTAAATACATAATAACATACATTTAAATAATATGAATATAACAACCATTCATACGAAGTTACCTCGACAACTAGGGGCGTGAAGGTTAAATCAAGCTATTCCGAAGCTTTTGCTTTGCTTCGAACTAGGTCCGTACATGGTCTATCGTGATCTAAATAGACAATTTCAACCTATTTAATACTCTTAATATTCAATTTAGTCCATATTTCATAATTATGCAAAATTACTATTTTGCCTCTAACATTTTAACTTTTTACAATTTAGTCATTAAGCTCATAAATTGAAATCTAATCATTTTAATCCCCCTTTCAAGCTAACTGAATTTATTAGGGAATTAACCCAACCCAAAGAAATCATCATTTCATAAATTTGTCATGAACTTTTACTATTCTTACAAACAAATCCCTAAATGCAAATTTTATCAAAAATCACTTTACAAAACTTGTTTATTTATCAACAAGGATTCATAATCTGGTAAACATCAAGAATCATTCAAAAACATTTATGGTATAACCCTTAACTTTTAACAGTTTTATAAATTAACCCTCGAGCTAGCTAGATTAAGCTACAACGACCTTAAAAACATAGAAATCATTAAAAATATGGCTTGAAAACACTTACATGCACTAAAGGAAGCTTGGCCAAACCTAGCCCTATTTTTAATGGTGAAATTCGGTTGAGGAAGAAGAAATGAAGATGATACTTATTTTTTCTTTCTTTTGTTTTAGGTTTTAATTACTTAATTACCTTTTTAACCTTTAAAAACTTTATTAATTTCTTCAAAACCATACCATAAACATCCCCTAACCATAAAAGTGGTCTAATTACTATTTAAGTCCATTCAATTTAAAGTTTCATAGCCATTTGACCCTTTTAGCTAATAGAACTCCACTTTTACACTTTTTACGATTCAGTTCTTTTCACTTAATTAATCATGCAAAAATCAAAATTTCTTAACAAAATTTTACCACAACCTTAATATAATCTCGTAAACATTAAAATAATAATAAAATAATAATTTACTTGTCAGATTTGTGGTCTCAAAATCACTATTCTGATTTAACTGAAAACAGGCTGTTATAGGAACACTCGAAGAAATGATGACTTGTTGAAGCACAAGGTGAAGTGATAGGTAAAAAATTAGTATCAAGTGGAGTAAAAAGATAAGAAGTAGGAAGCTTAAATGAAAAAATAGTTTCATGAAAAACCACATCTCTATTTAAAAAGAAAGTTTTTGTTAAGGTTAAATAGAATATCACATTTTTGCACATTAGAGTAACCCATGAATACTGAAGAAATGGCTTTAGGAGAAAATTTATCTCGATAATATGGAGTATTAGCATAACAAAGGCAACCAAAGGTCTTGAAATGAGAAAAAAAATGGTGGTTTATTATATAATAGTTCAAAATGAGTTTTTCAAGCCAAAATAGAGGTAGGTAATCTATTAATGATAAAACAAGCAACAGAAACACACTCTAAAATTTAACAGGAATATTAAAGTGAAAATTGAGAGCTCTAGCAACTTTTAGCAAGTGTTAATGTTTTGGGTATGTAATAGGCCCAATTTGCCCGGCCCGCAATAAACCCAGTAAATAAATAAACCAAATAAATTAAAATAGAAAACCAAATAAAGCCCAAAGATTAAAATTGCCCAAATAGTCCATTTACAATGTTCAATAAACCCAAATTACTCAGCCCAATTACACCCAATTCATAAACGGCCCAAAGGAGCCCAATAATATGAAAGCACCAGAAACCCTAGGGGTTTCTGGAAGACGCTAGAGCAGCAACTGATTGATCCCACGATTGATTCCCACGCACGGCTTCCATGAGCGGATTCCTCTGTACTGCTATTTCTCCACACCTGTAAATGGAACACACGAGAAGGAGAAAATAACAGAATACGCAGCAGATTACAGCAAAGCAATTCAAGTTTTCTTATTTATTTTATTTTCATTTTTCAGCTACAAAAGGGGACTGAATGTACTATGTATTTTTACGAATGCACACTACGCATACTGAAATACACAAGGTGATTTCCGATTCAAGATCTCTAAATGCTTTATTTTCTTTGATTTCATTTTTCTGGATTTGTGGTTCTTATATTCGAAAGAAAAATAAGAAAAATAAAAAAGGGAAAGGGGCTTACCTCGTAAATACGCCGTAGGTCTTCTTCTACTTTGTTGAAATCGAAGTCAGGAGGAGATCTTGAGGCTAAAAATTTCGTCCTCTAGGCTTCAATGTGCAGATTGTTGTTTGGGGGATAGGAATCGGTGGTTTGAAGTGAGAATTTAGGGGTTGGCTAAAGCAGAAAAGAAAGGGCTAGGGTTATTGGCCGTATGTTTAAGTTTTAGCCCTTATAATTTCAATTCCGTTAGTTTATTTTATTTATAAATCATCCTTCATTGTTTAAAGGATATTCATTTAATATTTTTTTTGTATTGAAATTACTTTAATAATTTTGCTTTGTTTAAAAAAATCATTGTTTTGAAGTTTATAATATATTATTTTAACATTATGTATAAAATTTTATTTAAACATTTATATATGTATATACTTATGCACACCTAATCTTTTAATTAAGCTCTCTATTTGAAATAATTATTATTTTAAAATTCATTTAATATTTTTATCTATTTTATTAATTTTGCTTTGTTTTTTTATTTATATAATTATTTTGAATTTGGTTTTATCATATTATATAATGTCTCATGTAAATATTTTTGTGTATATTTGTACATATAATATTTTAGTGGTTAAATTATTGTTCTAAAATTCATATTTTTTGTTTATAAAATTATTGTTTTTGAAATTCTTTATACCGTATTCTTTTAATATATTATCTCATTTAAATATTTTTTATATATATCTATACATGTATAGCAAAATTAATTTAATCTTGTATGCATTTTCATGTTATTTTTATAAATAATTATTTCTAAATATATATATGTTTTGAAAATCTATTATGTGTATTATATCTTATCATGTATTTTTACTATTCTTTCATATTTTATATATTATTTAAGTTATTGTGTATATTGTCATTTTTAAAATGAATTTATGTTTTAAAATATTTTGCATATTATTTGATTCAAATGTTTTATTCTATAATATTTATTTCAATGATTATATATATCCCTAGTTTTTTACATAAATTATTTCAAATTCAACAATTCATTTATAATATATTATGTGTTCATCATTTTAAATTTGTCTTATACATATTATTTTTTTAAAAATTTTTATTTTGTTTTGTATATTTTGCATTTGATTGTGTTGTATTAGGCTATGTATATTATTGTTGTATATTATTTTCGTTTTGTATTACTATTATATTGATTATTCTTCGTCCATACTTGGGAAATTGGTTATATTTTTCTTAGATTGGTTGGATTTAATTGTTTGTTTTGTTAGTTGATTAAATAAGTTATATTATCTTCAATCATCAAGTATCACGTTGTTATGCATGTATATTATCCCATGATAATTATTTTTTCTTTTGGCTTACAAAATGTTGCCTTATGATTTTTTTTTTAAAATCAATTATTCTATTTTATTTCAAATGACTTTGAGATAATCTACAATCATTTATTTAAACTTTTTTGTTAAAAACGAGGTAATATTCAATATTTAGAACTTCGGGAAAACGTGCCCTACCGTGCTGGGTACGATTTTTCGTTGAATTAAATATCTGGATATCCTTTTATAATTTTTAACCTAAAAGTTTTTGAAAGTAAAAAATCAATCATATTTTTGAAGGTATAAAAGATCGTGTCCAATCGTGCTGGATATGATGCTGCATACCTTTGAAACGAGAGAATTTTAACGACCAGCTTGAACCACCCCAATGTTTTAAAAAGGAACCATATTTCAAAATTTTTTCTAAAATCCTAGACATAAGGACAACACTTAATCAATCTGGTACCAATTTTTGGGCATAGTGAGGGTGCTAACTCTTCCTCATACGTAACTGGCTCCCGAACCCATTTTTGAATTTATGTGGACCAAAATTGTTTTAAATAGGAATAAAATGATTTATTAGGTGATCCAATCACACCTAAGCAAAAAGATTGGTGGCGACTCCACATTTTGCTTAAAAAGTCGATCCCCTTTTTTTTTTTATAAAAAATGGTTTCGACAGCTTGGCCACTTCACTGGGGATTGAACAAGAGAGTCAAGCCATAAAATTGATTATTTTCTGTCCTTTTGTCTAAAATTGAAATTCTAATTTTAAAATCATGATTCTTTGTTGCATTTGTTTGCATGATAGTTGTGGTCCAAGACTTGTCGAATAATATGGCATTGCATTGCATGACCGTTGTGGTCATACCTTTTAAGTGGGAGTGAGAAACTATGCCTTCGTGAGGTTTTCACCTCCACACGGGCTAGTTGATTGCTTTCGGGATACATCCGTACTTATGATTTCGTGAGATTTCCATCTCAGCATGGTCATAGGGAAATGTATTCCCCTAAACTGAACTCGATCCATATGAGCCTATAATGGGTGAGGATTGAGGAATCTGCTGGTTCAGGTACCTTTTCCCTAGCAACTTCTAGCAAGTGTTAATGTTTTGGGTAAATTACTAAAATAGTCACTTTTGTTTACCTTAAGTTACAATTTAGTCATTTATGTTTAAAATGCTATGTTTTAATCACTTGTGTTAATGTGTTGTAACATTTTAGTCACTGAGCCGTTAATTGCCGTTAATGATGTAACAGTAAGCTAATGTGGCACGTTAAATCATCATTTCAAACAAAAGTTTTAAGTTAAATTATACAATTGTTCCTCATATTTTTTTCGTTTTGAGCAATTTAATTTTTTTCTTTTATGTTCTTTTAACTTTCCTTTTTTTTCTTTATTTTTCATTCTCTTCTATTTGTCCCTCTATTTTTCTCCATTCTCTATCTTTTTTAACGGAGTTTTTTTATGTTTTCCATTTGTTTAAACTTTTTTGTGTTTATGAAAAAGAAAAGGTGAAAGCTGAAACCAAAATAAAACTTGCTTCGCATATTTTCACCCCAGAATTACAAACCTTCATCGTCCATCATCGCTTTAACGAATCAATTTGGATCTCTCAATGACCTAGTCCACAAGCTCGCCTCATTCAAATACCTCACCAGTCGTGACTTATGGTTGTTCACCCTCAACAAAGTTTCTTAGGCCCGTTCCCTTAACCTCCTAACCAACCCCCACTTCCAACTTATCTATCGTACCTACAATATTCTCGTCCTCTTGAAACTACATTGTTTCACAGATTCTTCAGATGAGCTCTACACTCTTAATGACTAAAATGACAATTAAACAAAACTTACCCTTAACTTTACCCAAACTAGTTTGGTTCCATGCTCCATTTCTCTCTTCGGTTCATCCATGCTCAACTTCCAATCAAGCTTGCTTGGGAATATCCAAGGTTTTGATCAATTTTATCGTATGCTTAATTTCATTCGTCAGAAAAGAAAATGAATAATTTACACGATTCTGTAAAAAATTGGAAACAGAAAAAAAAAATGTTTTGAATATAAAAAATTCAATTTATGTTTAGATTTGATTAAGGATATTATTTTTTATATTGATTCGTTAGATCCAATTTTAGTTTCAATATTAGGTTATATTCAAATCAAGATTTGATTAAGAATGATTGATAATTGGTTTTTAGTGAAATTCAATTTAGGAATCATGTGAAAGAAATAAGGACTTGGTTTATTTGGTGGGTAAAGATTATGTTTCTGTAGTAAAGAATATGAGAAGAAAGAAAAATAAAGGGGAAGAAGAAAAGGAAAATAAAGAATTAAAAAGAAAAAAATTAAATTGTTCAAAAAAATAAAAGTATAGAGAGTAGTTTTAACAAATGGAAAACATAGAGAAATTACGTTAAAAGAAATGAAGAAGGGAGAAAAACAGAAGAAGAATGAGAAGAGAATGAAAAATAAAGAAAAAAAAATTCAAAGAACATAAAAGAAAAATTAAATTGCTCAAAATGCAAAAAAAAAAAAAAATATAGGGACCAATTGTATAATTTAATCTAAAATTTTTATTTGAAATGATTATTTAACGTGCCACATCAAATTTTGTTACACCCTTAATGACAATTAATGCTTAGTGACTAAAATGTTACAACACGATAACGTAAATGACTAAATCGTAATATTTTAAATATAAGTGACTAAAATATAACCTGAAATAAACAAAAATGACTATTTTGACAATTTACCCTAATATTTTTTTATCAACAATTCCATTTTATCCTTAAGCATTATCTTCGGAAAGATGTTATGAGTAATTATAAAATAGATATGGTTAGAAGTTATAATGAAATTGTTCATAAAAAAAATTGTTTAAATTTAGCTGGAAATTGAGTTTTACTAAAACAAGAAGCTGTTTAAGCAAATTACAGCATCACCCTTGAGTCTCTACAAGTAAATCCAAGTCATTCTGAGTGTGTGGAGGCCCAAAAGCTTCAAATCTAGGGACTATCCCCGGAATTTCCTTACACATACAAACTGAAAATGAAACCCAGCCCATCTAGTAGATATGTTTTGTTTTCCCAAATATTTATTTTTTGAGTTAATTGCACCAAAATCCTCAAACTCTGACCTTCTTTTAAAATTGATCTCCAAACTTTAGAACATTCTAAATACATCCTTAAACTATCTATCAATCGAGTTCTTTCATTATTGGAATTGTTAATTTTGTAAGATCTTTTGTGATGTAATCTCATGTCATATGAAAAAATTTACATGTCATTTAATGGTTAAAATAACAGTTTTAATAATTAAAGGATCTGATTGATATAATATATATAATTTAGAGATATATTAAAAAGGTTTTAAAGTTTAGGAAGCAATTTAAAATTTGTTTGGTGGGATGAACTCATATCTTTCTCTCCTGTGTTCTCGGAAGCCAAAGCAATAAATTATTCCCTGAAAACAAACAAAACTTAAGAAATTAGATGTTTCTATCGCAGATCTACTAAAATTTTCGTCTCAGAAAGAACCTTACCCCGACAGAAGAAAAAAAACAAAAAACAAAAACCATCATCCTACATTCTTTTTCAATTTTTTTGAATTTAAGAAACTTTGAGAAGAAAGAAAAGAGAAAAATGAACATATTCAGATTAGCAGGGGACATGACCCACTTATTTAGTGTTCTTGTTTTGCTTCTCAAGATCCATACCATCAAATCTTGTGCTGGCACGTCCAGTTTTCAAATATTTACTTCATTTTCTTCTGGGTTCATTACATTTCACTGCATTTCATTTTGTATTTTTGAATAATTTACCGCTTTAAGATTACAAAAATGGAATTTCAAGGTTATATTGAATGTGGGGTTCTGTTAATTAGTTGTCTTGTTTGAGTTGTTGTACATGGCATTCAATATCCAAATTGGAATCTTGTGAAACGTGGATGTGTAGCTTAATGAAAATGCGACATTTTTTTTTCCTGTTAGTCGGAAAGGAATTCGTGTATTTTTCTGAATGGGCTTTTAATCATTTGAATGTATATAAATTGTGTATCTGAAGTTTTAGAAGCAAGGATATATGATCATGTAGTACCTTAGTTTTAAATTAAATCAAACTTGGAAACTGTCGTGAACTGAAGACTTGAATACAAGTAATTTGTCACTCCATTGGAATCTTTTGCTAGTTGTTGGATTTAATGAAAATATTTAGATAGAGGTCCAAGGGGTTTGTATTAGGTAGATTTGGGAGGGTTCATGGTTTGTTAACTTGGACTTCCTAAGATGGCATCTTATTTTTGCTTGTTTTCCTTCTATCTGTCGCTAGAAATATGTAGGGATTTGAAACAGTACTAGTATTCTTCTGGCTAGGAGATTTTGTGGAAATCAAAAGGCAGATTAGATCATGTAGAATTATACAGTAGGTTTGTGGTTTATATTTTTGCTGGCCTCAGATTTCTTGACAAACTAGATAAACCATATATGATAAGGCCTAAAGCTACAGCTGTAGCTGAGGTAGTTTTTGGTTTTTCCTCTTGTTATGAGGAGTTGGTTTGGGGTCAATGCTACCTAACTTTAGACTTGCTTGATTGGCTTATGGGGAAGTTTTCTTTTTCTTTTCTTGTTTCCTTTTAAATGTAACTATGGGATAGGATGACAGAAGTATTCATGGGTGGCTATAGCCATTTACTCTTTGGAAATCAAGGTTGTCACTATAAGAAGTTAGATTTCGATGGCTTTGGATATTTTATCCTTGATGCGATTTCTTATATTTGTGCAGGCATTTCCTTGAAGACTCAGGAACTTTATGCTACTGTCTTCACTACTCGTTACTTGGATTTATTCACTACTTACATTTCTCTCTACAACACAATCATGAAGCTAATATTCCTGGGGAGTTCTATCTCAATTGTATGGTACATGCGACATCACAAGATGGTTCGTAGATCTTATGATAAGGACCAGGATACATTTCGCCATTATCTCCTTATGCTGCCTTGCCTATTGCTTGCCCTTCTTATAAATGAGAAGTTCACCTTTTTGGAGGTATTGAAATCTTTCTTCCTATTACAATCAGGTTCTGTGTGCTAAGTTTATTCCGGTCAACTTAGAAACTATATTACAGTGTGTTTATGCTAATTATTTGTTGAGAGATTATCAGGCTCTATTATTTTTCAGACTATAATTTCATCTATTGGTATTTGTCTCTAAATATTGGTTGAGCAGGTCATGTGGGCATTTTCCTTATACTTGGAAGCAGTAGCCATACTTCCTCAGCTTGTATTGTTGCAAAGGACTAGAAATATTGACAACTTGACAGGACAATATGTGTTGCTCCTTGGGTAAACTCCGCTCTATAAATCCTATTCAATTTCAAGTTTGCCATGATTTTATTACATTGCCTTGAAGGACGCTTACTTCCGTGCTTTCATTTGCATATAGTGTTGCTTCATTTTGTATTAGGATATGCTTAGTTGAGTGGAAAAGTGGAAGGATGAAAAGAGGCGAGTGGAAAAAAAAAATTCTGAGTGTGCTTGGTAAAAAGAAAAAATAAGAGAAAAGAAAATAAGGAATATGGCCATTTGCCATTCCTTATGCATAAAAACAAATCATTGCAAATTGGAATGATAAGCGGAGAGGAAATGAAAACGGTGCAAGTGTGCATTTCACAAGATTATGCATTTTTCATAGAACTTTGTTTTCTTTCCTCCTATTTTTCAACTCTACCATGCAATGGATGTAAAGAATTTTTTTTCCCATTTTTCCATCTTTCATACCTTGTACACCAATGGAAAGAAAAAATAATTTTTTTATCCCCCCTCGAATTTTTCATATTTCCGATTTTCATTCCACTTTACCAAGCATCCTTAGTTTGGTGGGGGAGAAAAAAGCACGAGAAAGTCTCTAAATTGAGTTGTCATCTTATTTTCTCTTGATTGCTGCTGATTTTCTTTTTGAGGAAAAGCTGATATGATTTTATTTCAGATAGAAGATTTTGTTTTGAAACGTAGTTAATTGCACCTTGATATTGTGCTAGTACAACTGATGTTCTTATGTATTATCTGTTTCATGCTTGAATGTTGCTCTTATTCTATATCCACTATTACCAGAAGTTAAGAGATTAGACAAGCTCAAATCATCCATTATAAGATTTCTAGCAGTTGCATTAAGTTGTTAAGGCAAACCAAAAGTGAGGATCTCCCTTATTTGATTTTGACCAACTCATGTTGTAAGCAACGGTGGAAGTAAAGAAAAGTTCAAGAAAGCAGTTTGTTCAACATGTTGAATTACAAAAGTGACATTTCCTGGAATTCATTAAACTAAAATGGCTATGATCTGTAACCATAGCCTCCATTAAGTTATTGGAGAAAAAGATTAGTAAAATACATATTGTTGGGGTTAGTATAGATGAGGTTGGCATGAGAATATGTATTCCATGAAATGTTAGGAGCAATGTTAGATCTCGAGATTCATATTCATTTTGTCTTTAATCCTTCTATCTGCTGTTCTTTGAAAAAAAACTGGGGGATGGCTGGATGGGGGATAACTAGCATGTAACTACTTTTTCACTCGGCATTTATTTGAGTTTTTATAATATGATTTCTGATGTACCCTTAACCAAACTACCTTCGGTTTCTTTCCTTTTCACGACCATGGTACATGTTGACTCAAGATACCTTAAACTTGAATATTGCCTTTGGTTTTGCACGTACAGATATACATGTATTGTCTTAATAAGTCACCTGGTTGACTAAATGTTTAATTCTTGGCAAAAGACTAATATACTTCCTTTCTTGCAGTGCGTACCGAGCTCTCTATGTTTTGAACTGGATTTATCGGTACTTTACTGAAGAGAACTATGTCCACTGGATAAGTACGAATTCAATACCCCACAGGAACGTGGGTTTATGAGAATGTTTTTAGCAATTTATTCATTTTATATTATAAACTTGTTTCTAACACCTTGTTTATATGATTGCTCTTTCAGCTTGGGTTTCAGGGATTGTCCAGACATTGCTTTATGCTGATTTCTTCTACTATTACTTCCAAAGGTAAACACTTTTCATCTACATTGCTTTTGACTTCTCATTTTTGTTGAATTATCTGTGCACAACATCAATGTCCAATGCATATCTAAACATAGCTATGAGAATATAACCCTCCAAGTATCTTCTAAGAAGAAAAGATACATAGAGAAAATCGAACACACTTATGTGGAAGCACCATTTCCAGGCACTTACATCCTAGTCACTCTGTAAAACACTTCATACTTGTGTTGATAATTGTAATAAATCTGAGTATCTTTCTATGAATGCAGTTGGAAGAACAATGTAAAGCTTCAGTTACCAGCTTGAGACATGAATGGTGCAAGTTTGTAAGTAGCATACATAGATATAAGCTGGTCTGATTTTGATGACTGGTGCTCAGCATTCTTTAGGCTGCCCTTTGTTTGGGGTGTTCTTTTTGCAAGCATGTAAGCAACATGGTGAATACCATATGCCTTGAGAGAGATTCTGGTGCATATTCTTTATATAACAGCTCAACGGATAAGTGTTTGACTGACATTGTCTTACTGTGGATACTTTGTGAGGCCAAAAGGTTTTTTCAGGTAAAAATACAATGGAAGCTCTTATATTAGGAGCCAAATTGCATTTTGCCCCTTCTCCTAAAAAAATAGGCAAATTAGTCTCTGTACATTAAATCAAAGAGCATACTAGTTCTTTTGTTAAAAATTTTATCCATTTCTACTGTTAAAAATTGGTCCCTGTATGTCAACATGAGGTATACGTGATATTTCACGTGTAATTATCTTGTTATTTTATCTGTTATACCAGTTTTTAACCAAAAAAATGGATGAAATTTTTAACAAAATGGATCAGTTTGCTCATTGCACAAGGCCAATTTCGGCCCAATCCCATTGACAAATAAATACATTAAACCAAATACCCCATCCTTAACCCGTTTGCACCCTGGCCTAATAGCCTAAACCAACCCTTACTTAACAGACTCACTAACCCAACCAAATTAACAGCCCATAACATACTAACCCAAACTAACCCAATAACCCGAGTGGCCCACTAAACCTAGCCCAACAGACATCAGAAACCCTAGCTGAGCCTACCCATACCCCTTCCCACTTGCGCCGCAACCCACTTGCCCCCATCAGATTCTGCCAGCGCCATTCCCTGGCACCACCGACCCAATCACCTACTCCACCGCCAAAGTCACCTCAGCTCTGGCTATACCTGCAGAACGAATGAAACACGCAACATCAACAAAAAAAGAAAGAAAAAGCAACAATATGTAAAGGCTATAAAAAGCCAATTGATTTTCTGAAAAGGGGTTCGGATTTTCTTCTTGTTCTTAAAAAATAAAACAACAGAAAGGTTTAATTATAGAAAGAAATTAGCAGTTCAATAGGTGTTCAAACACAAAGATAACATCTCAGCAACCAAACACAGACATTAAAACCCAAGGTAAGTAAATTTCATTTCAGTTTCTGATTTAGGGTTAGTCTTGCATAAATATAAGATAAATAATAAAAAGCAAAAAAAAAAAAAAAAAAAAAATACCTCCCTCTCATTGTGGTATGCAGCGCTTGCTGCCAAGCGACGACAGTGGTCCGGCGACGACGACCGATGACTTGATCCGTGGCCGAGCTCCCCTCTCTCTTCCCTTTCTCTCTTCTCCCTTCTCTTTCCTTTTTTTTTCTCTGCTGGTGACAAATGAGATTTTTTTAAAATTTTTTTAACTTATATAGGGGTCCAAAACGCACCGTTTTGGACCCCCCCTTTAAAGCATAAAACGGCGCCGTTTAGGGCCCTGGGTCGGGTCGACCCGACCCACCCGCTCAGGATCCGCGTGTTTTTAAGCGGAGGGGCTAATTGCGCTTTCAGCCCCTCCGCTTTTCTGGGATTCTACAATCAGGTTTTCTTATTCAAAAAATCGGCCCTACAATTTTTTCACGGATTTGGATTTAGTCCCCATGCATACGCAGCGTTTTAGATGCTTGGGGATATTGCGCTTTTAATCCGCCAGAGTTGTCCGCGTGTTCCAATAGGCCCTTCCTTTTTGTTTTCCTTTTAAATTCGCCCCTAAATTCTGTCCTCACTCCGATTTCATCCTTTTTCATTTATTTTCTTTCTTTTACATATTATTGATATTATCATTATTATTTTTATTAATATATTGATTATTTTAAAGTATTATTATTATTATTAATTGTTATTTCTAATTTAGCATTATTATTATTAATATATGTAAATTATATATATGTATATACATTCATACATTTATATAGTACTATCTTAATTATTTTATTTTAATAATACTATTATACTATATTTGTTTTTATATATCTCATTATATTTCTAGTATTATTATTAGTAGTAGAATTTCATTTCTAATATGTACACATTTCTAATATTGTATTGTATATTCCTAATACTATTGTTTATATATATATATATATATATATATGTATATATATATATATATATATATATGCATATATGCATGTATTTATTTATAAAACACTAATGTTTTTCTTTTTCATATTATTATTTCTAATATATGTATATATTTATATATTTATATATTATACATATATTTTTAATATTATTTATTGCATACTTCTTCACTATTCACACTTTTTTTTATGTATGTGTATATTTATAGTATATATAAGTATATGTTATATAATATTATAATAGGTTTCTTTTCCCATGTGTACACATCATCTAAATATTAAAGTTTTAGATTATTTTTATATGTATATATATTTTTCAATATCGTATTTTTACATATCATATATATTTCATATATATATTTCTAATACTATATTATATTTTTCATATTATATCATGTACATATACATATATATATTTTTGTTGTGTATATACTCTTAATATTTTGTGTGTTTTCATTGTTGGCCGGTTTTCGACATTATTATTATATTTAATCTCGCAAGTATAGCTAGTATTTTTATTGTGATGTATGTTCTTTGCTCCAACGTATTTTACCCTTTTATTTTTATTCCATATTAATTTTGTTTTACATTGCTTCAAAAATCACATTCTTGTTTTCTAATTAATTTCGATAATCAAGGCAATATATCGATTTAACATTAAGTCGTAAATCTCATCGCTATGTTGGATGGAATTTATCGGCTTGTGTTAAAACGATATATCCTTTCCAAGAACCAAAAATTAAAAGTTTTCGTTTTTTTTTCTTCCATCGGATCACGATTGAATTTTACGTTGAACTCGTATTTTAAAAAAAAAATAATAATTACAACACGTGTTTATGAGATACCAATTTTTGGGCGTCGCGAGGGTGCTAATACCTTCCTCGCACGTAACCGACTCCCGAACCCTAATTTTTCTCTGACTTTTAACGTAGACCTTAACTCGGCCTTTTGCTCGTTTTTAAAGAAAAATCTAATAGGTGTCCGATCACACCTAGAAAAAGGATCGGTGGCGACTCCCGGTTTATTTTAAAACTAAATTTAAATTTCCAATTTTCCAATAAATCGCCACAATTTAGCAACCCGAATCCACAAAATTTTTACGTCGCTACACTCATTAATCTAACATATAGGGACTGATTTGCTCATGTTTTGAATAAAAAAAAATGTAATCTGACTACAGGGGCATCCATGATAGTTTTGCTGATTTTTTTCAACTTATTCACATCTTTATATGTGAAAACACGCACGTCCACACACACAAAAGAGAAGGTAGATTATGTGCAACGTTCAACATCATTATTCATCTCGTAAGGGGGAAAAAAATCTCTTGGCTGTGTTAATAATCACTTGATTACCTCTGGTTGTAAAATTTCAATCATCAATGACGATCCAACCAACCCACTGTGAATATACGTATGTATGTATATATATATATTCGTTTTAATGGCAGGTGCTATTGATATTATCAAACCAAAAATATTAATTTATTTAATAAGCTTTATAAAAATATTGATAAAATATTTGTCATTTTATTACATCAATATAAAATATGAATTTAATTTCACAATAAAAATAATAAAAATTTGAAGCATGATATCGATAAAAAAAATATGTAATCTTGATCTATTTTTACTTTTTTATATACATTTACAGTTGAATAATTTAAAATATGAATATAATTATACTTTATAAAATTTATTAAATAATTTGATGAAATAATTTTAAAAACATATAATGGCTAATTTAGTTCAAAGTTAAATGTTTTAAATTATAATCCTTATATTAAGTATATAGTTTCACTTAGGTATTAATAAAGATTATGATATTTATATAAATATATATATTTTACTTAGTTAATAAGTTTTATAAATTATTTAGTTGTAATTATAAAATTACTATCAAATTTTATTATCAATTATTTTTTTATGTATATACCATGTATTATTTTATACATAATATTTTTCACTTGTATTATAAGTTTTTAGTACTTTTATTTTTATATTATTAATCAACTAGAAAATGTTATTATTTATTATTATGTTATAAACAAGTTGAAAATTAATGATGATTTAACATAATAAGATTTTTAACCTGCCATGCAATTAAATGAATTAACCTACTAAATATCATGTTTAAAAGAGCACAGTATAATTTCACTTCGATATTGTAAAAAATTATGGTATATAATTAATAAATTTTCTACAATTTTGTTAGATATTTTTAATGCTATTGGTATTTACAAATAATGTATTATTATATTATTTATCATATATTACTATTCTATAATTATATTAAATGTTATTAAAAAATTATGAATATAATCATTCAACCATTTGAGAGGTTTGAACTCAATTATCGAATACTATTAAAATTGGACACTAACATTAATAGTATAAAAAAACTAATCACCTAATTATTAAACACTAACGTGATACATTTTAGATGACACATAATGTTACCAATTTCCTAATATACCACATCACATTATCCAAATTTTACTATAATTTTGAAATCAAAAGAAAATATTTATTCTTTTTACCACTTAATTTGTAAACAAGTTTTATTTTGTTATTTATAATAATTTTATATCTATTGATAATTGTGAATTGTTGAGTGGCTTAGTCCAAAAATTAATTAACTATTCTCTAATCTATCATGATTTGTTATTTTGCTATGATTTGTTAAATCCTATATTTTACTAAAATTTTTAAGGAATTTTAATTAAATTAATAATAGTTTAAAATACATATTAAAAGAAAAATCACTTGATATTTAAATACAATAAAATTCTAAAATAAAAGTATAATCGCTAATTATGATACAAAAGAATTTTTATATTGTAATTAAGGTATATGGAATTTCAACTTCTGTAATTGGCTTAGTAATTAAGAGTTGCTTACTTATAAAATTCACCCAGCTTCAAACTTTTGAAGAGCAAGTGGTAAGCTTTTATTTGGGTAGCTCTCTTTAAATATAGTGTGTGCGTGTGTATGGTGTAAGTATGTCTCTACTGTGGGTGTCTGAATACTAACTATTTAATTATACATTATTAAAAGAAAAAGGGGATTGATTAGTAGTATGACAATGACAATGTGGTTTTACTTGAACAATTTAAGCTTTGTTTACTACTGTGATATTTTAACCCAAAAATTGATTTAAAAAAAATAAAAAAGTAACTTTTTAAACCAAACCTTAATTTTAAAATGAAAATCTAACTCAAGCAAAAAAGCCGAAATTTTTAGGTTTTGACTTTTGAAAAAATGTTTTTTCAATTATCTTTTTATCCCCTCATTAAATCTTATATTTTATAATATCATATGTAAAATTGTCATTTTATATTCTCAAAAATATTTTTTAATAGCATTAGTAAATACTATCAAATTTTCTAAATTAATTTTTTAAAAGTTTTTTTCACAACACTTTTCAAAAACATTTCTTATCGTTAATGGTAAACTAGCCCTTAATTGTTTTTTTCTTTTTAAAGTTTTGCTGAGTTAGCATCAGTTGAAAAATGTATGTATTGGTAATTGTCCATGGGCTGGGCTAGGTCGAGGCTTGGTTCCACAAAATTTTCAAGTCTAGGCTCATTTTTGGGTCGAGTCAGTCCATTTTACTATTAAAAAATTAATAAAATATTTACAAATGTATATATTTAATGGATTGTTTATATATTTTTATAATTAAATTTAATATTAAAATATTTATATTATTTAAATTAAATTCAAATTAGACTGAGTCGACTCAAAGTGTATAAATCATTATTTAAGTCTAACCCAAACTAGACCAATCAAACCGACTACCCTGTACTTTGACAAGTGTAATTGGGACCACAAGCCAAAAGCAAACTATTAATGTTGGAGCGCCTAGATCCATATAAACCCTATTAGGAAATTCCTTACTTTCTTATGTGAGATCTAAGTCCCATACTTTACAATTAACACATAACAATCCACTACGCTTCGCAGCTCTGGTGCCTACGCAATCTAGCTTTGGACTAGCTTAATTTAGTCTCGAGCGAACACTCCAATGCTAGCGTCATCACCCGCGCCGCACGATTGCAATTGAGAAACATGATGATTGGCTTTGATATCAATTGTTACAAACCTTTTGAGAATCACACTCTAAAAATTAACTATTGAGGTTGGAGAGTCTAAGTCCAGATAAGCCCCCCTCGAAATTCCTTTATTTTTTTATGTGGGATCCAAGTTTCATACCTTGCAATTGATATATAATACTCAACTAGATATGGAAAGAGATGAAAAAAAAGAGTTCTCTTTTTAAAAAAAAAAATAATTCTTTAAATTTTTTAGGAAAACCTAAACTTTTCAACCCAAAAAACTAGAAAACTATGAGTTTTCCAGCTTTGAAGTCAATGAAGATACCAAACTCAGAAAATAGAGGGGAAAAAGGAACTATTTTAAAGTAAAAGTTTTTTTTTTTTTTTTGGAAATTCATAGTAAAAATGATTGATAGTGTAAAAATCTTGATTTTTATAGTTGAAATTGAAGGGAAATTTTCACAATTAGTTTCTGCGTGTCTTTTAGTTACTTTTTATAAATGCTTCCACTCCTATTAATTGTAACATAAACCCATTTAGTTTTACATTTCTTCAAAAAATTGAAATCTTGTCACCTATATTTGCAAAATAAATCCTTTCACCTTTTTATTGCTTTTTAAAAGGGTCTTTTGCCTTTATAAATACCCGAATCAGTCCCTCTGCTTTCACATTAATTCATAATTTTGAAAATGTATTTCTTTACTCTATTAATCTTTTTTTTTTAATTCTTTATTAGTTTTTTTTTTTATCTTTTTCTTTAATTTAACTTCTTATTTAATATACTTATATAAATGTTAGTTTATAATGTTTTTCCAGAACTTGTTTTTTAATGATTATTTGAATAAATATCTATTTAAAAAAAATTACTCTGATGTTTAATTTGCTTTTATTTAATTTTGATATTATCTTTGTTAATTTGGATTTGAATATTAAATGATTTTGACTTTTTTTAAAATTATGTAATAGTTATTTTAATATCTAAGTTGTATGTTGACTCTATTAATTTAAATGTATGCTTTAACATGGATTATGAATTTGTATGGTAATTTATAGTGTTTTAAATTTTGGTATATTGACTTTAGGTGTTAATTACTTGCATCCCTTGCTTATGTTTTGATTTAGGTGCCCCTGAATTAGTTTTGATTTTGCATAATTCAGTTGATAAATTTGGTGTATTTTAAATTATTCATTATAAGATTTATTTTAGATATAATGTGTGAATCGGATAAATTAATAATTTTGATTTGCTTTTAGTGTACACTCAATGATCCTTATTTTCATCATTCTATGTTTACTAGTTAGGTTGAATTGTACTTTGATGAATACTTTTTTTTTTCATTTCTTTTGAATTTTTTTTTTGATATAATATCTAAAACTATTCATAACTCTTTTCCAAATCTTAAATAGGAGGATAAACGCACTTCAACGTGCTTGAACCCTCATTCTTCGACATTGACAACAATACTGATGCCAACTGAGCTAAAATTTAATCGATTATTTCTCTTGAAATTTTAATTGAACATATACCATAATTACCATAGTTGACTTTGATTTAATTTTGTATTTTTTTCTTAGAAAAGAAAAGCTTGATTTAATTTGTATGTTCTTCTCCTTAAGCTTCTCTTTCACCATTTACATCAACTAAACAATACCCAATACAATTCAAGTTGCTTTGGCTAAAAATTAGATTTGTGACTTTTCATTTGTTTACTTTTTGATTTTTGGGTGTATTGTAATGATAATTGTGACATGGATATGGCTATGTGGAGATGGAGAAGATAGCAATGGTTTTATTATTATTATTATTATTATTATTATTATTTTGTTGGCTAAGAAGAAGACGAAGAAGAGAATTTGTGGGGAAGAAGATGAAAGAGGAAGACAGAAAAGAATTGAATTAAAAATATTTTTATTTTTATTAATTTAATTTTTAAAAAAAAAAGAAAAAAAGAATTTGAATAATTTTTTTATTTGTTTTGAATTTTTTATATATTTATTTTAGAGTTTATATATTGTAATTTCTTTCAATTTTATAAATTTATAAGATTATATGAATTTTTCTATATTTATTTTTGTTTTTTATAATTTTTAAGGCATATATTTTGATAAAAGGAAAAATATTTTATGAATGTCAAGTGACACTTTTTCATTGGCTAAAACATGACATGTTACATTTTTTTTATCGACCAAAATAGATCAAATGTTTTTTTTTTTTTTTTGTAACATTTATTAAAATAAGGATTAAAAAACATAATTTAAGCATACTTCAAGTATTAAATTGGAACACAAAAAATTTAAGTAGTAATATGAAATATATATTTGAGAAGGCAAATTGTAAAATAAGTTTAAGTTGTGTGAACATGTTTACTTAATTTAATTATTTGTTTCAGCTGTACATATTTAATAAAAACAAATAATTCCATTTAAACCTTAACTACAAAAAATAGAATGGTGAACACAAGGATGACTAAGTTGACGTTAAAATGAGAAACATTAATATTTTATTTCTATTTATAGTTATATCAATTTTTTAAAATAATGCTAAATAGTTTTCAAAGTAAAATTTTAATTTCTTGCTAACATTATTTTTTCCATAATTTTGTGGTCTTAGTAAATTAATTAAAGAAATATTTGTTTGGAAGTGGAAGAGAAAGCAGTAGAAATATTATAAAAATGTATAGAATGAGGGGTGTAAGATAATTGAATAGCTAAGTGAGGAGGTTGGAATGATGAAGATATTCCGTGACAAGTAAAATATTAAACTCAAACACTTTTTAGAAATTACATTCTTTTATCCCATCATTTTGCACCTATAATAAGCTTATTGTACCATTAGATAATGGTTTATTTCACATTCAAGCATCATAAAAATATAATTTTATTATAAAAAAAGCTTAAAATATAGTTTTTAAAAAATATATACATATTGTTATCTTCAGAAAAGACACAAAAATAAATATAAAATTAAAACAAATGAATATTAACAATTATAATATTAAAACAAATTAATTTAACAATATATATATATATATATATAACCTATAACAAATTACTAATAACATTATTTAAATTTTATTAATTAGTGACTTCAAAAACTTGCCTTTGTTTACCGTTGATACTTATTGCCGACTTCACCGCAAGTGATGTTGATCATTGGTTAGATGTATACCAAAATCATATCCGACATGGCAATTTAATTACCCATGAATACGTCACCGAGCACAAGGACCGGAGTAACATGGTATATTTCCATTGCCAAAAAAAAAAAAAAAGTATGTGTGGATGGGTATAGTACAAGGGAAGGAAGCAGCATCCATCATGTATTGTGTTTTATGCAAAATGAGGTGACTTATGATGTGAGAATGGTTGGTTGGACAAGCTTGCAATGAAGACTTTGATCCCAGTAAAACGACGAAAAATAAATGTGAAGGAGAGAGCTCAGTCATATCGATTGCAACTTATGCATTTCATACATGCATGGTAGGTATTGAGCAAATGCATGTAAAACTTCATACGAATGCCTAACCCTTGGCCCCCAACAAGGTGCTGTCTCCCCTCCCTTTAATCTCTCTCTCTCTTTTTTTTTTTTTTTTTCTTGTCTCTCTGTCTTAATCTTTACAATTTAATAATGTCTACATTTCTATTACAAGACTCCGTAAATTCTTTCTTTGGCAGTCGCTAGTAGATTCTCAATTATTTCTTTGGTAGTCCCCTAAGTAAGTGGAAAACTATAGTTCTATATGTACACCAAATTTGTGAAGAGACTCAAGTTTAATATAAAATTACAAGCAACCGATGTGGGATAAATACCACTTTAAAGTCATTTGTCACTCGGTAAGAAAAGTCACAGCTTGTTTCGACAAGTGTTAGATTGGTTGTCTTAGTTTGCTAAGATTTATCAGTACATAATTGACAAGAGGGAAAAGCTGATTGTTTAAGGGACAGCAGGGTGCATAAGAGCTGTTCCTTTTACAATGGAGGATGTTAGAGATACAATTGTTAGCCAAAACATCATTTTTCAATAACCACTATCATGTTCAAAGCGAGGCAAGGTTAGAAGTATGATGAAGGGCATATAATTTTAAAATTTCCAATAATATTAAAAAAAAAAGGGAATATTAAGAGAAGTTTATAAACCATATTATTTAATTGTAATTATAAAATATATTTAATTTTTTAAAAGAAAATTAAAAGGCCTTCGGACTTGGGGGCTAGATCGAAATTCGGGCAAAGTAAAGTTTTTTACTCTCCTAACTTGAACCAATAACAAATAATTTAGTTTTGAATATTATTAGTATTGCAAATAATATATAAATTTCTTCTTCCCAAATTTAATATTTAGATCACTATTAGTGTTGCATATGTATAAATTTAATATTAACTAAAGATTTAATGTTAAAATATTTATAATTTAACTAAAATAATCAAAATTGGTATAAACCTTCTTCTTTTTTTTTTAAAGTAAAAGCGGTATAAACTAGTTTCATATCACAATATTACACACATTAACAAAAGAAAGATACAAAGTTTGCGTTAAATAATATAATCAGAACCAAAATACCCATCCAACCTTAAAGGTTGGCTTAATATTTGAGAGGATATAATATATATATATATATATATATATATATATATATATATATATATATATAAAAACTAGTTTAAAATATGTTCAAGCTTAAACTTCTATTGGACAAAATATGTTAGCGAACAAATACAAATACAAATAAGCAAATATTTATATAAAATAAAATAAATATTTATATTTAAAATATCAAATACGAGAAATCAATTAAATAAATAAGATTATGAAAAACCATAAATCGAATAAGGAATCGAGTTTTACAAAATGTTGAGGCCTGTTTTATACAGTTTCCTTAAGACAAATTTAACTGCTCCTATGGTACTTAGAGAAACGTTGGTCGACTGTCTCCTAGGATATAACAATACGATAATCGAAGCAATAACACCTCTACAGTGATCAACGAACAAACCTTGCCTTCTTCTATCACTGAAAGCATTGGAAAATATGGAGAGGAAAAGAGAAAGAATTTTAGAGAGCAAAATAAACTCGGTGTGAGTAGAGTGTGAGTGCCAAAAATTTTGAAGAATTCTTAGGCTTTTATAGGCATTTAATATGGAAGAATTTTGGAAATATCCATGAATAAAGACACAAAATCTAAAGGAGCAATTCAATCAATTTGATTAAAATCAAATCAAATTGATTGGAATCAAATAAAATCAAGATATATATCCTTCTAAATTAGATTTTGTATATTTACTGAGAAAAAATAAATTTCGTATTGAGCTAAAATATCTATAGGCCCATTTTGGGCCCGACCAATCCAAACATTTCGCATCACCAATGTCATACGATTGCAGCCCCAACCCCGATGGGTTTAAATCTACACCCCCTACACACAAGACAAGGTTTCAAGCTTAATTATTCAATTATTTTTTAAATGGGTTCTCATATATATACACATCTCACACTTGGTATTCAAGCAATGTAGGATCTAAAATTTTCTTTTCCTCAACAAACATTCACAAGTAGCTTACTTTGAGCATCAATTTCTCATTCATCACGCAACCGTTTTGAGCATATGATAAACCATTATAAAGGTCTCATGGAGTAGAATATAAAACCATAATTTTATGATTCAACTCTCCACTTTTACCAATTGAGAATATGCCTCAAAATTTTCAAAAATTACAATTTTTCCAACTACTTCAATATCCAAAGCTCGAACATGGTCCAACCCAACATATTTTCAAGTTTACAATATGTTTTGTTTTCTTTTATGTATCATATAATTTATATCAATGAAAATTAAATATAAGATTCTACAATATAAATATTTAAAATATTCAATAAAAGGAAAAAAATATTAATGTGTTGGTAGTAAAAGAAATGTGTATTGTAATACTTCAATTTTGCCCGGCCCATTGGAAGCCAAGGCATAGTCCAAAAATAAAAAATAATAATAATAAAAGTTTTTAACAGTCCTTTTACAAATGTTAAAAACCAGTAACCCACCTAAACCTACCCATTACTACCCAAAACCCTAAATACACCTGAAGCCTAATTCCAAACAGCCCAAACTCATCAAACTCATTATTACCTCGTTCGCCTAAACCCAATCCTAGGCCTGCCCAAACCCAGTAAGCAACAACCCAATAGAGCCCAAATTCGAAACACCAGTGTTACAGGCCAATTTTGGGCCATATCCAAACCCGGAGCCCAGCTACCCAAGACCCACTACAAACCCATTAAATCAACCCACCCAAAAAAAAAAAACCCAAACATAACCAGCTAATCCAACAGACCCTAGCCCAATATCCACTAAAACTACAAGCCCAAAATTAAAACCCCAAACCAGCCCAAATACAACTTAAAATCAGAAGACTAAAAAACCCTAGTTGTGCCGCCTCTGTCCCATCCATCTGCCACCTCCTGCCTGCTGCAGCACCGCCCCATCACCTCCACCGCCCTCAAGTTTCACCTGCAAATTAAAGAGGAGTTACAAGCAGTTGAACAGAGATCAGTTGTAAATGGCTATAAAAGCCTTTAAAAAATTCTATGTAAAGGGGGGATGAAAAAAGTGAAAAAAAAACAGAAACGAAAAAGGGTAGATCCAACCATCTTAATACGAAAAAACAATAGATTTCATACATCAAAAAATATATACAAACACCAAATCAGTGAACTTCAAGAGATACGAATCAAAATCAGAGAAGAGGAGGTGATATTCCGCCCTTTAAGCTTTAAATCTTTTTACCTTTTTTAGGATTCTTTTTCTTTTCTTCTTCCATACAAGCAAATACAAACGTATATATAAACTACAAGGAAAAGGAGAGAAAAATACCCTTGTTTTGAGGTTCCGGCCACCGCCCACGGTGGCCGGCGGTGACGGAGCTACGGCGGCACACAGCCCCCCTGGCCGGTTTCTGGGTTTCTCCAGAGACAAAGATCACCCTCCCCTTTTTTTTTTTTTTTAAACCTGAATAAAAATGAAAATTTTAAAGGAATTTTTGACTTTTAAAGGCCCCCAAAACGACGCCGTTTTAGGGCTAGCCTTCAATGCCCAAAACGGCGTCGTTTAATCACTTGACCCGTTCGTCGACCCGACCCGCTCCAAGGATCCGCGTGTTTTTCATCGGAGGGGCCAATTGCACTTTTAGCCCCTCCGCTTTTTCCATGCTTTACAATCGGGTTCTCCATCGTTTTAATTTAAGTCATGTAACTTTTAATGCTTTTCAATTTAGTCCTGTATTAGGCGCTGTGTTTTGACGAATGGAGATATTGCTGTTTTGGCCCCTCTAAAGGATGTGCATGTCATAATTTCGTCCTTTTTCTTTAATTTTATTTCAGATCAGCCCCAACGCTTTGTTTTATATTTGATTTTAGTCTGTTTTTGTTTATTCTTGGTATTTTATTATAAAGGCTATTATTATTATTATCATTATTACTATCTTTATATTATTATTATGTAGTATTTGATATTATTTTTGATAAATATTTTTACTATTATTATCATTTTATGCTTTGTTATGTAATTATATATTTACAATACGTATATATATATACTTAATATATTTGTATATACCTAGGAAATATTATTACCTTTTATATGTATACATTATCTAAATGCTTTAGTATTATGTATATTCTTCATATATTGTATATATGTATTCTTTATCTAAATTTCACATGTATTATGTTTTTAATGTCATACTATTACATTTTAATATTATATTATATACATATATATTATAATATTATATTTATATATATTCTTGTGTATACATTTTAATATTATTGGTTATGTATTTTTTATTCTGTTATATGCGCATTTTTTCTATTATATTGTATTTTTCTAATACTATTATCCATATATGTATTTATACGCAATAATTTTATTATTATCACTTCTAAGGTATGTATATATTGTATATGTCTATGTAGCATATTAGTGAGTCCATTTTTATATAGTTAATTATTTCTAATGTATATGCACATATCATTTATGTGTTATATATATTATATTCTTTTTCAATATTGTTGCATTATTGCCCTATTTGATATTTACCTCAACATATTTTTAGTTTTCCCATTTATTTATTTTTTATTTCATCTCCATTTTGTTTTATATTACTTCAAGAATTTCATCCATGTTTTTTTAATTAATTTCAATAATCAAGGCAATATACCGATTTAACATTAAGTCATCGAGTTCATCGCTATGATGGGTGAATGTCAATTGGCTCATGTTAAAACGATATACCCTTCTCAAAAACCGAAATAAACTAAAATTTCTCGTCTTTTTAATCGGATCACAACTAAATTCTGCATTGAACTCTTATTTTGAAAATTAAGACAACACGTGTTTATAAGATACCAATTTTGGGTGTCGCGAGGGTGCTAATACCTTCCTCGCGCGTAACCGACTCCCGAACCCTAATTTTTCTCTGGTTTGTAACGTAAACCTAAACCTAGCCTTTTATTTTTGAAGAAAAATCTAATAGGTGCCCGATCACACCTAGAAAAAGGATCGGTGGCGACTCCCGGTTTATTTTAAAACCAAATTCTCGTTTTCAAAGTTTTTTATAAATCGCCACAATTAGTGGCCCGAAACCAAAATTTTTACGTCGCTACAGCTGGCGACTCCGCTGGGGACCCGGTTTTGAGAGTCGAGTCAAATTAAACACGTTTTGGCAAAGTTTTCAAATTTCCTTGTTCAAAATAAATATTTGGTCGTGATCCGAAAATCTCATTTTCAAAAATTCATGCATTTGTATCGTATTGTAAATATTTCTTCTAACTTGTTAGTTGTTTGTTTTTCAGTTTTTATGGTTTTAAGTCTGGTTTAGTTTCTTTAAATAAAACGTAAAGGTTTATGAGTTTTTTCCACACACCGTGCACTCGCATTTTGCATAACATGAGCTCTATACCCGGGCTCCGTCCGTTTAAGTGAAAGTAAACGCTACGCCTTCGTGAGTTAACTCGCCCCTCCGCACAAAGCTAGTGAATACTTTCGGTTACATATGACTTATGCTTTCGTGAGTTAACTTGTCCCTCCGCATAGGCATAAGTAAATGTAATCCTCGAATTGAACTCGTGAGCTTGTGATGAGCTACGACCGAGGCTTCAGTACTAGTCTTAGTAGACGCACGGCAGTGCGAACGATTCGATACACTGCCTAGAATTGAAATCGCATATAGTGAACCGCATTTGAGCCATCCAATTAGAGCCATGCCGAACCTCTGTCCGCTTATAGTCACCAAAATAAGTACACGGGGAAAATATCTTTTGCCTTTCATTTACACTGTTTATGTAAAAGAAGTGGATTGGGTAGTTTAATTTGTTTCTCAAATATTTGTTGTATTCACTAACCAAGTTTGTTTGTTTTTATTTTTATTCATCATGCATCATAGGCATCACATTAGGAAGGTGTTGATTAAAGGTTAGTTGCCAAAGAACGGGTTTCTGATGGAGGAGTCAATTACACAAATAACCGAGAAGAATGCCGTGGTTTGGGACTGGTCTCTAAAGACTCAGAGAGACAAGGGGGACAGTCTAGTAGAAGGGTGTGTTGCCAATTTGCCCGAACAAATAACTGTGAATGTTCGTCAAAATAACCTAGAGGATTTGGTGCGAATTTGGAATCAGTGGGATTCAGACATTAAGGGCATTTTCACGGAAAGGTATGGAGATATAGCTCACTTGATCACCATCCGTGTAGACGAACAATTAATTCAAGCCATGGTTCGATTTTGGGACCCAGCTTATCAATGCTTCACCTTTAATCAAGAGGACATGACTCCAACCATAGAAGAGTATGCTGCTTTACTCCGCATCAACAATGTGCAATTCGGCAAAATATACGTGAAGGAGCCTAAGCCAATGACCTTCAAGAAGAAATTAGTAAGACTGACAGACATGACTGATGCATGGGCCGAAAAACAGATAAAAAAGAAGAATGAAACCATTTGCATTCCATGGTCTTCCTTACGAGAATTGGTTCTGAATCATCCTGACATATTGAAGAAAGTAAATCTATTCGCCTTGGCCATTTACGGTTTGGTCATTTTCCCAAAAGTTCTCGGACATCTTGAAGTCGCAGTATTTGATTTCTTCGAAAGGCTAAAACAAGGAGTCAACCCTGTCCCGACTATCTTAGCCGAGATATTCAGGTCCCTGAGTACTTGTCGAAGGGTTGGAAAGGGTCGATTTATCGGATGTGCACAGCTGCTCAATGTCTGGATTTTGAGTCATTTTTGGAAAGTAGAGCGCACTCCATTCCACATGTTTTCAAAAACATTCGCCCCACTAGAAGCTTACCTCAAGAAAGAATGGCCGAAAGAAGTCACCGAGCAACATTGGGTATCAGTTTTTCAGAATCTTCGCGCCAAGGATATAACGTGGAGAGCACCCTGGATCCGTCCTTCAGTCCTGCTATATAAATATGGAAGCCAAAATTGGGTACCTTTGCTCGGGTTATGGGGAGGAGTTGGATATGCTCCCCTATTAGTCCAAAGGCAATTTTCTTCGCGACAATTCCTTCCTGCAACTGGAGGATTAGCACAGTTCGAGTTCACTTTTGCGGGTGAGGGATATATGAAGAGAGTCCGAGACATTGCAAAGTCCTGGAAGGAAATTCATTTTATGGAATTAGCCTTGTATGCTGATACCCTTACCCAAGACTATGACATATGGAGAAAGCAACGGGTAAATAGTCAGCAAATCTCATCTACAAGTTACACTGCCCAGAATCCTTTTTTGGAGGAAATGCCATCCGAATTGGAAATGGCTAGATAAGAATTCAAGCGAGAAAAAGCTAAGATGTCTATGGACCTTAGTACCCTTCAAGAAGAAAACTATCAGTTGAAGATTGAAGTTCAGGTTGAAAGGTCCAGAACTGAGAAAGTACAAAGGGAGGCCGAGATCGTGAGAAGCGACTTAAGGGACCTTCATTTGGAAAACAAGAAATTAAGAAACACTATAAAGAATAGTGGATTGGGCAAGTCAACAGCTGAGTGAAAAGAAGAAATTAGCAACATCAAAGGAGGAATGGAATTTTGGAAGGGAAAAGCAAAGAAAGAGGAGGAAAAGGCCGCGCGTGCTGCAATAGAGTTAAGAAGGAAGAATGCCGAGTATGAAATGGTGACTGCAGAATTTGCGAATAGTCAGTCTGAACATCAAGAATTAAAAAGGAGAGTACGAGATTTAGAAAATATGCTACAATCTCATCAACAACAATTAGATAACCTCCTGAAGGCTCTAGAAGAAAAGAATGATCAGTACTATAGGGACATTCACGCGTATGAAGGAACTCTCCAAGAAAAAGAAATGCAACTCAACTTTTTGATCAATGAAATTCGCAAAGCGGCTATGCAAGTTGTTCAACTATCAGATGAAGCCGAAGTTCTCAGTTGCCAATTCCCTCCGAGCCAGAGATCGAGCATATCAGAGTTTTTGGAGCAAGTGAAGAAACAAGGCAATGTGATTAGAAAATTTGTGTAACTATTGGAAAAAAGAAAACTTTTTGTAACGCACTCTTCTGATAAATGAAATGCCTACATATGGGGCTATCTTGAAATCAACACCAAATTCTTGCATATTTAGTCATAACTAACATTTATTCATCATTTATTCTTTGGACATTCATCCATTCATATGCTCATTCATTCATTCATCGCATGTACATATCACCATAATCATCCACCGAAACTAAAGAACCATATAATCCGTAGTTGCAAGACTTCAAGACTGGAATCACGACATTTATACAGAACGCGTCGACAAACTAAGGCAATGGAAGCTGAGTTCAACGAGAGAATCAAAAGGATGGAAAGGGCTCAAAAGGAATTACAAGAGCAACTGGCGAAATCACAGCAGGAAACGAGAGACCTAATGGTAAGATCTCGAGAGGAATCACTCGAGCAAAGAGATTAGATGGCTAAAATGATGGAGATGATGACAACTTTGGTCAAAGGAAAAGGACCCATGCAGAACCCCGATGTTATAGAACCCCAATTAAGAATTCACCACGATCAGGATCCACTCTATCCCCCGGGATTCACTCCACCACCCGCATATACAACACAGAGAGGGTATACTCAAGGAGAACCCACAGGCTTGGAACATCGACCTATGCCACCTGTTCCACCCACTAATTTGGGGCAAGGAATATTCGCGTCGAACCCAGGGGCTAGTCCTGCGGATCCACTAGTTCCAGATCTGGACGACCCCGCAGAAGTAGCCAAATTGAAATTGGATAACCATGACGCAAAATATAAGAGTCTGGAGGAAAGACTCAAAGCAATAGAAGGCACTGAGGTCTTCTCCGCCCTAGGTGCCAAGGAACTCAGTCTAGTACCTGATCTAGTCTTGCCCCCGAAGTTCAAGGCGCCTGATTTTGAGAAGTATGATGGGACTAGGTGCCCAAAAGCACATCTCATCATGTTCTGTCAAAAAATGACTGGTTACGTGAACGATGACAAGTTACTTATACATTGCTTCCAAGATAGTCTAACAGGATCAGCCCTCCGTTGGTACAACCAACTTAGCAGGGAAAAGATTAGATCTTGGAAAGACTTGGCATCTGCATTCTGCGAGCAATACAAGCATGTATCAGACATGGTACCAGACCGGATGACCTTACAAATGATGGAGAAAACGCCGTCAGAGACCTTTAGACAATATGCGCAGAGATGGAGAGACGTCTCAGCCCAAGTGGAACCCCCACTAACAAAAACGAAGATAACCGTTCTCTTTATCAACACCTTAAAGGCGCCGTTTTATGACAAACTAGTAGGAAGTGCCATGAAGGAGTTTGCAGATTTTGTAATATCTGGTGAGCTCATAGAGAACGCCGTTAAGAGCGGTAGAATGGAAGGTTCAGAAGGTTCGAAAAGGGCAGTGCCTATGAAAAAGAAAGAACCAGAATCCCACATGGTCGGGATGGGAAACCGCTATGCCTCTAATTCATATCCTAACCAACCTCGACCCCGAAGTTTTCCACCTCTAAATTTTTATTATCCTCCTCAAACCCCTTACTACCAAACACCACCTCCCTCCTACCCCGTATACGCTATGAACAAACAAAGACCCGTCACCACTTTTTCACAAAACACTACACCCGTTCAAAACCAACCCAGAAACGAACCAAGACCAGCAAGGCCTAATCCTGAGAGACCGCAATTTACTCCCATCCTTGTGTCATATGGGGAATTGTACCCAAAACTTTTGGAGAAACAACTGATTTCTCCCCATTACATGGCACCCCTTAAACCTCCATACCCGAAATGGCACGATCCAAACGCTAGTTGTGCATATCATGCCGGGAACAAGGGGCATTCTACTGAGAACTGTCTTGCTTTCAAAAGGAGAGTTCAAGGGCTCATCGATGCGGGCATTTTGAGATTTGATGGTACGGGCGGTACGGCTGGGAATCCATTCCCAAACCACACCGAAGGTAATGTGAACGCAGTAGGAGAGGAGGATAAACAACAAAGTAGAAGATGGGTTTCTGAAGTAAGAACACCTCTGCAGAGAATCTGGGAGGTACTAGTTGAAAAAGGGTTGCTTTGTCGTTTTAACGGAGTATTCGAAGGAAAGGATGCAAAGAGTCACAGTTTTTGCGAGTTCCATGGCGTCGAAGGACACGACATTCAGTCCTGTGATGAATTCAGAAGATTATTACAAAGTATGATGGATAACAAGGAGATCGGGATTTTTTGTAAAGCCGAAAAGGCCGATAGTGGAGAAATATGTGCCTCTGACAATCAATCATCAGGTCCCCCTTATAGCGCTGATCGACCATTGGTGATTTATTATGATGCGAAGAGGGAGCCGGTGAAACCAAAAATGATAATTGAAGTACCATCTCCTTTCCCTTATAAGGACAACAAGGCGGTACCTTGGAAATACGATGTCAACATCGTAACACCTGAAAGTGAAAAATCTGAAGCCGCAACTGGAAGCATCGGGGAAGTGGGTCACTTCACCCGAGTGGGAGATGCTATTCTAAAGAAGTTGAACCAAGAAAGAAAAGTAGCGACTTGAAACAAAAAGGGAAAGCGTTGATGCACGAAGATGAAGTCGAGCAAGAAATTCCACCATGCAAGAAACTAAAAACTTGTGAATGAGGAAGAAGCTCAAGAATTCTTGAAGTTTATCAAGCACAAAGTAGTATAGTGTGGTGGAACAACTGAGCAAGCAAACAAATAGCGAATTTCGATTCTATCTCTATTGTTAAATTCAGAGCCGCACCGGAACGCTTTATTGAAGGTGTTAAATCAAGCTTATGTGGCCAATAACATATCCGTTGAGAAGCTTGATAGGTGGGTAAACAATCTGAATGCGGATAATTTCATCTCTTTTAGTGATGATGAAATACCGCCTAATGGTAGAGGCTCGGTGAAAGCGCTGCATGTCACGACTCGCTGCAAGGGCTACATAATACCGAACGTGCTCATCGATAATGGATCAGCATTAAATGTTATGCCATTGGCCACGCTTTCCAGAATACCGATGGATTTGTCCTGCTTGAGGCCCTGTCATTCCACGGTAAGGGCATTCGACGGGATGAGGCGCGAAGTCATGGGAAAGATTGAGATCCCTCTGGAAGTGGGCTCGTATATTTATGATGTCGAATTTTAAGTCATGGACATTACACCCTCTTATAATTGTCTTTTGGGGAGACCCTGGATCCATTCTGCTGGAGCGGTCCCGTCATCCCTCCACCAAAAAATAAAATTTATCATGGATGGCTGTCTGGTCACGGTTGAGGGAGAAGAAGACATCGTCGCATCCATTTCTGCAGATGCGCCATATCTTGAAGTAAGCAAAGATGCAGTGGAGTGTTCCTTCCGATCCCTTGAATTTGTGAATGCCACTTTCGTTGCTGAGGGAAACAGAATTCCAGTGCCGAAACTGTCGAGAAATACCAGAATGGGTGTCAAGTTGACTGTAGGAAGAGGAGCTCGAGCAAGAAGAGGTTTAGGTAGACATCTGCAAGGAATAGTCAGTGCTTTAAAGCCAGTGCACCACAAGGCCCGATACGGTTTGGGGTTCCAAATGACATGCGTCAAAGAAAAAGACAGTGGAAGAAAGATCAGGAAAGAAGGATTGCAAGAACGTTGGGCCGAGAACCAGAATGGGAACTAATAGAATACCCTCCTTTGTTAAAAACATTTAAATCTGCGGGAATGATATACCCTGGACAAGACGATCCACGAAACATGCTGAGGATAATTGAAAGGGGTTTTCAGAATGTCAGCATAAATTTCATTGACAAAGAGGATGGTGCAAGTAAAGATGTCTCGAGGATACACCTTTGCCCTCCTGGTTCCACGTTGAACAATTGGACTTCCGAGGAGCTTCTTGTAGTTTATAAGTCTTCAGAGTAATGCCAAACATTAACCTTCTATTGTGTCTTTAGATATAATAGAATTCTTTTGTAAGAGCGTGCATTCGCTCTTTATCATTCAAATGAATATCAATGAAGATGCATTTTGTCACGATTTTTTCGCATTATCGCTAATTTCATGATCATTGTCTCATTTCATAGCCTATACTCACATTTGCCACATTCCATGCCATAACATTTTTGTTTGTTGTTTCCAATACTCGGACGCCCCTCTATAGTTTCCTTTTCTATCCAACTTTCAGGTGCTCAGATATCGATGACATGCACAAACCCGTTACGAGTCTTGAAATTGAGTTTGAGAAGGCTATTTGCTTAGGGGAATTTGAAACCGAAGAAAATGCTGAAGATTATGTCTCATCTCCTGAATTGTTAAGAATGGTGGAACAAGAGGATAAACAGATTTTGCCTCATGAAGAATCAGTGGAAACAATAAACTTGGGCATCAAGAAGAAAAGAAACAAGAAGTGAAGATTGGGACTTCTATTTCGCAGAGTACTGTATAATTTGATCACTCTACTCCGCGAATACAAAGATGTTTTCGCATGGTCATACCAGACATGCCAGGGCTAGATGAAGATTTAGTGGTCCACAAGCTCCTATTAAAGCCGTAATGCAAGCCTATCCAAAGAAAAATTAAGACGGATGAGACCCAAAATGTCATTGAAAATAAAAGAGGAAGTCAAGAAGCAATTTGATGTCGGCTTCCTACAAGCCTCCAAATATCCGTAATGGGTGGCTAACATAGTCCCAGATGACCAAAGAAAGATGGCAAAGTACGAATGTGCGTGGATTACCGTGACCTGAATCGAGCAAGCCCAAAAGATAATTTTCCCTTGCCACATATTGACACGGTGGTGGATAACACAGCAAAACATTCATTATTTTCTTTCATGGATGGATTCTCGGGGTATAATCAGGTCAAAATGGCCCCTGAAGATATGGAGAAAACTACCTTCATAACAATGTGGGGAACATTCTGCTACAAGGTGATGCCATTCGGGTTAAAGAATGCTGGGGCAACATATCAGAGGGCTATGATGACCTTATTCCATGACATGATGCATAAAGAAATAGAGGTCTACGTCGATGATATGATTGCTAAATCCCGAGGGGAAGAAGAGCATATAGTGAATCTCAAGAAGTTGTTTGACAGGCTGAGAAAGTTCCAATTAAAGCTCAATCCAGCCAAATATACGTTCGGGCTACCTCAGGGAAGTTGCTAGGCTTTATTGTCAGTGAGAAAGGTATCGAGGTTGATCCAGATAAAATAAAAGCCATCCAAGAATTACCACCCCCGCGCACGCAAAAGGAAGTTAGAGGATTTTTAGGGAGACTGAACTATATTGCCCGATTCATCGCTCAACTTACCAACCAATACGACCCAATTTTTTGACTTCTTCGAAAATATAACCCGGGAGAATGGAATGAGGAATGCCAGGTGGCCTGTGATAAGATAAAGCAATATTTATCTAGTCTTTCAGTGCTAGTACCGCCAACTCCGGGAAGACCATTGATTTTGTATTTGACTGTGTTCGAAAATTCAATGGGTTGTGTACTGGGGCAACACAACGAGATAGGAAAGAAAGAAAAGGCGATCTACTACCTCAGCAAAAAGTTCACTGAATATGAGGCAAAGTATTCGTCTATTGAAAAATTTTGTTGCGCTCTGGTTTGGGTAGCTCGGAGACTTAGACAATACATGTTGTACCATACGACATGGTTGATTTCAAAGCTGGACCCGATAAAATACATGATAGAATCACCGGCACTATCAGGAAGAATGGCCCGATGGCAGATTCTCCTTTCAGAATATGACATTGCCTATGTAAGTCAGAAGTCAATAAAAGGGAGTGCAATAGCCGACTTTCTAGCAACTCGAATGACAGAAGAATATGAGCCGTTAAGATTCGATTTCCCAGATGAAGACTTAATGTGCATCACAGAAATAGAACCCGAGTCATCAGAAGAGAATTCATGGAAGATGTGTTTTGATGGTGCGTCGAATGCTTTGGGGCATGGAATCGGAGCAATCCTTGTGTCACCAGAGGGGAATCATTATCCGTTTACTGCAAGATTGAACTTCTTCTGTACCAATTACATGGCAGAATATGAGGCCTGCATCATGGGGCTTCGTGCAGCTATTGATCGAGACATCAAAATCCTAGAGGTATATGGAGACTCAGCTCTAGTGGTTTACCAGATCCGTGGAGAGTGGGAAGTGAGGGATCCAAAATTGATCAAGTACAGTGATTTAGTGGCCGAATTGATCAAGGAATTCAAAGAAATAACTTTTCACTACTTCCCACGAGAAGAAAACCAATTAGCTGATACCCTGGCCACTTTGGCTTCAATGTTCAAAGCAAGTAGAGAAGCAGAAATAATGCCCCTCAAAATGAGCATATACGAGGTTCCTGCACACTGTTGTAGCATCGAGAAAGAAGTAGACGGACGTCCATGGTTCCATGATATATTAGAATTTATCAAGAATCGAGAGTATCCCAACAAGCGAAATGAGAACGACAAAAGAACAATCGTAAGAATGGCAATGGATTTGTTCTTGATGGGGACATTCTGCATAAAAAAGGAAAGGATCAGATACTCTTGAGATGTGTAGATGATGTTGAAGCTAGGAAAATACTTGAAGAGGTCCATGAGGGAATCTGCGGAACACATTCCAATGGTTTCAATATGGCCGAAAAGATAATGAGACTCGGTTATTATTGGTCGACAATGGAAAGTGATCGCATCAATTTTGCCGTAAAAAATGCCACAAATGTCAAATCTACGGTGATAAAATTCATGTAGCCCTTCGCCTCCATGTCATGACTTCTCCGTGGCCTTTTCTATGTGGTGCATGGATGTTATAGGGCCAATTTCTCTAAAAGCATCAAATGGACATCGATTCATTTTGTGTGTCATCGATTACTTCACAAAATGGATAGAAGCCGCTTTCGCTTGCCAATGTGACGAGGACTGCAGCTTTGCGTGTTTTTGAAAAAGGAAATCATTTGCCAAGATGGTTTGCTCTGAAAGAATCATTTCGAGATAATGCCACGAATCTGAACAATAAGATGATGAAAGAAGTGTGTGAGCAGTTCCAAATAAAGCATCACAATTCCTCGCCCTATCGCCCAAAGATGAACGGGGCTGTTGAAGCAGCAAATAAAAATATTAAGAGGATCATTGGGAAGATGACTGAGACATATAAAGATTGGCACGAGAAACTTCCATTTGCTTTGTTTGCATATCGCATATCCAGGCGAACATCTACTGAGCAACTCCTTTCTCTCTAGTCTATGGAATGGAAGCTGTGCTACCCATCGAGGTTGAAATCCCCTCGCTGAGAGTCTTGATGGAATCAAAGTTAGAAGAAGCAGAATGGGTTCGAGCTCGATATGATCAATTGAACCTTATCGAAGAAAAACGTCTAAGAGCAATTTGTCACGGGCAGATGTACCAAAAGAGAATGATCACAGCCCATGACAAGAAAGTACGACCAAGAGAATTCCATGAAGGAGAACTCGTGCTGAAAAAAATCCTCCCAATACAAAAAGACCTGCGAGGAAAATGGGCACCAAACTGGGAAGGACCATACGTCGTAAAGAAGGCATTTTCAGGTGGAGCTTTGATCCTTACCGAGATGGATGGGAAGGAGTTAGCAAATCCAGTGAATTCAGATGCGGTGAAGAAGTACTATGCTTGAAAAAAGAAAGTTAAGATGAAAACCCGAAAAAGGCATCTTAAAAAAAAAAAAAGGTTTCAGAGCGAAAACCCGAAAAGGGCACTTTGATTAAACATAAAAGATTAGGATGAAAACCCGAAAGGGCATTCTAATGAAGCAAACATTCGGCTTACAAGGCAAGGTGTTTCAAACAGTACAACAAACAGTGAGACTACAGTATTTGAAGCATCTCTGAAAGCTCAAAATCTTCTACGCAAGGATCCAGACTCTAAAAGATTCTTGATTGAGGAACAGTTCATGTGTTGAATATCTAGAGCATTTGTATCCGTTGAATACGATCCTTTCTTTCTTTTTGACATGTTTACTCTCATTGGTTAATTTCCTTTGTTTGCCACACTTGAAATAAATAAATATGAGATATCATTTTTGTCCCTACTTGACCTTTTTCATGCATCTCATTATGTGTTTATTTACATGATAAATGGTGAAATAACATGCTCTAAACGAAAGAAACGTTAAGCATTACTTGGATGAAAACGTGATAAGCACAAGAGCTTCAAGGTAAGAACGGAGTTCAACCAGAGGCAAAAGAGTGATATCCGAGCGGGGTCGATTACTTGTAAAGCTTGAAAATGGGTATGAGACCTGAAGAGAAGGTCGAGAATCAAAGAAATGGACGCAGAGATCATGAAAATTCGTGACAAAAAGGACAAGCGACAAACATGCTTAAGGAGCACTGCATAATCATGTAGACATAAAGGCATTTAAGACAAACATGTGCATATCATGATAACCTCATGCATGGCATATACAGGTATTCCAGAAGAGCAAGAAATCTGGAATGAGAGTTGCATTGAATCAAGTGAAGAGACACACGAGTTCTACCGGATGACAGGTTTCGGTATTTTGATATTTTTTTAATTTACGCTTTCCAAAGAAAATCAACTCATAATGCGAGAAGTGAGTTGAGCCTCAGGACACGCTGAGGTATTTTCAATTTCTGTTTTCAGTTTATGTTTTTCAAAGAATCAACTCATATTGCTAGAGGTGAGTTGAGCCTCAGTTAGTACGCTGAGGTATCTTCAATTTCTGCTTTTCAAATTTTGCTTTTCGAGAGATGAGTTGAGCCTTAGGCCACACAATGAGGTATTTTTAGTTTATGTTTCAAAAAAATTGACTCATATTGCAAGAGGTGAGTCAAGCCTCGGGGCACGCTGAGGTAATTTTAATTTATGCTTTTCAAAAATTGACTCATATTGCGAAAGGTGAGTCAAACCTCAGGTCACACTGAGGTCTTTTCAATTTCTGTTTGTCAAAAATCAACTCATAATGCGAGAGGTGAGTTGAGCCTCAAGACACGTTGAGGTAATTTCAAATTATGCTTTTCAAAAAGTCAACTCATATGGCAAAAGGTGAGTTGAGCCTCAAGACACGTTGAGGTAATTTCAATTTATGTTCCAAAATCAACTCATATTGCGAGAAGTGAGTTGAGCCTCAGGGCAAGCTGAGGTATTTTAAATTTCTGTCCTCAATTTAGGTTTTTCAAAGGTCAACTCATATTGCGAGAAGTGAGTTGAGCCTTTAATTTCTGTTTTTCAAAGGTCAACTCATATTGCGAGAGGTGAATTGAGCCTTTAATTTCTGTTTTTCAATTATCAACTCATATTGCAAGAGGTGAGTTGAGCCTTTTAATTTCTGCTTTTGATTTCTATGTTTCAAAAATCAACCCATATTGCCAGAAATGAGTTGAGCCTCAGTTCACATGCTGAGGTATTTTCACTTTTTGTTTTAATGTCTGTTTTTTAAAGAATCCATTCATATTGCAAGAAATGAGTTGAGCTCAGGATCGCATGCCAAGCAAAGACTAAAGAGTGGAGCTGATTGAAGATACCAGATCTTTTCTCCCTGAAGTTGCAGTGAAGCAGGTCAAAGTTGCAAGTCTTGTCCCCTGGAGTTGCAGTAGAGCTGATCGAAGATATCAAAGCTTACCTTTTAGAGTTACAGAAGAGAAGATCACAAACCTCATCTCACTAAAGCGATAGAAAAGTGGATCAAAGTTGTAGATCTTATCTTTTTGGAGTAACAAATGAAGCGGATCGAAACCACAAAATCTCATATCCTTAAAGCTACATTGGAGAAGATTGAAGCTACCAGACGCACATCAGAAGATACATTGGAATGATGAAAGCAACAAGATGCGGTGGACTAGAAAGAGACTATCTAAACAAGAAGAGCACCAAACAAGTCAAGACTCAGCAAAACTGGGCAAAATTGGCCTTTCATTGTGTCTTTGCTCCATTACCGTTACACGACAATGGGCAAAGAGGGGCAGCTGTTACAAGCCAATTTTGGGCCATATCCAAACCTGGAGCCCAGCTACCCAAGACCCACTACAAACCCATTAAATCAACCCACCCAAAAAAAAAAACCCAAACATAACCAAATAATCCAATGCACTCCTAGCCCAATATCCACTAAAACTACAAGCCCAAAATTAAAACCCCAAACCAAAATTTCAATACAACTTAAAATCGAAGACTAAAAAACCCTAGTTGTGCCGCCTCTGTCCCATCCATCTGCCACCTCCTGCCTGCTGCAGCACCGCCCCATCACCTCCACCGCCCTCAAGTTGCACCTGCAAATTAAAGAGGAGTTACAAGCAGTTGAACAGAGATCAGTTGTAAATGGCTATAAAAGCCTTTAAAAAATTCTATGTAAAGGGGGGATGAAAAAAGAGAAAAAAAAACAGAAACAAAAAAGGGTAGATCCAACCATCTTAATACGAAAAAACAATAGATTTCATACATCAAAAAATATATACAAACACCAAATCAGTGAACTTCAAGAGATACGAATCAAAATCAGAGAAGAGGAGGTGATATTCCGCCCTTTAAGCTTTAAATCTTTTTACTTTTTTTAGGATTCTTTTTCTTTTCTTCTTCCATACAAGCAAATACAAACGTATATATAAACTACAAGGAAAAGGAGAGAAAAATACCCTTGTTTTGAGGTTCCGGCCACCGCCCACGGTGGCCGGCGGTGACGGAGCTACGGCGGCACACGGCAGCCCCCCTGGCCGGTTTCTGGGTTTCTCCAGAGACAAAGATCACCCTCCCCTTTTATTTTTTTTTTAAACCTGAATAAAAATGAAAATTTTAAAGGAATTTTTGACTTTTAAAGGCCCCCAAAACGACGCCGTTTTAGGGCTAGCCTTCAATGCCCAAAACGGCGTCGTTTAATCACTTGACCTGTTAAATCGACCCCCGCCGCTCCAAGGATCCGCGTGTTTTTCATCGGAGGGGCCAATTGCACTTTTAGCCCCTCCGCTTTTTCCATGCTTTACAATCGGGTTCTCCATCGTTTTAATTTAAGTCATGTAACTTTTAATGCTTTTCAATTTAGTCCTGTATTAGGCGCTGTGTTTTGACGAATGGAGATATTGCTGTTTTGGCCCCTCTAAAGGATGTGCATGTCATAATTTCGTCCTTTTTCTTTAATTTTATTTCAGATCAGCCCCAACGCTTTGTTTTATATTTGATTTTAGTCTGTTTTTGTTTATTCTTGGTATTTTATTATAAAGGCTATTATTATTATTATCATTATTACTATCTTTATATTATTATTATGTAGTATTTGATATTATTTTTGATAAATATTTTTACTATTATTATCATTTTATGCTTTGTTATGTAATTATATATTTACAATACGTATATATACTTAATATATTTGTATATACCTAGGAAATATTATTACCTTTTTATGTATACATTATCTAAATGCTTTAGTATTATGTATATTCTTCATATATTGTATATATGTATTCTTTATCTAAATTTCACATGTATTATGTTTTTAATGTCATACTATTACATTTTAATATTATATTATATACATATATATTATAATATTATATTTATATATATTCTTGTGTATACATTTTAATATTATTGGTTATATATTTTTTATTCTGTTATATGCGCATTTTTTCTATTATATTGTATTTTTCTAATACTATTATCCATATATGTATTTATACACAATAATTTTATTATTATCACTTCTAAGGTATGTATATATTGTATATGTCTATGTAGCATATTAGTGAGTCCATTTTTATATAGTTAATTATTTCTAATGTATATGCACATATCATCTATGTGTTATATATATTATATTCTTTTTCAATATTGTTGCATTATTGCCCTATTTGATATTTACCTCAACATATTTTTAGTTTTCCCATTTATTTATTTTTTATTTCATCTCCATTTTGTTTTATATTACTTCAAGAATTTCATCCATGTTTTTTTAATTAATTTCAATAATCAAGGCAATATACCGATTTAACATTAAGTCATCGAGTTCATCGCTATGATGGGTGAATGTCAATTGGCTCATGTTAAAACGATATACCCTTCTCAAAAACCGAAATAAACTAAAATTTCTCGTCTTTTTAATCGGATCACAACTAAATTCTGCATTGAACTCTTATTTTGAAAATTAAGACAACACGTGTTTATAAGATACCAATTTTGGGCGTCGCGAGGGTGCTAATACCTTCCTCGCGCGTAACCGACTCCCGAACCCTAATTTTTCTCTGGTTTGTAACGTAAACCTAAACCTAGCCTTTTATTTTTGAAGAAAAATCTAATAGGTGCCCGATCACACCTAGAAAAACGATCGGTGGCGACTCCCGGTTTATTTTAAAACCAAATTCTCGTTTTCAAAGTTTTTTATAAATCGCCACAATCAGCGGCCCGAAACCAAAATTTTTACGTCGCTACAACCAGGGCAGAACCCTAGTGATCCTTAGCGCCGAAAACAGCAGACAAGACCCCTGCCCAGCACGACCTTCAATCACGCTACCCTCATCGCAATCGGCGCACCAATCTACCGGAGATCTCGCCACATAACTGCAAAAAAGGGAAAGAAAAACCGAGCAGAATAAGAAAGAAATCAAATATTGTACTTTCTATATATGTATTTAGGTTATAAAATCAAGAATGAAAAACGTTGAAAGGAGAGGTTTTTTTAGAGTGAATATAGACAGAGATTCAATAAAAATATGTACTTTACAGTATAAACCAGATATATGTACAAGGGAGACGAACAGTTTGATTGCAAAAAAAAGGTGATTCGGTTACCCCTTTTTTGATTTATTTTCTTATTGTTCTACGAGAACGAATCAGTTCTTAAAAAATATCAATATTTAGAAGAAAAAGGGTTACCTGAGGTGCGCCTGGAAATCCAAGACCTTTCCCCTCCCAACCGTCGTGTGCAGTGGCGCGTGCAGCGCGTGCACAATGAAGCCCAAAGGCCGGAGTTCAGGGTTTTTTTTTCCTTTACAGAGGATTTAGGTTTTTTTTTTATTTTAACTTTAAGAAATGAATTTTTTTGACTGAAATGTGACTTATATAGGGTCACAAAAACGGTATCGTTTTTACTTAGTAAATAAGTATCAAAACGGCGCCGTTTAAGCAAAAGATCCGCGTGTTGACCCGATTACCCGGGGAGGATCCGCGTGTTTTCATAAAGTGGGTTATTTACCCAATCGGTCCTCTCGCATTTTTATCTTTTATAATTTCATTTTATGTATTTTTAATTTAGCCACAATGTTTTATACTTATTCCAATTTGATCCCTGATCCTTTTAAACACAGAATTAAAACGCTGCCGTTTTGGGAATAAGATGTTTTGCCCAATGAGTCCCTTTCATTTCACGCGTGTTTCAATTAGGACCTTAATTCATCTTTATTTTTTTTTAAAAATTCGTCCTGTAATTTTATTCAACTTCAAATCTAACCCTATAAATATATTTCTATTATTATATATACATATTTTTTATATTGTTATTTGTTTTATTTTTAACCTTATTTTTATATTATGTATTATATAATTATTTTTATTATATATTATTATTATTTATTATATATTATTTTTCACAAATTATTATTATACATTTTTATCTATAAAGTATTGTCATTAAAGGTTTTTTAACTTGTATTATATACTTATTTTTATTTATATGTTAATAATTACTTTACTTATATTCTATTATTACACATTTTGAGGATATTATAATACTATAATTTGTATAATACATATATTTCATCATTAATTACTTATTTCATATTATTCTAAACTTATATTTATACATATTATATAATTATTTTACTATAAATATAAATCCTTTTACATATTTGATATTTTATACATTGTTTTTCTAAACCAATATATTTTATATTTTTATATAATTATTTTTCTTGTAAATATTTTTATTATATATTATATTTTAAATCTCTTATTAAATATCACATTCTTATAAATGCTCATTCTATTGTTTATATTATACACATATTTAAAAAAGCTTATGTTTTATTATCACACAATATTTGCTTTTACTTTAGAATTAATGTATTATTGCTATGATATGTATTTTATATGTTATGTAATATTCTAGACCTTTATAATTTATTTTCAAATGCATATTTTTTATATATAAGTGTCAAAATTGTATATCATGCATCATTAACGTGTTTAAATATAAATTGAATTACATGATTATAGGTTTTTACCTATTCTTCTTAAATATGTATATTGTGTTTTATGTATAATTTGTTGTGTTTTATTTCTTGTATATGCTGGTTAATGTATGATTTTATGCTAATGTGCTTTATTTACCTATTATTATAACATGTTATCTTGTATGTTATGTTAGTATGCTCCTTCATGCATCGGTTTTAAAAAAAAAAGACTTCAAAGTTTTCAAAAAATAAAAAGGCAATGCTTGGTGTTTGGAAGCTTCGAGAAAAGTAGCGCCCTAACTTATTGGGTTGCAACGTTTCTCATTGAGTTCAAATAGTCAAGCACCCTTCTAAGTTTTTAAAGGTTTTTAAGATACAAGTAACTGTCTTGGAATTGCAAGGCGTTGTGTCCTAACTTACTGGATACGGCGTTTTGTTGTTTTCGAGATAGGGATTTCCAAAATACTAACTTAGTGTCAATATTTTGATACAAGTGAACCCCAATTTTCAAAATCAAAATATTTAAAAGAGGATTGCATCTTAAAATTTTTAAATTTCCAACCTTAAAGATATTTGATAATTGATTAGGTACCAATTTTTGGGCGTTACGAGGGTGCTAATCTTTCCTCGTACGTAACCGACTCCCGAACCCGTTCTTTTATTCCGTAGACCAAAACTAATGATTTTAAAACAAAATGTTTTAAAGGTAATCCAATCACACCTAAAAAGATTGGTGGCGACTCCTGTTTTCGTTTTTAAGTCGATTTCTATTTTCCAAAACTTGGTTTAAAAATGGTCTCAACATGTATATATAAAATTCATTTATTTCCTGTGCGATGCACGAGTCAATCGTGTGTTATTTTTTTGTATATTATTTATAACATTATTTTTTGTTTAAATTTTTTATTGAATTTTTTCAAAAATTATTAATAAATTTAAAAAGTAATGTAATTAAAACATATTTTTAAAAATATTTAACTAATTTAGAATCGGTTATATTAATGTTATTCAATCTTAAAATTTTTTAATATTAAAACAATATAAAATTAATCATAATATTAATATTAATATTAATAAATTATAATTTAAATAATATTATCAATAATTTCTTACAGGTTCTTTATTACATATATATATTTAAATTTATTAATATTTGTTTTTTTAAAAAAAATATTATCTTTGCTCAACTTTAATAAATGGATGTAATTAACCTTTATTATAATTGAAAAATATAAAGTTGATTTAACAAATTTTATTAATATGTGTCTTCTTTAGAAGAACTTTTAAAAATTATATTGTAAGCTTAACAATTTAATATTCATTAATTTATATTATAATTTTAAAATTTAGTTCAATTAAGTAAAATATTAAAATAAAGATATAATTTATTTAAAATCAAATTTATATTTAAAATATAAAAATTATAAAGAAATCTTTTTAAACAAAATGCATGACCCAAAGAGTAATTTACCAAAATTAGAAATAGGTGTTTCAAATCTACATGTTAGAAAACTGTAATGTGAACATAAATATTTTTATATATAGAAATTTGTAATATTATATATTTATGTGTGATACCGATGTATCTTTTTTATAAATTTTTGTGAAAGTTTTAAAGAATATTCTTTTGTAATTAAATTCATAAGAGAATGGAATATATTACTGATGCGGTCGTTGAGAGCACCAAAAATATCCTATTCCCTGTAAAATAACGAAAAAGAAATAGTAAAGGGGAAGTAGGGTCGAATCCTCAGGGACTTGATTATACGAATGCTTGTTTCTCGAAATTCTAGGTAGAATCGTGCCCAAGAAAACCTGCGTTCCTGGAAAAAAAATAAAAAAAAGAATTTAAGAATTGATTTTGGAAGCGAAAATAAAATAAAAACAAAATTTAAAGTTTACTGAAATTATGATTACGAAAATAATAAAAATAATAAAGAAAGTTTTAAGAGAAAAGAAATTCTTATAGGGAAGTTCCAGCTTCCGGTTGTCTCATTCCGCTTTGGGCTCAATCCTTAGCTTTTGGATGATCCTTCCCGACTCAAGTAAGCCAGTTATAGTGGAAGAGGACGCTTACGACCACCAGCTCCAAAGATTAGACTTACGATTTTTAGGAAACCTGACTCTAGCTAGTAATCTATGCTAGATCAACGCTTCTCAATGGCGAACCCCATGCCATTTTGTCTCTTTGGCTCGCCAACCTCTAACGCAGTAAGTTAACGAACCGACTGTGCAATCCTTCCAAAACATACAAAGCGGCCGCCTTTGCATATGCTGAAAAGTTCACTTCTTAAGGGCCATGGACGGAAGCGTCAGCCCGTAGTGTGGAGAAACAATGAATACTTGGCGAGAAGGCTAAGTACGGATTCTAAGCCTCAAGAACCCTTTTTGGGAAATATTGACAACTTTTGGCTAGAAGGGTTTTAGTGGCTCATGATAATGGTGGGAAAGTAAATAAAATTATGGAAAAAGAAATTTTATTGAAAGAAAAAATATGGAAAGTGCAAAAAACTTTTTGGGGGAGAGTGTTTACAGAAAAGATGAACCCAAACAGAGTCACTTCACCCCCTATTTATAGTGCTAGGGAGATAGTCTAATTTAACTTAAATTCTAAAAAGATAAATACATTTAATTAAAGATAATTAAAGATAATTAAAATTAAATCCTAAAATTAAATAATCCTAATATTTATCTTATTATTAATTATCCTAATATAAATAAAATAAAATAGAGTCTTCCAAAATAAAATCTCTTCTATTTGCTTTTAAGTCCTTGTGCCTTCCATGTTCGTACTTTTGGCACCATATTTGTCCCACGTTGCATATTGGCCCATTTAATCTCCAAATTGACGCTTTTTCCCTTGAATTGACTTTTCGCCTCCAATTTAGTCCCTAAAAGATAAAAAGACATAAATAGCTCAAATTAGTAGGCTCAAGCTCAAAATAAACACATGATTAATATATAAAAGTAAGTCATTTTAGAGTATTATCAAATTCCCCCTACTTAGCCCATGCTTGCCCTCAAGTATGGTTCCTATTGACTGTGAAAGCTAGATTCTGCCATAAAAGAAATACCACTCCAAAGTTTTATAAGAATTAGTTAAAAATGCATATGAAAAATAAAGAGAACCCTAAGCTTGCTTTAAGTAAAATAGAAAAAGTTTTCCAATTAATACACACACAAATTAAAATCGATTTGAATTATTTCATGGAAATTAGGTGAATTACTAAACCTACCAAGACACCCTCTTTGTTTCTTCCTTAGTCCCAAACTTTATTTATTTACATATATTTTCTCTTTTTTTTCTTTTTTTTCTTTTTTTCATTTACTTTTTTCTTTTATTTTATTGTGTGTATATATGTATGTATGTTGAATCTTTTGACGCGAAGAGTGATGACAGCCAAGCACCAAATCCCTGTTACTCAGCCCAACATACTTTTTATTTTTTATTTTTCCTAAGAACATGTCGAACCTTTTGACGCGAAGAGTGATGACAACCCAAGCACCAAACCCCGGTTACTCAGCCCAACGCCTTCTTAAGAATTAATTCTGGTTAGCGGAGCTTTAACTATCACGTCACACAACCTTTTGACACGAAGTAGAATGACAACCCAAGCACCCTACCCCGGTTACTCAGTTAGTCACGTTTCTAAGCTGTACTAATAACCACGGAAAAATTTATTAACAATGAAATTAAAATTTTGAGAACTTCGGGAAAAACAATTTAAGTGTCAAGAACAAGTTTCAATAATCACCTAATAGCCATGAACATTAATTAAGCATGCAATCATTTTAAGTGTTCACTTTATATTAAACTTGATCAATTTTACGAAAAGCAAGATAGAGTTAACTCCATTAATCACAATTATTTTTAGCCTAATAAAAATAAAACAGTAGAGATGACATCAATTATAGGAAAAATCATAACTTCCCTAGAAGGCAAGAATCATGCATGAAAGCCAAACAGTAGCAAAGTCATGGTTAAATTCTTGGGCATGAAAAGAGGCAATATATTCCAAAAAAAATAGTGAGCCAGCAACAATAGCAACAACCAAAATTCAGCAGCTAAAACGACAGGAACAACTACCTCCCTCCTACTTAAACCACATAGTCCTCGATGTGGAATAAATAAATAAATAGGTAGAAGAAAAGTTTAGAAGAACTCCCCGTGTAGTTACTGTCGTTCGCGCATTATGGTAATGAGTTCTCCCTATTGTTGTTTCGGTTTACCTAGATAAAAGAATAGAATTTTATTAATATCTAAAAATAATAATAAAATAATAAGATAAAATAAATAAAATAAAAATAAAAATAAAAATTGGGTTGCCTCCCAACAAGCGCTTGTTTAACGTCGTTAGCTCGACGCCTTGAACGATTTTATGGTGGTTCTAACTGAGTTTTCTCGATCGTGTGGGCCTGGAAATTCTCGTAAAATGGCTTCAGCCGTTGACCATTGACTGTGAACCGCTTTCCTGATTCTTCACTTTCTATTTCAACTGCGCCATGTGTAAATACTTCAGTCACAATAAAAGGTCCTTGCCACCGAGATCGAAGCTTACCTAGGAATAGCTTTAATACGGAGTTATAAAGCAAAACTCTTTGTCCTACCGAGAAATGCTTATGAACTATATTTTTGTCATGAAACAGCTTTGTTTTGTCTTTATAAATTCGAGCATTCTCGTAGGCATCATTGCGAATTTCCTCCAATTCTTGAATGTCCAATTTCCTTGCCTTCCCTGCGGACTCTAACTCCACGTTACATTGTCGAATAGCCTAATAAGCTTTATGCTCCAACTCTACTGGTAGATGACACGCTTTTCCAAAAACAAGTCGATATGGGGTCATGTCAATTGGTCATTTATACGCCGACTGATAGACCCAAAGCGCGTCATTGAGCCGAAGACTCCAATCCTTACGATTGGGTCGAACCATTTTTTCCAAAATTGACTTAATCTCCCTGTTTGAAACCTCTGCTAGGCCGTTCGTTTGGGGATGGTAGGCTGTTGCTATACGATGATAAACTCCATATTTTGATAATAGTACCTCCATGACCTTGTTGCAAAAGTGGGTACCACGATCACTGATCAAAGCTCGAGGTGTGCCAAACCTAGAAAAAATAGTTCGTTTTAGAAACTCCACAACAGTTTTAGCATTATCATTGCGAGTAGGCTTTGCTTCTATCCACTTAGAAACATAGTCTACTGCAAGAAGTATATATACGTTTCCAAACAAAGAAATAAAGGGGTCCATGAAATCAATGCCTCATACATCAAAAATCTCACATACATGAATCGGGGATAGGGGCATTTGATTTCGTTTAGTGATATTACCTGTATGCTGGCATTTATCGCAAGACTTACAAAAGTTAAACGCATTGCGAAAGATTGTGGGCCAATATAACCCACACTCCAATACCTTGTGAGTTGTCCGCTTAGGGCCAAAGTGACCTCCACAAGCTTCTGTATAACAAAAAGTAAGGATAGAGGTTACCTCAGTTTCTGGAACACATTGTCGTATTATCTGATCTGAGCAATGTTTTCATAAATATGGGTCGTCCCATATGTAATTCCGAGCTTCACGTCTAAGCTTGTTTTTTAAGGATCGAGCTAACTCAGTGGGCAATGATCCTGTGGTTAAGAGATTAACTATGTCTGCATACCACGGATAGTGAGCCTCGGTCGAGAATAAGCTTTCGTCAGGGAACTCATCCTTTATGGGAACATCATCAAACGGAGTTTTTATCCTACTCAAGTGGTCGGCCACCAGGTTTTCACACCCCTTTTTGTCACGAATCTCGATGTCAAATTCTTAGAGCAGTAAAATCCACCTAATGAGCCTTGGCTTTGCTTCTTTCTTTGCGATCAAGTACCTAAGAGCTGCATGGTTAGAAAAAATAATCACCTTAGATCCTAGTAAATATGATCCAAATTTATCTAAAACAAACACAATAGCTAAAAGTTCTTTTTCTGTGGTTGTGTAGTTGCTTTGTGCAACATCTAGGGTCTTTGAGGCGTAGCAGATGACATGAAGCTCCTTGGTTATCTTTTGTCCCAATACAGCTCCCACGTTGCGTTCGCTTGTATCGCACATAATTTCAAAGGGATAGTTCCAGTCTGATGCTTGTACTATAGGCGCTGTTACCAACTTTTGCTTAAGTGTATCAAAAGCCTCTTTGCATTTTGGGTCAAACTCAAATTTCTTGTCTTTCTGCAACAGCTCGCACAATGGTTCAACTATTTTTGAGAAGTTTTTTATAAAATGCCTGTAAAATCCTGCATGGCCAAGAAAAGAACGTATCTCTCTAACAGTAGAGGGATATGGCAGAGAATTTATAATGTCAATTTTGGCTTTATCAACCTCAATTCCCTTAAATGAGACTATATGACCTAGAATCAAACCTTTGTCTACCATAAAATGACACTTTTCATAGTTCAAGATAATATTAAATTCTATGCACCTGTTCAAAATTATCGTAAGGTTTTCAAAGCATTCAGTAAAACAGTTTCCATACACGGTAAAATCATCCATAAAAACTTCAATAATTTTTTCAACATATTCGAAAAATATACTCATCATGCATCTCTGGAAAGTAGCTGGTGCGTTGCAAAGTCCAAATGGCATCCTTCTGTATGCAAATGTGCCAAAAGGGCATGTAAAAGTGGTCTTCTCCTGGTCTTCTGATGCAACAGGGATTTGGAATAAACCTGAATATCCATCAAGACAACAAAAATGAGTTTTACCAGCTAAACGTTCAAGCATTTGATCTATAAAAGGAAGAGGGAAATGATCTTTTCTAGTATAAGCATTCAACTTCCTGTAATCGATGCAGACACGCCACAAGTCACCCTCAGCATTTTTCTTTATTATTACGCCCGTTTTCTTGGGCACGACTTGTACCGGACTTACCCATCTGCTGTCAAAAATGGGGAAGATGATGTCAGCATCCAACAACTTAATTATTTCTTTTTTTACCACCTCCATCATATTCGGGTTTAAACGTCTTTGTGCCTCTCTCCTTGGTTTCGTGTTCTCCTCCAAGTAAATCCTATGGGTGCATGTCAAAGGGCTTATCCCTTTCAAGTCAGCAATGGTCCAGCCAATCGCCTCCTCGTGACTCTTTAGTACCTGGATCAAACTTTCCTCCTCGGGTTTAGAGAGTTTATTTGAAATTATAATGGGTAAGATTACCTTTTCCTAAAAATGCATACTTAAGATGCGCGAGAAGCGGTTTCAATTCCAAATCTGGAGCCTGCACAACAGAAGGTAGAAGTTTAGTTTCTAATGGGGACAATAATGTATTAACAAATTCATAATCATCAGATCTATATTTAGATTTGTCTTCATAAGTTGACTCAAAAGTCTCGTCTACTAATGAGTCAATCATGTCGACACGGTTTATGCTCAAAATTTCACTTAGATGGCTAATGGCATCGTAAATATTAAATTTCACGATCTCTCCATCAAATTCCATCATAAGAGTGCCGCTTCAGACATCGATCTTGGTGCTAGCAGTACTAAGGAAGGGTCGGCCAAACAGGAGATCCGAAGTTCCAGCAGTGTTGTCCTCCTCCATCTTTATTACGTAGAAATCTGCAGGGAAAATAAGTTCATTAACTTTTACCAAGACGTCCTTGAGGACTCCTTCGGGATGCACAATAGACCTGTCCGCCAATTGAATAATAACACCTGTCTTTATCAAAAAACCCGCATTAAGTGATTCATAAATAGAATAAGGCATTACATTTATGGAGGCCCCTAAATCACACATAGCCTTTTTAATTCCTAAATGGCCAATTTTGCATGGAATCGCGAACATACCCCTATCTTTGCATTTAACCGGTGGAAACATTCTCACCAACACTTACCTTTTCATTACCTGTTAGTTTTCATTTGTTGGTGCAAAGCTCTTTGAGGAACTTGGCATACCGCGGAATCTGTCTGATGGCATCTAACAGTGGTAAATTGATCTCGACATTCCTGAATGTTTCGAGGATCTCCTTGTCTTCCTTACTTTTTCGACACTGATTTAATCGTCTTGGGAATGGAGGTTGGATTTTCGGCAGTGGGGGTTTCGCTGGGACTTATTCATCGTTTTCGGGTTTTTCCTGGGCACTTTCTTGGCAAAGATTTCTGCCAAGAATTGGTTCCAGCACCTTTCCACTTCTCAGCGTCACTGTATTTGCATTTTGCCTCGGGTTTGGTTCTGTTTGCGATGGCAGCTTCCCTTGAGAGTTCATCTTCTCAATTGATGTGGTCAATTCTCTTATAAACGCTTTGATTTTCTGTTGAAAGTCAAGCATGTTAGCTGCTAATTTATTGACCAAAGTTTCTAGAGAATTACCTAAATCTCGTGGCTATTGTGGAACTCGGTTCTGGTATGGTTGGTTATGTAACGGCCAAATTTTTTCAGTGGTGTCGGAAATAGTGATTTGAGATCACTAAATCCGACGAGTAAGTTTAGAAATTTTAACGAATAATAATTATAGGCCAAGCGCGAAACTTAAAGAATTATTTTTAATTAGTGAATTTTGCGATTTTAAAAGAATTAATCAGGTAAATTGGGTTGAAAACGAGGTATCGAGACCTCAGATTCATAAACCGAGCCATAAATAATTTTATAAATATTTATGGAGTGTTATTAAGTTAGTATTAAAGTTTCGTTAGAAAATTTTAACGTTTGGTTAGTCAATTAATTAAAAGGACTAAATTGAAAATAGTGCAAAATTTATTAAATTGTGATTAAATAGTTTAAGTAATTAAAAGGAGGGATTTAAAAGGCAATTGGACCCAAATTGTATGGGCTGGACGGTTGGGCAAGAAAATCAGCAAAAAAAACAACAAGGAGAAACAAGGGCAAAATGGGAAATTTTGCAAATTAAACATATAAAACAAGACAAATTTGAAAAATCTAGAGATATCATCATTTTTCTTCAGCAAAAACGCCATGGGAGGTCTGAAAGCTGTTGGTTTTTCATACTTTGACATATGTGAGTTCAATTCTTGCCCTTTTCTTTGAGATTTTTATGTTTTTGTGACTTTTACAATTAGGTCCAAGTGTTTAATTCATTAGTTTTTATTTTATGAACAAAATTAAAAGCTATCATTGATAAGTATTGGCTGTTTATGATGAAATAAAATGAATTTGAAGCTTTGATTTTGTTGTTTGATGATTTTATCAAGTAATTTCAATAGAAATTGATTTTAGGACCTAATTGTGAAAAAGTTGTGAATTAAGGTTTAGTGTTAAAATTCTGATTTTCAAAAGTTGTGTAATAGTTTAGAATGATGGAATAAAATGTTAATTGAGAAAAATTAGCTTAATAGATGGGCTAATTGAGCAAGGACTGACTTGTATGACTTGTGAAATTTAGAGGAAAAATGGTAATAAACATCTTGAACTAAAACAGTTTTGGACAGCAGCAGTAAGTTGACTTTGAAAAATCACCATAAATTGTAAAAATCGAATTAGAGGATGAATAATATATGAAATTAAAGCTTATTGAGTCTAGTTTCTCATAGAAGAAGGTGTAAGCAATTGAATTGTAAATTATGAGATATAATAAAATTTGTGAGACAAGGTTAGAATGAATTCGGGTTCCCCTGTTTCGACTTTGGAAAATCACTAAAAATTGTAGAAAATTAATTAGAGGCTCAAATTTATATGCTTATAATCCTTAATGAGTCTATTTTCAATAGAAATCAACGGGAACATTATCTGAGTTCTGTACTGTGATATAATTAATTTTTAGTGAAGAGAGGTCAGAACTGTCAGATAGTGAAACAGGGGAAAAATTAAATGAATAAACTGTACTAATTGGCTAGACCAAAAATTCTGAAAATTTTATGGTGGAATGATATGTGAGTCTAGTTTCAGGAAAAATTTACGGATTTTAATTTGGAGCTCTGTAGCTTGAATTATAAATAATTGAGTGACTATGACTCGTGTGAACAGCTTGATATGAGCATTAATAAGTAAATTGTGAAATTGTACTTACAAGAATGTTATATACATTAAGGATGTGGAATGGAGAGGAGGAGGAGGAAAACAAATGATATATGTTTATAAGAAAACAGTATGAGAAACGATTCATATCATGATATGTATATATATGACTAGTTTCAATATGATGCTTGTTGGGTATGAAGTTGGATTGAAATGTCTAAGGCAAGTATTTTATTCAGCATGCATGATCCGAAATGTAGTATTTTATAAAGATATGATTCTAGCTTTAAATATAAATGTTTGATGATTAAGCTGAAAATATTTGGTAAGATGATAATCATGGTATAAAAAGTATAAGTGGCACCATAATAGACAAGGTAAAATGAGTATGAGAGATACATGTATGATGACATACAAATGCTATGTTTGTAGTTTAATTGAGAATGTTTAATCATTAAATGAATACCATGTTATATGCTTTTGATTTTATATTAGCGTTAAGAGATTAAGGTTGACCAAGGCTTGGAAAATAGCTTAGATATTGACCACACAGCAGAGACACACGGCGTGTGTCTCACCAGTGCGTATATGGAACACGACTTTAGGACACGAAAGCGTGCAATGTGGCCGTGTGCCTCTAAATTGATGATGATGTCATAAACGAAAGCTCCACGGACAAGGGACACGGCGTGTCCCAAGCCACACGGGTGCGTGGATTCCACACGCCTAATCTCATGGGCGTAAACAAAAAGAAAAAGAAAAAAATTAAGCGAAAAATTTTATGAGAAATCAATTGAGCTCCGACTTGATTTTAATGTTCATGTTGGGTTTCGAGGGCCCAAATAAATGTCGTTATATATATATATGATCTCAGAAAGTGAATAATAATGTTTTGATTAATCTGTAAATGTTCTGTATGTACTGGTAACACTCTGTAAACCTGTTTCGGTAACGGATACGGGTTAGGGGTGTTACAGGTTATATCGTGGGTTGGCCCCATAACTTAAGTTAGTGTGATCCCTCCATCCTAGGTTGTAGGTATTTGCGTAAGGGTCGTATCGCCTTTGTGGTGGCCTAGGAAAATTTCCCACAGCATCTAAATGGGCCATAGTATCGTCACACAGACTAGGGCACGCATCAGTCGTATGTTCAGGGGTAGCACATATTCCGCATACTCGAGCTGTCTTTGCTTTTTCTGCAACAAGAGAATTCAGAATATTAGCAATTCTATCAACCTTATCTTCTAAGGTTGAATTACTTAGCTGGTGAACCCTTCTAGGGGGTTCAGGATTAGCTCGAAATTACTGAGAATTTGCCGCCATTGTAGAGATCAAGTCTCTTGCTTGTTGGGGACTCATGTTGACCAATGCTCCTCCACTAGCGGCGTCTACCATATTCATTTCCATGGGTTTTAGGCCTTCATAAAAGTACTGGAGCAAAGACTGTTCCGTTATACCGTGTTGTAGGCAACTTGCACACAACTTCTTAAATCGCTCCCAATAGTCGTACAGAGTCTCTGCGTCTTTTTGCCTTATGCCCACGATTTCTCTTCTTAACTCAAATACCATCATGATGCGAGGAGAAACTCATAAGAAATAAGCGAGATAGATCAGCCCAAGTTGTAATGGATCTAGGAGGTAAATAAAATAACCATTCCCTATCTGAATCTGCTAGGGAAAAAAAGAAAGCGCGCAATTTAATTTGATCCTCAGTTACCCCCTGAGGTTTCATACTAAGGCAAACCATATGGAATTCTTTCAAATGTTTGTGGGGATTTTCGTTCTCCAACCCCCGAAAAGTTGGCAGTAGCTGAATCAAGCCTGACTTTAATTCAAAATCAGTATCCATAGTAGGATACGCGATGCATAGTGGCGATTGTTGCTTGGTTGCTTGACCAATTTGCCAATTGTCTGCGAGCCATAGGTTGAGGTACTAAATTAGGGTTTTCGTCAACCCTAGTGTTAAGCACTTTTTCAGGGGAATCGACTTCGACTTTTTTGCTTTCAAAAGTTTAAGTAGGGTTTTAGTTAACCTAGACTCTGCTTCGTCGTCGATTTTGATTTCTGGCAGTGGATTGCTTTGAGTTCTAACCACCGTTGACTGTTTTTTTCTTAGCTTTGTTTCCTTGCGATTAGCTCTCGTAATCTTTTCAATTTCTGAGTCAAACGCAAGAGTGCTTGGAGCAGATCTGGTCATAGAAAACAAAGAAAAATAAGATTAGTATGTTGCCGGTCCTCGGCAACGGCGCCAAAATTTGATGCGGTCATTGAGAGCACCAAAAATATCCTATTCCCTGTAAAATAATGAAAAAGAAATAGTAAAGGGGAAGTAGGGTCGAATCCTCAGGGACCTGATTATACGAATGCTTGTTTCTCGAAATCCTAGGCAGAATCGTGCCCAAGAAAACCTGCGTTCCTGGAAAAAAAAAAGAATTTAAGAATTGATTTTGGAAGCGAAAATAAAATAAAAACAAAATTTAAAGTTTACTGAAATTATGATTACGAAAATAATAAAAATAATAAAGAGAGTTTTAAGAGAAAAGAAATTCTTATAGGGAAGTTCCAAATTCCTCCTATTGTCTCATTCCGCTTTGGGCTCAATCCTTGGCTTTTGGATGATCCTTCTCGACTCAAGTAAGCCAGTTATAGTGGAAGAGGACGCCTACGACCACCAGCTCCAAAGATTAGACTTACGATTTTTAGGGAACCTGACTCTAGCCAGTAATCTATGCTAGATCAACACTTCTCAATGGCGAATCCCACGCCATTTTGTCTCTTTGGCTCGCCAACCTCTGACGCAGTAAGTTAATGAACCGACTGTGCAATCCTTCCAAAACATACAAAGCGGCCGCCTTTGCATATGCTGAAAAGTTCACTTCTTAAGGGCCATGGACAGAAGCTTCAGCCCGTACTGCGGAGAAACGAGGAATACTTGGCGAGAAGGCTAAGTACGGATTCTAAGCCTCAAGAATCCTCTTTGGGAAACATTGACAACTTTTGGCTAGAAGGGTTTTAGTGGCTCATGATAATGGTGGGAAAGTAAATAAAATTATGGAAAAAGAAATTTTATTGAAAGAAAACACATGGAAAGAGCAAAAAACTTTTGAGGGGAGAGTGTTTACAGAAAAAATGAACCCAAATAGAGTCACTTCACCCCCTATTTATAGTGCTAGGGAGATAGTCTAATTTAACTTAAATTCTAAAAAGATAAATACATTTAATTAAAGATAATTAAAGATAATTAAAATTAAATCCTAAAATTAAATAATCCTAATATTTATCTTAATATTAATTATCCTAATATAAATAAAATAAAATAGAGTCTTCTAAAATAAAATCTCTTCTATTTGCTTTTAAGTCATTGTGCCTTCCATGTTCACACTTTTGGCACCATATTTGTCCCACGTTGCATATTGGCCCATTTAACTCCAAATTGACGCTTTTTCCCTTGAATTTACTTTTCGCCTCCAATTAGTCCCTAAAAGATAAAAAGACATAAATAGATCAAATTAGTAGGCTCAAGCTCAAAATAAATACATGATTAATATATAAAAACACGTCATTTTAGAGTATTATCAATTACTTTTTTTTTTTCTAAAAATTTTCATATTCTAATATTTGATTGTGACACTAAATGTCATGCATGATTATTTAAGGATTTTGTTTTTAAGTCTTTTATTTATTTAATTACATTTTATACAGAGTTATTATATGCTTAAATGATATTTTACTATAAAATGAAACGTGAAATCATATATATGTATTCTCTGCAAGATGGAAAATTTTTTTCCACCAACCTTTTTTACTTCAATGACACATATATGTTTGCATCCTCCGGATGAAGCCATGCTTGCGGGGCTTGTCTCAAGTAAATGAATGTCTGGTATAAAGTGATGTTGGGTACTTTCAAGAATTATGTGTGTAATAAAGCACTACTAGGGGGATCAATTGCAGAAGCATATGTAGCCAACGAAGCGTGGGCTCTTTTTGGATTATACTTGAAAGGCATTGAGACTGCACATCGTCGGTCAGATAGAAATGCAAACATTCAGTCTAATACTGAACACTATGTTACGATATTTGGGAAACATATCCGTTGTTTTGGATCATCGGAGCTTAAGGAGTTAGAGATGTTTTACAGAATGCTACATTGGTATATTCTTAATAATCATTAAGTAGAAATTCAACAATACTTTACAAGAACTTTGGGTGTGATGTCTTAAAGTGATTTGGCTCTAGTTCAAGAAAAGCAATTTCCTGGTTGGTTTATAAGTAAGATGGAAGCAGTCTCCTTTGAACAAACTGATAAAAAGAAAGATTTGTGTACTCTATCCCAAGGCCTGAATCAATGTTATCATAGATGGAGTAGTTGTGCAGCTAATGTGTTCATTTTCACACTTTAACAAAGGACAACTTACTTCGTATAGAGAATTCAGGTGTAACTGTCGTCGGTTCACATGATGGTAAAGAGATTCAATTTTATGGGCTTGTTGAAGAGATTATAGAGATTTAATCATTGATATTAATGTTGACTTAGATGAAGACTTTATTGATGGTGAAGAACTTGAGGAAGAACAAGAGGTTGAAACAATTAGCTATGCATAATTATTTAGTAATATTTTTATTCTTTTAATGAAACATGACTTATTTTTATATGTTATTTTTGTGTATATATATTTTTTATTTTTTAACTTTCTATTTATATTTGTAGATTACTATTAGTTCAACAATGAGTAGATCTACATAAAAGATTGAGGATGCTTCAGGAGATGGTAAGTAAGTGACAAAGTTCTATTTTTGGTCACTCTGAGATAGTTGTATGTTAAAATTTCCAAGTATCATTATAAGTTTTTTTTTTAAATGCATTAAGTAGTAAGAAGAGAGGTAGAGGCTGTACCAAAGGCCTTGCCCAAGGATAAAACTAAGAAATTGGGCAATGATGCATAACTTGTAACACCCAATACTCGATTCGATTGTCAGACTTGAGCTACAGAACACCATATTAGCCACCTAGATGACTTTTCGGCCGAACACCAACTGAACCTCTAACACCGCACAAAACATGTTCAAATTTAAGAAAGCACAAGCTCGCGAACTTACGCCGCTTGCTTTATGGTACACAGCAGTAGCTGTAACACCCCTAAACCCGAATCCGTCGCTGAAACAGGGTTGCGGAGCGTTACTAGGGTTTTCAGAACATTTACAGATAATTCATAACAGTCACTATTCATTTCCTGAGATTATTCATAACGTCCCTTAAATGGACCCTCGAGGCCCAATATGAGCAGTAACTCTAAAAGTTTTTCATGAACTTTCAAAAATTTTCCAAGTTACAGGGTTTACACGCCCGTGTGGTCCTAGGACATGCCCGTGTTGTAAGCTGTGTTCGAAACTAGGTAGCTCTCTAACTTGTGTCACACGGCCAGCCACACGCCCGTGTGCTAGGCCGTGTGGTTAATTTAATTTTTCAAAATTAGGAGCAGGTTTCACACGGCACACGCCCGTGGTCCAGTCCGTGTCGCACACACGGCTGAGATACGCGCCCGTGTCTTTGCCTGTGTGCTCAATTCTGAGCATTCTATTTTCTCGGATTTCAGATGCAGGGACACACGGCCTAACCATATGCCTATGTACCAGGCCGTGTGTCACATACGGTCAAGACACACACCCGTGTGTCTACTCGTGTGGACAAAATAAAGCCATTTCTAGCTTCATTTCTCACCCAAAATCATACCAATGGCCTGCACTAAAACTTACATCCAAATACCAACCATTTCAACCATTAGATTCAAGCAAATTTTAACATCTAAATATGGTATAACATAACATACACATATGTTTATAATCTTACCTTTGTTTAACCTAGGCATTAACATCATTTGACCACATACACTTAACATAACACATGTGTGTTTATCATAATAACCTATTTTATAATACCAAAATAAACCATTACTAGCCATTCCAATGGCTAGGTTACAAACATCACTTTCAAGCCACTAATGGCCAAGTATCCTATACATGCCATTATATTAAAATGATTTTTATTATATATACCCAAAACAAGCTAGTGGATAGTGTGATGATGCTCCAACTGATCTTCAACCTTCGCGAGCTTCCGAGCACTATAAAACAGGGAAAATAAAACTAAATAAGCATTACATGCTTAGTAAGTTCGTATAATGGGAATTAAAGGTTACCAATTTACATTTATTAACATTAAGCATTCAATAACATGCTTTTTCATCAATTTGGAAAATTTACCTATACACATACACTCAATCAAACAAGTTAGTTACATAAATGTTCACATAAGCATCAAGGAAGCATAGATGAGCTCATCATACTATATTCTTTCAAGACATCATTCATTTCGTCTCATAATTCTCATATCATGTCAATTATTTTATCCGTTGAATCATTGAAATTCCAATGGATATTCAAACAATACATTCAAGGTGTACAATTTAATAACTTGACAATTCATATTTAGGAGTACCCATTAGGGCACTTAATCGAAAGCACACCATCGAGCCTCATAACATATAAAAGGATTACCAGTCCAAGCTAAATCCTTTTTGTATAATATATGCTCAGAAGAGCTCAATTAGGATTACCAGTCCAGGGTAAATCCTAATTGTAACATATGCTCGAGAGGGATTATATTAGGATTACCAGTCCAGGCTAAATCCTGTCAGCAACAATGCAGGACCTCATTTAGTAAGGAAATTTCATTTATCTATCAAAATCCAATATTCAAACGGAATTTGACCTTTTTCAAACAATCTCAAGCATGCAATCATTTCTTATGTTATAACATTCAAATTAACTTATATAAATATAAAATATATTCCATACAACACAACATTCAATTTATCATATTTACGAGCTTAATTAAGTTACACGAACTTACCTCGACGCTTGTTCGCGTATATAAATCTACTAATCCGAAATTTTCTCTTTTCCTCGGTCTAGCTTCGAATTTGTGTTATCCGGATCTATATAAATGAATTTATTCATCAATTTATCAAATTTCACATTCAAGTGGACTCAATTTACATCCTAGGCAAAGTTACCATTTTGCCCCTAACTTTTCCATAAATTCCAATTTCATCCTTAGGCTCGGAAAATGAAATTTATGCATTTTACTCCCTATTCCAAGCCTAACCGAAATTTCACTATAAAATTTACAGCACATACATTTTATAAAATTTAAAATTTTTCTTCAATTTTTATAACTTTACATTTTAGTCCCTAAATCATGTTTTCATCAAAAATCACTTTGTAAAAGTTGTTTATCTATCAACAACCTTTCATTTTATACCATAAATTTTAAATTTTCAGCATTTTCATCCATGACATAATTTCCATACTTTGAAAACTTTTCAAATTAATCCCCCAAATAGATATATTAAGCTATTCTGGTTTCAAAAATATCAAAATTATTAAAAACGGGACAAGAAAACTTATCCAATTAAGCCAAGAAAGTTTCTTGTCTCTCTCTTAGAGTTTCCATGTATTTTTGGGATGAAGATGACATAAAAGAAGATGATATTTCTTTTATCATCTTTTAATTAATTAAATTAAATTAATTTTCAATTTAGTCCTTGCCCTTTTTCTAAATTTCCATGGATGAGTCACCACAAAATATCTACATACTTTTCTTTAATGGTATAATTACCATATAAGGACCTCAAGTTTTGAATTCCATAGCTATTTAATCCTTCTAGCTACTAGAATTCAACTTTTGCATTTTATGCGATTTGGTCTTTCCCGTAATTAAACACATAATCAGTGAATTTTTTTATCAGAATTTTCACATGACATTTCTAACATAATACAGATCATGTAATAAAATTAAAATAAATTTTATTTTCGACTCGAATTTGTGGTCCCGAAATCACTGTTCCGATTTTACTGAAATTGGGCTGTTACAGTAGTAATTTGCGAACCTACATCACTTGTAAAGACTTAACTTCTTATTCCTTGAAGACATGGATATTTGATAAAAATGATTAAGAACATGCGAACCCTAAGTCATGTAAAAGAATATAGCCCATGGAACACAGTAATTCAACTATCAAGTATCGAGGTTCGCACTTTGCATAGCTCACGTATTATAAGTCTTCATGGTGTAAGTCTTCTTAAACTAGGTGGGTCTCGCAAACAACCCTTGCGCGTTTAGATTCTGTGAACACGTTTGGTAGGGTCTCTCATTTTTCGCATATTGCAAGTTACTAAGGGTTCATAGGTAGCAATTTGCCAATCGTTAGGGTTCGCACTTTGCATAGTTCAACAACCTTGCTACATTGCGACAATTTTGGAGAACTCTATATAAGTTAGTCAATTTTAATTATTTCATGCTTTTGTTTATGGTAGACACTTTGTTAGAAATTAAATACTTAAATAGGGATACGTAAATTAAGAAAACATCAAATACAGTCTCAAAATATATTCATACATATGAGAAATTGTCATTGTTAACATTTAAGTATATATAAAATAGTTTATCGGTTTGCAAAAGGTATTAAAAAAATAAGAAAAAAAACTAAGTACTAGAACAAACAATGAAGTTAATAGAGAGAAAGGTATTGTTATTCCCAAGCGGAGCCTCATATTGCCATTAAGTCCAGAGTTCGATTGAACCACCTATTCAGTATTTATGCCTCACATGGATCACTCACTTCACTATTACTCACTGTGCAATCTAGTTGCCTGTAATGTTTAGTAAAGAGTGTGTGAGCTCTTGTGAGCCTAGTGAATAGAAAAACCACATAACACACACAAAACATAAGTTAAATAAAAGATTAAACTAGATTACTAAACTATGAACGAGGTTTGCCATAACTATGCAAAGCCTACTTCACGGCTACCCATTGATAGTTAATTTTAAATAGTAAAACATAATATTTTGGAAAACATAATTTTATTCACATTTTCTTTTTTGTTGGATAAGCGGATCTCCTTATGACTCCTCACTTTGACCCAAAGAGTGTTAATATATCCCATAAGTGTAGCATTAAGCTAACACTCTCCATCACACCAGCATATCCCATTAAATAGAGCTTGGCTTGACATTCCTTTATTTCTCCTAACCTGTCCCTAGGCCTCTCGTCCAAATCATAAAACACAAGGGTGAGTCCTCACAATCCTATGGCATGCTATTATATCCAACAATTACCAAAGATTATAGTGTCAAACATTTACTTAAACATAGAGCTCACAATTCATGAGGAGCTCGCACAATACTGTTCATAACTAGCTCGCAATACAGAACTCGGATATCATAGTTCATAAAAACACATAATTAACACAATCACAAAAAAAGAGTTCAAAAAATACTTACTCTCGGAACTTAGGATGGATTCCTAATCTCCTTATTAACACATGGTTCGCACATACAAGTTGTGATCCCTGGACACTCACCAATTTGTTAAATGCTTTAAACAAGCTTTGCCTTTCCCTTGTCTTTGGTTGTAGACTGTTTTTCTAGGTTCGCAAGTTTACAAACTTACACAAGTTACTAACAACACATTAAAACTCATAAATGAACTCAAGTGAACCTAGGTTTGCACATGCAAGTCTTTAGCCGAACCTCGTTTCCTTTGTTGCAGACTATATTAACTACTTCTAATCGTCTTAACCCCATAGAGAAATAAATTCTTACCTTAAATCCCGAGAGCTAAGTTTTGAGTTCTTGTTTTTGTAGAAATTTGACAATAAGAGAAAGAAGTGATCGACGAAGAAATTTGAGAGAGCTTTCTCATTTTAAAAGATTATAGAATTTTAATGAAAAAAGCTTAATTTATTGGCACTAAGTGTTTTGATGTTCTTAGGATGCCCTAGTAGTAGTACAAGTAGGAATGAGTTTCATGCATGAATGATGTCAAGAATTTGAGATGAAAGATATGGGACCAACAAAGAAGACATTTGGTAAGGAGATTCTCAGAGATAGAAAAGCAAGTAAACTGTACCTAAGTCAGAAGGGTACATTGAGAAAGTTCTTTGCAGGTTCAATATACAGAGTGCTAAACTTGTTAGTACTTCTTTAGTAACCTATTTTAGACTTTTATCGATTTTGTCTCCAAAATCAGATGATGAGATTGAGTACATGTTACATGTTCCATATTCTAGTGTAGTGGGATCTCTTATGTATGCTATGGTTTGTTCATGTTTAGATTTATCATATGCAGTCAGTGTAGTTAGCAGATATATGGCGAATCCCTGTAAAGAACACTAGAAAGTAGTTTAGTTGATTTTAAGATACTTACGAGGTACTACTGATGTTTGCTTACAGTTTGGAAGAACTAGAGATGGAGTCATTGGGTATGTTGATGTTGATTTTGCTAGAGACCTCGATAGAAGAAGATCTCTCACAGGTTATGTCTTTACAATTGGAGGTTTTGCAATCATTTGGAAAACCACTTTGCAAACTATAGTCACTTTGTTTACCATTGAAGCTGAGTACATGGCGATTATTGAGGCTTGTAAAGAAACCATTTGGTTGAAGGAACTCTTTAGTGAACTCAATGAAGACCTTCAAATCAGTACAGTATTTTGTGACAGTTAGAGTGCCATCTTTCTTACAAAAGATCAAATGTTTCATGAGAGAACAAAGCACATTGACATTCGGTATCATTTTATTCGTGATATTATTGCTTGTGGTGATATTGTTTTGAGCAAAATTAGTACTCATGAAAATCCTACAGATATGATGGCTAAGTCAATTCCTATAACCAAGTTTGAGCATTACTTAGAGTTAGTTGGTGTTCATTGTTGAAGTTAAACCCTTAAGGGGTTTTATGAAAGAGGTGGAGAACTTGTTCATTGAGAGTTCGCGATGAAGAACTTATTAATTAAGAATTCGTGTCAAGGTGGAGCTTGGTAGAATTGAGTGACCCGAATCCTTATTAAAATAAAATATAGTGATAAAATAAAATAAAAGTAAAATCCATATAGAACTACACTTATTTTATTTTATTTTAGAATAAGGTTTTTCAACCTTATTACACTTTCTATTTGGTATTGATTAGAATAAGGTGTTTCAACCTCACTACAATCCTTCTATTAGAATATGATTTTACAAGTCTATAAATAGACATAGTCTACTCTTTTTGTAATCATTCGAATTTCAACATAGTGAATTATCTTCTTCTCTACCTGTGCTTTTTTTCCCCAAAAGGTTTCCATGTAAAAATCTGTGTGTTCTTTATTTTTCTTTCTCTTTTCTTTGCGATACATTGTCATTATCGACGTTTTATTTTCCACAGATGTCCAAATGAATCTTGACACACACATATATTTACTCCACCTATTTCGATTCATAGTTGTATCATAATAAATAAAAGAATCTATAACATTCCCTAGATTCCTTAAAATAGATTCTAAAGAAAAACCTAGTGAAAGATCATGCACTTGAATCAAAATCCAAGTAATTATAATCAATATCTTTTGATTCTCGCCTTTGGCTAATTTATATATTAGAGGAGTAAAATTATCAAAAGAACATGGACCTCAACTGATCATATTCTTCAGATCAACCATACGAAATAATTTAATGAGATAAAGATTTTCCCCCAATAATTAGATATTCATCCTTTGAATCGATCTCCATATATTGAGAAGGGTTCTCTCCATTACTCTCCATTGAAAAAAGTGATAACTCGTGCTCCTAAAAATTCTGAACTAAACATAGATTGTGATCAATATCATTCTTATAAATTTCCTCCAGCAGACTGTAATATCCTAGTTTTGGGCCTAGTCGGAATAGTGGTTTCGAGACCACAAATTTGAGATACAAATAATTTTTATTTTTATAATTATTTTGAGTTCTATGATATGATTGCATGATTGTGTGAAAATTTCGTGAAGAAATTCTATGCATAAAGTGTTTAATTTGAAATTAGGGACTAAATTGAATAAATAGCAAAACTTGTGTTCTAGAAGCATTTTGCATAAAATTGAATTAGATTATTAATTAGAGGTCCTTAAAGAGTAATTTTACCAATTTCTAAAAAAAATTGGACAAAAATGGGCTTGGAAGGGTAAAAATTTAAAGAATAGTAAAAGGGCATTTTGGTCATTTAAGGGTAAAATGAATTGAAAGACAAATTTTAAAACCCAAATGTGTCCATCTTCAACCCCATGGCCGAATATAGCAAGGATAAACCATGGCTAGGGTTTTTCAAGCTTCCAAGCTCGATTGTAAGTCCATTCTAGCCCCGTTTTTCAAGTTCTTTACGTTTTTAGAATCCCGGTAGCTCGATTTAGCTTATGCTAGCAATAATTTAACCTAGGGTTTATATTTGGAAATATACCCATAGGTGAAATTTGTGTATTTTGGTGTTTTATGATAGAATATGAGATTTTAAATTATGTTAGACAACTTCTGCTACTCGGTTTTAAGTGAAAACGAGTAAAAGGGCTTAATCGGTAAAAATACCTAATAGTCAAAAGTACATGTTAGAGTGAGAATTTGATGTTGCCATAGAAGGAAAAATTTATCAGCATGTCATAAAACATAAGAAAATAGGCTGAATTTTAATTTACGAGCTTTGGGGCAAAAGTGTAAATATGCAAAAGTTTAGGGGCAAAATTGTAATTTTTCCAAAATATGATTTTGGGTCAATTTTAATAATGTGAGTCCTAATTAAACTATATGTTAAATGATAGAGTAAGGAAAACTGAAATTCGAGCTAAAATGGGAAAATACCAAGTTGTGGATGAAATGGTAAAAGTAGCCATTTTCGCATACGAGGTAAGTTCATATGTAAATGTTGGTAACATAGTTATTATTTTAAATGTTTTTATGTTATTTAAAAGATATGATAATTATTATGAAATATTATACTCGTGATAGTTGTTTGATAATATGTCAAATTATGTGATATACTTGGAAAATGTGAAATACTACCGAGTATCAGTATCGGTAATCCGTAGGAGATGGTTGAGACACATGATTGGGAAAATGGTCCCGTTGAACCTTAGGAATGGATTAGGATACAAGTGACATGTCACTAGGATATTTGGGCATCCGAACTCGTTGAGTTGAGGCCGAGTTCGAGAGATGTAACTAGGCATCCGAGCTCGTTGAGTGGAGTCCGAGTTAACTTATGGATGCAAATGTCCGAACTCGTTGAGTTGAGCCCGAGTTCGAGAGATGTAACTAGGCATCCGAGCTCGTTGAGTTGAGTCCCAGTTCACTTATGGATGCAAACGCCCGAGCTCGTTGAGTTGAGTCCTAGTTCACTTATGGGCGGGTTACATGGTAGCGTGGCTACATATGTGGCACTTATGTGCAAACTTTCCATGTATCCGAATTATATTCTGATGTGTTCAACGGGTAAAATTCTACTCAAATGGAGGAATACTCGAGATGAAAGGGACGTATTGGTAAGTGTTGTGAAATGGATACTTTGAATGTGTATGTATTTAACCTCGAGTTGAAAACTCGATATAACAACAATATGGTAAGATGATAAATGAAAATGTGATATGAATGTCTCGGTGATGATTATGCAAATGATGTTTTGTGTTTGCTTATATAGTTGTGTTACTTGCTATTTGCATGTGAACTTACTAAGCTTTTATGCTTACTCCTCCTTTTCATTCCTTGTAGTTTTGACAAGCCACCTTCGAAATCGGAACGGTCGGAGGCTCGCTCACACTATCCGTGTATCATCTTGGCATAATGGCTTGTATATTTTGAGCATGGCATGTATAGCATTATAATCATTTTGTGTATATGGTCTTATGATATGGTTATTGAGTGGTATGGAAATGCCTGGTAATGATTAGCCATTGGAATAGCTAATCATGATCATATTTGGTGTTATGTATGCTAAAATGCTAGCTAATCCATGGAAACCATGAAATAGGTAAAATTTACCATAAAATAAATTTAGACAGCAGCAGTAATGTGAGTTTGAAAAATCATTAAAAATAGTAGAGATATAATTAGATGATGAATAAAATATGGAATTGAATAATTATGAGTCTATTTTCATATGAATGGAACAAAACAGGTATATGAGTTATATTTTATGAGATGTTTAAATTTTTGTGAAACAGGGCCAGAGTGATTTCTGGATCCCCTATTCTGACTTTGGAAATTCACCATAAATTTTAAAAATATAATTATAAGTCATGCTTTATATTTAAAGATTTCTTATTGAGTCTAGTTTTATTAGAATCAAACGGCATAGTCATTGGAACTCTGTACAGGGAGATATCTGATTCGTAATTCACAGAGGTCAGAGCAGTCAAACCCTTGAAACAGGGGATATTTTAACTAATAAACTGTACTAATTGGTCTAACAAAAAATTCTAGAAAAAAATTAGTAGATATATATATGAGTCTAGTTTCAAGGAAAATTTACGGATCTTGATTTTGAATTTTGAAACTCAAGATATGAATTTTTAAGCAACTGTGACGCAGTTAGCCAGCTTGTCTGGAAATTTTAAAATAAGTTGTTTGAGCTGTTTAAGTAATGAATTAAGTTTAGTAACACCTCAAGCTCGACTCTGGCGACGGTCTCGGGCGTGAGGGCGTTACATTTTGTGGTATCAAAGCAGGTTTAGTCGGTTCTCGGACTAATTTAGCATGTGTAAAAGTTTAGCTATACATGCCACTGATCTGTGATAGTGTGATGTCTTCCGACGCGTATAAGTACCGTCTTATTTAGACAGGGTACTCTCCAACCGAGCTGTGCCGACCATGTTCAATGTTATGTGAAGGTATTTGAGTAAAGTTATGATTATGATAAGTCTCGGTTCAGAAAAGTATGAATAAAATTTTATGATCCATATGTGATAATATGTGAGATAAAAGTTCATGTTGTGATAAATATCCATATTTACTTAATGCTCATATGATGTAGTGTATGTGGCTTACTTGATAAGATGAACGGAATAAATAGAAAGTAGTAGAGGTATGAATAAAGGTCATAATATCACGATACGAATGAAAATGTCCTTGTCTTGATTTGATGTTGAATGTTGATGAATGTTAATGATATATAATTTTTATGAGATAAAGGATTATAATGAAATGAACTTATCTATGTTAAATGAAAGTTGTGATTGTGATGCAAATATCTATATTTGTTTGGCCTTATATGATGTCATGAGCATGAATTAATTTAATTAAATGAATGGATAAATAAAGCTATCTAGAAAACATAGAATGTATGCATAAGTATATTGTCTAAATGGGACAATAGGAAAATTTGTGTAAGCCAACATGAATGTTGCATTGCCTGAATGAATGACATGATTTTGATGATGTTGCTATGATGATAGAAGTTGTGTCGTATGTGTATGTATAAGAAAGTCGAGTCAGAAGTCCTACAACCCCTCCCCCTTACCGAAGTGGTACTTATAATGGAATTTCATGAGATTTGTATTGAATAAGTTTCAGCTTGAGAACCCAAAGAGTTCAAAGGATAGAATAATTATAAGTATGATTAGAGATTGAAAATGAGCTGATAAGTAAAGTCGAGCCATGAAAGTATCGATTGATATAAAGATTATTGGAATTATGCACTATCCTGTTAGAGAAGGAATTCTCTTTGGTAAATCGAATTACTCAGTGCAAGGTCGAGAAAAGTGTGTAAATCAAAATTTATTCAGAACTGGCCTTCTTTAGTGAATGGTTTAATATGAAATTTGTGACGGCAGAACTAGTTAGGGAAATAATATTTGAAATGTGAACTATCTGAGTGTGATAGTTATGACTGGACAGATTTAGCAGTCTCTTTTGAGATGTTCTATGTGTTTACCCGTTCTCAAAAATATTTCTATGGCTATTGATCTTCTGAAGAAATTTTTGTTATATGGGAATGTCTTTTAATCCTGGTGTTGGATGAAAGCATTGGTAGTCTGACTGGTTTATAATTTATATTGCTCTATTTCATCGGGTATTCTATTTCATTTCGTCTGATAAGAATTGATGAGAGAATACGTATGATATTATGATTCTGTTTCTTCTACTTGATGCTTCATCTGATATATATATGTATGGGAAGATATATTATTCTTGTTATATTTGATTCCAGTGGGATTAAATGATGTTTTCTTTTGGACTTTCTTTCATTGAAGAATTATCGAGGTATTCTGTATTTTCTCTATGAGTTTGGTTTTCGATTCTCCGGTATAGTATCGTATCTTGGGTTTCTTTATCCTGGATCTCTTTATTCTGGATTTTTTTATGCTGGGTTTCTCTATCTTGGATTTCTTTATTTGGTTTTCTTGTTATCTTTGTTCCATAATTTGTCAATTACGACTCATGTTCGAAGTGCGTTCTTCAGCTCCTGATAATCATGTCAAGTATGACTATACTTCTGATTTGATTTGGGTAATGTGGTGATTTCAGTATTGGGATTTTTCTAATTTTCGTGTAAGGTTTGACAACAGTAAAGGCATAAGTGATAAAAGTGCGAGTTTCAATTGGTATGGTGGATTACTTCTCTCAAGTCTCTTTGATTGTTGGATTTCTTGGAATTCCGGTCTCCATTAAATCAAGTTGAGATCTGGGTTTTATGTCATGATATCATGGGAAACTGAGAAGGGTTGAAAATTTAAGAACAGTTGAGAGTTGAGATTGCAAGCTTTCAGATCATATGAGAAATTAAAGAGATGTATTGGAGGTACAGCCTAAGTGAAAGTTCTTCAGCTCCGAATATGAGATTAAAAGTGAAGACCACTTTTCCGGTAAGATTTTCGGGGACGAAAATCCCTAAAGGGGAAGGAGGGTTGTAGTATCCTAGTTTTGGGCCTAGTCGGAATAGTGGTTTCGAGACCACAAATCTGAGATAGAAATAATTTTTCTTTTTATAATTATTTTGAGGTCTATGATATGATTGCATGATTGTGTGAAAATTTCGTGAAGAAATTCTATGCATAAAGTGTTTAATTTGAAATTAGGGGCTAAATTGAATAAATTGCAAAACTTGTGTTCTAGAAGCATTTTGCATAAAATTGAATTATATTATTAATTAGAGGTCCTTAAAGAGTAATTTTACCAACTTTTAAAAAAAATTGGACAAAAATGGGCTTGGAAGGGAAAAAATTTAAAGAATTAGGGGTAAAATGAATTAAAAGACAAATTTTAAAACCCAAATGTGTCCATCTTCAACCCCATGGCCGAATATAGCAAGGAGAAACCATGGCTAGGGTTTTTCAAGCTTCCAAGCTCGATTGTAAGTCCATTCTAGCCCCGTTTTTCAAGTTCTTTACGTTTTTAGAATCCCGGTAGCTCGATTTAGCTTATGCTAGCAATAATTTAACCTAGGGTTTATATTTGGAAATATACCCATAGGTGAAATTTGTGTATTTTGGTGTTTTATGATAGAATATGAGGTTTTAAATTATGTTAGACAACTTGTGCTACTCGGTTTTAAGTGAAAACGAGTAAAAGGGCTTAATCGGTAAAAATACCTAATAGTCATAAGTACATGTTAGAGTGAGAATTTGATGTTGCCATAGAAGGGAAAAATGATCAGCATGTCATAAAACATAAGAAAATAGGCTGAATTTTAATTTACGAGATTTGGGGAAAAAGTGTAAATATGTAAAAGTTTAGGGGCAAAACTGTAATTTTTCCAAAATATGATTTTGGGTCAATTTTAATAATGTGAGTCCTAATTAAACTATATGTTAAATGATAGAGTAAGGAAAACTAAAATTCGGGCTAAAATGGGAAAATACCAAGTTGTGGATGAAATGGTAAAAGTAGCCATTTTCGCATACGTGGTAAGTTCATATATAAATGTTGGTAACATAGTTATTATTTTAAATGTTTTTATGTTATTTAAATGATATGATAATTATTATGAAATATTATACTCGTGATAATTGTTTGATAATATGTCAAATTATGTGATATACTTGGAAAATGTGAAATACTACCGAGTATCGGTATCGGTAATCCGTAGGAGATGGTTGAGACACATGATTGGGAAAATGGTCCCGTTGAACCTTAGGAATGGATTAGGATACAAGTGACATGTCACTAGGATATTTGGGCATCCGAACTCATTGAGTTGAGCCCGAGTTCGAGAGATGTAACTAGGCATCCGAGCTCGTTGAGTTGAGTCCGAGTTCACTTATGGATGCGAATGTTCGAACTCGTTGAGTTGAGCCCGAGTTCGAGAGATGTAACTAGGCATCCGAGCTCGTTGAGTTGAGTCCGAGTTCACTTATGGATGCGAATGCCCGAGCTCATTGAGTTGAGTCCGAGTTCACTTATGGGCGGGTTACATGGTAGCGTGGCTACATATGTGGCACTTATGTGCAAACTTTCCATATATCCGAATTATATTCCGATGTGTTCAACGGGTAAAATTCTACTCAAATGGAGGAATACTCGAGATGAAAGGGACGTATTGGTAAGTGTTGTGAAATGGATACTTTGAACAGGTATGTACTTAACCCTCGGGTTAAAAACTCGATATAACAACAATATGGTAAGATGATAAATGAAAATGTGATATGAATGTCTCGGTGATGATTATGCAAATGATGTTTTATGTTTGCTTATATAGTTGTGTTACTTGCTATTTGCATGTGAACTTACTAAGCTTTTATGCTTACTCCCTCATTTTCATTCCTTGTAGTTTTGACAAGCCAGCTCGGAAGTCGGAAACGGTCGGAGGCTCACTCATACTATCCGTGTATCATCTTGGCATAATGGCTTGTATATTTTGAGCATGGCATGTATAGCATTATAATCATTTTGTGTATATGGTCTTATGATATGGTTATTGAGTGGTATGGAAATGCTTGGTAATGATTAGCCATTGGAATAGCTAATCATGATCATATTTGGTGTTATGTATGCTAAAATGCTAGCTAATCCATGGAAACCATGAAATAGGTAAAATTTACCATAAAATAAATTCAGACAGCAGCAGTGATGTGAGTTTGAAAAATCATTAAAAATAGTAGAGATATAATTAGATGATGAATAAAATATGGAATTGAATAATTATGAGTCTATTTTCATATGAATGGAACAAAATAGGTGTATGAGTTATATTTTATGAGATGTTTAAATTTTTGTGAAACAAGGCCAGAGTGATTTCTGGATCCCCTATTCTGACTTTGGAAATTCACCATAAATTTTAAAAAGATAATTAGAAGTCATGCTTTATATTTACAGATTCCTTACTGAGTCTAGTTTTATTAGAAACAAACGGCATAGTCATTGGAACTCTGTACAGGGAGATATCTGATTCGTAATTCACAGAGGTCAGAGCAGTCAAACCCTGAAATAGGGGATATTTTAACTAATAAAATGTACTAATTGGTCTAACAAAAAATTCTAGAAAAAAATTAGTAGATAGATATATGAGTCTAGTTTCAGGGAAAATTTACGGATCTTGATTTTGAGTTTTGAAACTCAAGATATGAATTTTTAAGCGACCGTGATGCAGTTAGCCAACTTGTCTGGAAATTTTAAAATAAGTTGTTTGAGCTGTTTAAGTAATGAATTAAGTTTAGTAACACCTCAAGCTTGACTCTGGCGACGGTCTCGGGCGTGAGGGCATTACACAGACAATTAGTTCATCTTCTTTATCTAGAATCTACAACGCTTGAAACTCAAGATCCATATATGATGAAAAATGAAACAAATTGACTAAATAATACAAAAACCATGCATGATAGAAGCCATTTTTCTGCATTCTATAATGTAAACCTTTCAAGATAATCCCATTAAGAGATTTGTGACAATTTAATGCTCAACCATCAATAAACATAACCGTGTGTGGCATTCTCAAATTGCTATCTATTTAATTAATGATTTATTGTATCTTTCTGTATTCTTCAAACATGTGCAATTTAGTATTATTTTTTTATTCTTCATGCTTGTTTTACGGTTTATGCTCACGGCTAGTGGTTGCATATCTCAATAATGTCATCTACAAAGTTTGCACATATATTCTCTTCTTGGGAGTGCAATGTGCCCTACCACTGCACCCAATATTTGTTGGTAAATTTAGTGTTACTTTTAATCCTAGGAATTAATCCGTCCACTATTTTATTTAATAATAGAAATCTAATTGATAACTATTAAATTAGATTATGCGGCATTTCTAAAATAAAAATTGTTGCTTACATACTAACATTACACTATTGAAAGATCAAATAAGTAAATAAAAATATTGAATTTGGGATTGCAAAGTTTTTAGTTTTGAATCCCCAGTTTTAAGGGTCCTTTAGCAATAAAAAAGTGAAAGTCGATACTTTAGGTTTTTTTTTGTTTGTTTTACATGACTTCCATATGCAATTTTATATCGGTCAGATGATCGATTTTTTAAAATTAAAATTGCCACAAAATTCAATTTAATTGAAATCTTTCAATGATGTTATCAATTAGATTTAAATTGTTAAAGCAAAAGAAAAGAGGGACTAAATTTATGAAATTAAAAGGATTAATTCATAAAAAAATGCAGAGTATATGGGCTGGAAGCAGCATTAGACCTTAATTAATGTTTTATGAGATGAAAATTATCTTCTCGTTTTCCCTTTTTTTTTTTTTTTGTACAAAAAATTTGTTATTCATTCACCCCTGTTGTCTGGTCCCAGTTGGTCGTCAAGTAAAAATAGAACTTGTGAGTGACTTGATAAATTGAGTTTGTCTTTAGTGATATAAAACCAAAAGTCTTGCCATACACGAAAAAAAGAACTCAATCCAAGGTATCTCTTGTGCTTCAACATATCACATCTGAAAATGCTTGTTAAACCAACAAATTGTGGTAAAATAAACCCTTTTCAAGTCTAAAAGTATCTCAAATAAACCTGGTTGCTGTATCAATCCAAGAAGCTATTCATTCTTCAAGAACTGCAGTCTATAATACACTAGAAGGCAGCCAAGGGAAAACAAGTGTATTGAAGAGGAAAACGATGATTGGCATCAAGGATCTGTACAGTGTTCTGACTGCAGTTGTTCCTCTTTATGTCACCATGTTCTTGGCTTATGGTTCAGTGAAATGGTGGAACGTATTCACCCCGGAACAATGTGCCGGTATCAACAGATTCGTCGCCATCTTCGCCGTTCCGCTCCTCTCCTTCGAGTTCGTTTCGAGGATAAATCCTTACAAAATGGACCTCCTTTTCCTTGCCGCTGATGGAGTCTCAAAAGTCCTGATATTGTTTGCTTTGCTTTGTTGGGCCAATTTCACAAAGAGAGGCGGCCTGAACTGGTCTATCACAGTTTTCTCACTTTCCACTCTCCCAAACACTCTTGTCATGGGGATTCCCCTACTGAAATCCATGTATGGGGATGACAAGGAATACCTAATGATTCAAGTTGTGGTGCTGCAATGCATAATCTGGTATACCCTATTACTGTTTTTGTTTGAATATAGAGAAACAAGAACTGAAGTCTTGAGCAAGTTCAAGGAAAGTAGTGTTAGTTCTAAGAACTGTTGCAGTGAAGATGAAGTCATTAATGTTATTGCCACAACATCATCTAACCAGCAGCAGCAGCAGACGGCTCAAAATGCAAACAAGATTGCACCAGATCAATCTCAGCGATTCAGGCCTATGGTAGCAGCATCGATGGAGGGAGAGGGTAAAGAGCTCCATTTATTCATTTGGAGATGTGGGTGTTGCATTTCAACTGGCAAGTCTTAACAGCTAACACTACAATTTTCTAAATTTTAATCCATATATTTTTCTTCCACATTTCGCATGAATTGTTCTGATGTATGAATGATATCTTAGATGGGACAAGTACTACCTGTGAGAAGCAGTCAGTGCAAGCTGGTCAAAGAGAAGAAAGCAGTAGTACTGCAAAGGTGGTTGAGAGTGTAAAGCAAGAGGATGTCGAAAATGCTAGCATTCCCTCTTCTTTTTCTTCATCAATGCTCCTCAAAATATTGAGAAAAGTCTGGCTCAAGCTTGTTAGGAACCCTAACTCTTACTCAAGTTTGCTGGGTCTAAGCTGGGCTTTAGTCTCTTGCAGGTTCTTTTAGACCTCACTCACTCACTTTCTAAATGCTATGTTGCTCAGACTCGGGATGAGTGTCGGGTACCCTATGTGTCCAACACGGGTATATTCAATATTTTAAATCTCTAAATACGATGTATTGGATACGAACACCTCAAAGAAAACAAAGAGTCAGAGTAATATAGTGTAGATGGTTACCCTATTCCAGCCTTATTAACTGGTCAATTGCTTTTGTCTACAGATGGGACATAAAGAAGCCCCAAATAATGGAAAATTCAGTCACGATATTGTCAAGTGCAGGTCTTGGGATGGCAATGTTTAGCCTTGGTAACATCTTTTTATTTTTTCTCTTTTCTTAGGATAACCCCATTAATCTAAAAGTTGAATAAGAATTAAGCTGAAATTTGTTAATTGTATAAGGATTATTCATGGCTTTGCAACCAAGGATCATTGCCTGTGGAAAGAAGCTGGCTTTATATGGGATGGTAGCTAGGTTTATAGCAGGACCGGCAGTAATGGCGATAGCATCCATTGCAGTTGGCCTCAAAGGCACCACCTTAAAGTTGTCTATTGTACAAGCAGCATTGCCTCAAGGAATTGTCCCTTTCGTTTTTTCTAGGGAGTATAATCTGCATCCTGATGTATTGAGCACTGCGTGAGTTACACCACTAAATACCAAATGCAGTTTATCTATATATATACCGCAAATACATACAGGGCTGTAATCTAAATTGTACTAATATTTGTGTTTGTATGTGCAGGGTGATATTTGGAATGATAGTTTCTCTGCCCATAACAATAGTATATTACATTTTGTTGGGTATTTGAGGAGTCATATTTGGAAGGATGAAAACATAAACATGAGGAGCTCAGCAGCATTGTTCAGAGAGATCCAAGCTTATGGTCAAAACCAGCAGCAGCAATATTCATATGTTTTTGTGCTGAGTCAATGTTTAGTTTTGCTCAGGCATGAAGCAGGACTGGGTTCTGACTCTTCTTATTAAGCTCAAATACTACCCCCCATATTGCCTAATCCGTTTTTGAAGGGTACATTTCACGCATTCAGAGCTCATGTATCCTGTTTCTATTATGTGTATGTATATGTATGTGTATGCGGCATGAACAGATAAGAAACTTCATGTCAAACATTGCGAATGAGTATGAGTCTCGTAATCCATAAATCATAGTGCTTAATACATCAACTTCAATCCTCAAAAGCAACGGCGAAGCCATGAATATTTATAAGGGCTGGATATTTATATAAAGTAATACCTTTTTATTGGTCTAGCTTACTTGAACAAACTGCTTTCAAAATCTAAGTTGATTTTGATCACCTAAATTCACATTTTAAAAAAGTAAAATATATTAAATATTACAATTAAGTTTTTGTTATCAAATTAACATTATTGTCTTACCAATTTAATATTTAAATACTACTTCATATTAGTTTATCAAATTAAATTAAAAGTGTTACCAATATACCAAATTAATATTCAGATGCTACTTTGTATTAATTTATCAAATTTAATATAAAAAATTATAAATTATATAAAAGAAATCAAACTAAATTTCTTTAGAAAACTTGGGGAGGGGCAAACACAAGTTATCACATTTTTAAACATTAATTATAATATTAAAATAATATTTAAGAAATTTAAAGGACTAAAATAAATATTTTTAAAATTTAGAGGGCCAAAGCCCCTTTCAGCTCCCCTAAATCCGTCTTTGCTCATAAAAGACTGGGTCATTAGAAGACATAAAGGTTCTTCATCAGGATTGTCACTACAATATTGGTCCTATCTATCCATATGTGTCATTTTAATTCTAAATTAGTATCATTGGTTAAATGCTTTTGTGTAAATTAGTTTATTTCAATACACCTAAATCGATTTCAGCCAATATTGACCTACATTGATGCGTATCATAAAATTGTAATAACTTAAATCAATTTTTTTTCTCTAGATTAATGTATTTTATTTTATAATTATTTTAAACTTTTTAGAACAAATTTAAGAGATAAATATCAAAATTATACATGAACTTTGGTCTAAAGTGCAATTTGGTGCAATTTTATATATGAAACTTTGGTTGTAATTTAAATGTATACATGAAACTTTATTTTTATTCAGTTGTATACATTAAAAAAAGAAATACATCAATTTATTCTTATATTAAATAAATATAATTATCTGTGCATACAATATGTTAACTTAAAATGATGTTTATCAATAATTGTATTACTGATTTGTGAAAATTGGATCAAAGCAATATTTATGTTACGTTTGGTAGAAGTATTATTTATTCACCAGGTTTTAGAATACGAATAAGCAATAAACTAATTTTGATTGATAAATTTTAGTCACCCATGACTAGTTTTGGGAAAATAGAAGGAAATATTTTTTGTTTATTTTCTAAGAGGTTTTATTTTTAATAAGAGTTTTTCCTCATCTTTCTAGTTTTAAGTTTAAATTTTTATCAATTATTTTTTATTTTACGTCTAACTATTGTAACATATATGTAATAAATAAGTTTTTTCCTCGCGTTATTACATTAGAAACCAAACGAGGCAGTGTATAAAATTGTACAAAATCAAAGTTCATGCATAATATTACAAATTAAACAAAAGCTCATGTATAATATTACAAATTAAATCAAAATTCATGTGTAATTTTATATTTTATTTCTAATTTTAAATTTTATATTTGCAAATAACATATTTACATGTACGTAATCAAAGTAAATTTGTATATCTAATATATATTTAATTAAAAAAAAGTTTGAACTATAAATATATAAAATATATTTGAAAATACCAATTAGGGGTGCTCAAACAGTCGGTTCGGTTAATACTCGAATTAAATTGCTATTAACCGAATTACCCGAAATGTAAAAATCTTTAATCGTTAACCGAACCGAAATATTTTGGTTAATTCGATTGGTTAACCGAATTAATCAAAATTTATATGTTTTTGTCTTTTGGTTAAAATAAGTATAAAACATATAAAAAATACATTACTAATGTTCATTTTATTCTATTTAACAATTCAAAAAACTTTAAATGGAGGTGAAAACAACAAATAAGATATTAGAAATACTACATAAGTCTTGAAAGTTAACAACCAAACACTATATAAGTCTTAAAAACAACAAATATTTTGATTAATTGGTTAATTCGTTTAATTGTCCAATTTCGAATTGAATTAACCGACAATCGAAATTCCAATAAAATCACTAATCGATCTTTTCTATCAAACTGAATTTGATCACCGATTAATTAATCGAATTAGATCGATTCGATAAATTAATTCGATTTTAAAATCAAACTGTGAACACTCGTAATACCAAAAGACTTGAAAGCTAGAATAATTCGTAGAAATACACTTAAGTATTATTATGTGCAAATATAAAAACAAACTGGGAAGCCAAAAATATTGTGACGGGAGATAAAATTTAAAAATTTTAAAGAAGCTAAAATTAAAAAAAAATATATTAAAATAAACTAAACTGAATTTTTGTATGTTAGAGGAGCTAAAATTATAGTTTTTTATTTTCATGTAAGAAAAAAGTTGAAAAAGATTATATCGAATTATTAATTTAGAAGGGACTAAAGTTGGAATTGCACCATTAATAAGGGGACAAGGCGCCTGGCATACACCCTGAAGACAAAAAGGTAGGTCTTCACAGTATTGATAACTCTGATCTTCATTAATGGTTTCAAATGCGTTTGCGTAAGTATCTCGCTCATAATTTTGGAATGCTCGACAAACTTAGAGGTGTTAAACGCCGGACGGGTCACTCGGTATGATCCATTTTAAACTGGTTTTCCTTTTAACTTTTCTCAAATTTCAGGTTGGTTCGGTCCAGTCTAATTTATTATTAAAAAAATTAAATGTATAAAAATAGTTTTATACGAATATTTATAAACATTTTAGTTAAATGTAAATAAAAAAATGTTATTATTATTATTTTTAAATAATAAGTGAGTTTAAAATTTCTTTTTGGAATCAGACCTAACACATCTATCTACAAAGAGATGTCAAAATCATCTGATTGAATTAGACTTGGGGTAATTTTTTAAAAATAAAAAAAAAATTGATTAAGATACATCAATGATTGGAACAAGTCACTAAAATAGAATATTTAATATTGCTATTTTGATTATTGAAATTCCAAAAATTTTTAATTTATCTTAATCCTTAAAAAAAATTATATTAATAAAGTTGTTAACTGTATAGCTAAAACAAATAAAGGTAAAACTGATCAATTGATCCTACCGTATTATGTGAGAGGCTGGAGGCTGGTTGGAAAAATATATTAGACAATTACTTTTCACCATTGATGAATTACATTAAAATTGAAATAGTCTTGTTCTAAGTTTATATTCTACCAAAAAAATTACATTATTATTTTAAAAACTTTAGCACAACGTTTAAGTATTCTATCAAATTTGTATTAGTTCTAAAAATATAAAACTGAAAAAATAAAAATACATAAAAAATTCATTTTTAATTAAAAATTATGTAAAAAGGAAAAATGAATGAATATTCTAAAAATTTTGAAATAACAAAAATTACATAAGATTATAAAATATTCAAAAAAATACAGGTAATATATAAAAAAATATCAATTACATTATATTTAAACAAACCCTTATTTTCTAATTAAATAGGTTCATAATCTATGAACTTTATCCATTAAAATCTTTTAATTTTAATAAAAAAATTCCTTTTCTTTTATTTTTACACATGTCATGATTTAATCTATGCTCAAAAGTGTTAAAAAAAAAAGATAGCATCAAGTAAAAAAAAATCAAGTATGGGATTAAACACTCAAACATATATTTTTTTATATAAAAAGATAACACAAAATTAATTACATAGCGACATTTTGAGCAAAAGAAACATTCGTAGATTTGTCCATATCAATACAGGTGTGAACCATTATGAGAGGGACTTCAAGGACTTGCAAGTTGTCTTTCTCGATCAAGGTTTGGTTGGCTAAGCAATCCGTAACTTAATTCTATTTCCTCAGGATGTACCGCAAAAACCACTAGTTTTCCTGAGATAAAATAATATGAAATCGCCTAATCAAGGCAAAATTTGAAATAGTGGAAGAGTTTCCAAGGATGGTTTTAACAACTTCTAAACTGTCAGACAACTTGATCATAGCCATCAAACGTACTCTTTTAATTTTAAAGTAAACTACACCATTAGTTATTAAATTATGGATAAATTTTTTTTGGTCACTAACATTTTTTAAATTGCTTTTTTAGTCACCCGTTAAGTGACACCTTTTTAAAACAATTTTATTCTTCAATTTTTATATTTTTTATCAATTTAGCCTTGTTTCTATTTAAAAAGTTATAAAAAGAACTCAAAACTATTTAAAAAAATAAAAAATTCTATATAACAATTCTAGAAAAATAAAAACTCGAATATGTTGTTGTTGAAGAATAATATGTATGAGAAATAGTTATCATTAAATAGAGTCCAATAACAAAATATAAAGAGAACAAAACAAAAAAGTTAAATCATTACATGCTTCCTCAGTGTTTTTCAAAACCAAATTAATAATATAATATCTTCAAGTCGAGTTCCATACTTTTGAAGAAGATCCAAATTTGATATTATAGATGCTTGTGAAATAGACTCTAATGCCATTTTTAGCCAAAAATACAAAATATACTACAAAATTTTTATTTTCAGACTTAATTCAAAATTTCAATTTATTTGAATTATTTTTTAAAACTCAAATTATAAAAACAATTCTATTCTCAACTTTTTCTTTTCTTATAACAAAAGGTAAAAAACAGACAACCAATAAATTTACTTAATATTTTTTTCTGCTATTTTAAAGAATAGGTATTAAATATTTCTACATATATATAATGCAGAGAGAAATTTTAGAGAGTGTAAAAGCAATTTTCCATCCTTTTCTCTCACTTTTTTTATTTTTAAAAAAATTATCTACTTTTATATAATTTTTAATTTTTAGAATTTTCTAAAATTTAAAAATAATTTCAAATTTTATCATTTTATATAATCAGGGTCAAATTGATAGAAAATATAAAAATTGAGGATTGAAATTGTTATTATACCAATCCAAAAAATACCACTTTATAGTCAAGTGATAAAAAATAATTGTGAAAACATTAAACCAAATTATAACCTTTTTTAAATTAAGTGACCAAAAAGAAAAATTACTTCTAATTTAATCATTAACACTGTAATTTACACTTAATTTTATTAGCATCCACTAGATTAAAACACTCAAATAGTAATAGAAAAAGAGCATAGACTAAAAATTTTATTGGTTACAAAGATTAAAACTTTTTTTTTAATAGCTTCAAATAAATCAATTCATGAATAATTTGTAAGTATTGAGGGTTAATCACCATTTACTTCAAATTTCATTTCACATTATTAAAAATTCTATTATATTCATATGCGTATGAAAATTATATATTTAACATATAAATGTGTGTTTAAAAATAACATATTATAAATAAAGAAATGTATGATTTGGAACTAATTAATCATAATAGCACATAAAATATGTATGACATTAAAATGAAAAAATTAGATTAAATTGTGTGTAAAATGAAAATTAAACATGTAAATACATCATATTAAGAATATTAAATGCTTTAAAATTGTTTATCATGGTTTTGTCATCAATCTTAAGTTAATATTGAGTTGAAATGTGACACAAACTCAATTAATAACATTATTACTACTAGACATTCTATCACATGCGCATGCATGTGAAAATCACGTATTTAGAACTCATATTTGTATTTGAAAATATTATATAATAAATAATGAAAAGATTAAAGTATCATCAAATAATATACTATGAAAGGATATTTTTATAACAACTCAATCAAGAAATAAATAAAAAAGTATAGATATACAATTTTTAGGTGATGCTATTTTCTTGTCATTAGTTATTTATTTTGCTAGATCAAAAGAGTTAAATTCAATACATTCGAATGTTTAGAGAAATTTAAATTAAATTTTTGTAATTAATAAAAATATAATATATGTAAAAATAAAAGAGAAAGATAAAAATACTTTAATTAAAATTGAGAACTGTAATGGCTAATTTAACTAAAAAAATAAGTAGGGGTGTTCAAAAATATCCGACCAGAGATACTTGACCCGTTGGCCAGGTAAAAAAATAAATGGGTATTTTTTTATTTTTAAAAAATTTACGGGTCGGGTACTTGACCGGCTATTTTTTACGAGTTCATGGGTTGGGCCCGGGCCAAAATTTCTAAATTCCACAGGTACCCAACCTGGTTACCTATGTGTATTTGTATTTTTTTTATTTTTAAATTATTTACATTTTTTTAGTTAAAACTTAAACTGGTTCCCAATTTTTTACCCTGATTACTAAATCACTATCCCACTCGTTCAATTCTCCCATGCAAATCATCCCCGTCGTCAACCCTACTCCCACCGATCGACTGACCATCTGTGACCACCCATCACCAGCCATCTGACCGCTCCCACCATCGCTGCTTGTCGTCGTCTCAAAGCTCAAGTAAGCACTACTATTCAATATTTCAGTCTACCCAGCTTCTCTTCGTCTCTTCTCAAACTTCTCTGTTTTGTTCTGTTGTTTTTTGTTTTTTGTTTGTTTTCAGTCTACCATTTCAATACACACATCAATTATGATAAGGCCTTATATAACTACATCAAAATATGTTTAACACTAATGGCTAGTTATAACCAAAATATTTCCTCACTATGCCTAACTTAGCTTATACATGCCATTTATACCAAAAGTTAGCTTGCTTTATATACCGAGAAGTCCAAGGGAATAGTGTAATGTGTCTCCGATTAAGTTCCAACCTTCACGAGCTTCCGAGCACTATAAAATAGAGAAAGTAAAACAGAGTAAGAATATTATACTTAGTAAGTTCGTATAATAGAAAATTTACTTACCACTCATTTACATTTAAGATAAGCATACAAAATTTATCCAAAGAAATTTGGCAATTAGCCTAAACACATATAATCTCAAGAAACTTGTTAGTCAGATATTACATATAAACATCAAGAATCAAGGATGAGCTCATCATGTAATAACTTTCATAAACATATGCTTTTCATATCATACTTCCAATAACATATGCATTTTTATAAAAAATCATCTTAAGTTCAGTTTAATTATGTCAGAACTTTACCCGTTGAATTTATTTGAAATATCGATAGATACACATGTAGTACACTTGAAGTGTACAAAATTGTAATCCGTCAACTCATATTCAGGGGTACCCATTAGGGCACATAATCAGGAAGTACTCTCTCGAGCCATATAACAGGATGCTCATGTGAGCCATGTAACAGGAAACTTATTCGGGCTACAACAGGAAACTCATAAGAGTTTAAAACATAAAGCTCATTGAGCTTAACAGGTAACTCCGAAGAGTTATTATCAGGGAGCTCCGGATAGCCATATAACAGGAAGTTCAAGCGAGCCATATCAGGAAGCTCACAAAGAGCCTATATCAGGGCGCTCATAAATAGCTGCGTTTGTGTTCTCAATATATGCAAGATCACAACCAATCATATAACATGATGCTCACTGTAACACCCCAAACTCGGCCTAGACGTTATGGCCGAATCTGCGATATCACATTAAAGTGTGTTTTGAAAAGCATCGTTCTGTTCAAAAAGTCCATACTATATTAAAACCCTCGTAGTGATCTTTTACAAAACTTTTAAGTATCTTGTTGATGAAAACTCAAGTAGGTTTAGCACATGTTTAATCATTTTAGGTTGTTAGTACACTTTAAAGACATTGTTTATTGTGGAAGCTTTTGAAATATGTTGTAATGGCGTGGTGTTTTGAAAACATTTATCTTTTTAAAAATTCGCATCCTACTACTAGTAGATATAAATCAAAGTAAGTAACCCTAAATTTAAGTAAAAATTTAAAGAGGCCTTATTACATAACAAATACCCAAATTAAATAACTTAAAGATTAAATGTTTAAAATAGTAGCAAAAACAGTTGTGTGGCCTCCATCGAGTCCCTCGCAGCACCGACCCGCCTAAGGATTACCTGCACAGAAAAGCAGAAGGGTGAGTTTATGAAAAACTCAGTATGCATTCCTTTACAATGTCACCAAAGCAAAGCAAATACAGATTTGGGCCTAAGCCCGCTTCAAATGATGATCCAAAGATCAATGTGGGCCTTAGCCCATTACAGTAGCAGTATCAGAAATGCAAACAGAAGTCCTACCATCCATTCTCTACACTCCACTCCATCTAGCCCTACACTCCATGTGGGGATAAAATCAACCCACCCATCCCTACACTGCAAATATAGCACCAGTTGTGACATTAAACAGTATTTGCAGCAGAGCTGCCAGTACAGTACACTTCCTCCAAAATATCAAACCCATCTCCATGCAACATGTCATGTCATAATATCATACGTGTATGCAAAATGTCATACTCGAATACAGTTAAACATATCATAAGGGTATATCAGTCATTTTATCTCTTAAAGGTATAACAGTCATTTCATCAGCATGGGGTCTAAGTGTACTTACCGACCCAACAGTAGGTCCACAGTCGTCTTGGGCGACCTGTGCGACCTTAACAATCAAACAGTAAAAATGGCCCAAAGCCCACAACACGGCCCATGTGGGCCCACACGCCCGTGTGGCCCATAAAGCCCAAAAATGACCTTGGTCGTGCGAACTACACATCCTGGCCCAATAGTTTCCACATGTCCTTGTGGTTTACCTATGTGGGGCCCACAAGCCCGTGGGGTCCACACGGCCCATTTCGGCCCAACATGGCCCAGAACAACCTAAGCCCATGAAATCGCTCATGGTGGCCTCTACTTTCAAACGCCCGCGTTTTATGCATTCGAACCACCATACGAATGAGCGCGCGCTCGTGTAATGTCAATAGACATATTTTTCGGCTTTTGCTGATTAACAATTATTGTAGGTGATTACACACCTGATGCGATGTCGTAGCCGAACCACTTCTAAGATCAAAACATCTTATAAACCACTAATGCTTCTCTTAATTATTCAGTAGCAAACACAACCCACCTTAGACTTTCCGTTGGCCTCACTTGATAACAAAAGATCCTCAGTTACTTTATTACAAAACAAGCACTTAACCACCATTAAGAAACATAACATAAGGGCAAGATCCTTAACCAACACTTAAAGAACTTACCAATTAAGGAAAAACCACTTGTAGGGGAAGAGCAATCGACCTAACATCTTAATTATTGAGATCGAGCCCCTAGCAACATTTGTATGAACAGAGGTGTTAGATGAATATTTCCCCATGGCAGAAAAAGAGAGAAAAAACAACCGTTCGGCCTAAGAGATACAGAAGCTGAACTTTTGAGAAGAAAGCCAAATAAGATCCAGCTAGGGGAAAATAAACCGTAAAAACACTTACCAAGAAATTAAAGGGATTTTGACAGTACCTCAGCAAGAATCGGCTAAAGGAAATAAAGAAGAAAAAGAAGATGATTAGGCTTTAACAGATTCAGCCACAATGTCAAAAGGTATTCGATTTGGAGCAAAGAGAAGAAGAAGAGAAACAACATTTAAGGTATCCGACCAAACAAAGAAGGAGGAGATAATTCGGCTTAACAAAGAACAGAGAAGGTCGGCACAAATGGGAAAAAGGAAGGAAGAATCCGAATGCTAGGAGAAGAAATGATAGAAACCCGAAAGAACCCCCTTTTTCTTTTGCAATAATCAGCTATAGGATAAACAAAACAAAAGTGAATGTGACTAACCGAAAAAGTTGAGAAAGAAATCGGCAGGAAGGCTAGAAACCAAATCAGCTTTCAGAAACAAAGAGTAAGAAGAACCAAAATTTTGCAAAAATCCGAAATGAAGTGACCAATTACCACTCATAGCCAAATTCTTGAGTGGTCAAAGCCCTATTTGGCCACAACTCCCCCCACTTTCAAATTCCATAAAATCCTCCTAATATCACTCTACCATTTCCACCACCGAATTCAAACTCCCCTCAACTAGCAGTATTTCAATCAACTTCCACTTCTCCCACGACAAAAGAAGCAAAATAAAACTCTCCTTGAGCATAGCGGGGCTCGAACTCAAGACCCCTAGTAGTAGTAACACGCCACTATCCCCTGGACCAGCAGGCTTTTTATGTCATACTTTACCCAATTTTATTTAAGAGACCTACTTACCAGAGACAGGTTTAGTTCAAACAAAAACAAAATTTTGTACAAGCCAAGGCTTGAACTCAGGACTTCTCCAACACTCCTCAAGACATTCAACCACTGAAGCAGACATGATTTTATGCAACACAACATACAAAAATAATTACTTATATTTTTGGGGCGTTACACTCACAAAGAGCTGCGGTAGTCTGCAACACATGCAAGATCAATACTGATCAAGATGCTCACAGGAACCATATAACGGGAAGCTCGAGAGGGCTTATAACAGGATGCTCGTAAGCGCTATGGTGTGGTTGCAACATATGTAGGACCACAACCAATACGAGAAATCCTTTATCCATCGAATTTCATTTATTCAAACGGGATTTAGCACTTGTCAGACATTATCGGATATGTGATTAATGTTTATACATGACAATCATACATTTTGCAATCATAACATTCAATTTAAACATATAAACATACATTTTAGTTACACGAACTTACCTCGTCACTTGCTCGTATACGGAGATCTACTAATCCGATACTTTTTTTTCCTCAATCTAACTCTTTATTTGATCTTTCTGGATCTATATAAATGAATTTAATATCAATTTAACACATTTCATGTTTAATTCAATCGAACTTACATCTTAGGAAAAAGTACCATTTTGCCCATATACTTTTAATTAATTCTAATTTCGTCCCTAGGCTCGGAAAATAAAATTCATGCAATTTAATCCTTATTCCAAGCCTAACCGAAATTTTCATATAACAATAACAATCCATGTATTTCCCAAAAATTAGAAATTTTCCATAAATTTTACATCTTTTCAATTTAGTCCCTAAATCACAATTTCATGAAAATTACCTTTACAAAAGTTGTTTATCTATCAACAACCTTTCATTTTCTACCATAAATTTCAAAATTTCAGCATACTCATCCATGAAAAACTTTTAATGCTTTGATAACTTTAAAAATTAATCCCTAAAATAGGTAGATTAGGTTACTATGATCTCAAAAATATAAAAATTACTAAAAACGGGACATGATTACTTACCCAATTAAGCTTACTTGAATTTCTTTCTCTTATCTAGGGTTTCCATAGAAAAATTCGGGGAAGACGATATAAAATGATGATATTTTCAATTTAATTAAAATATCATCTTTTATTATTTCATCTTTCTAATTTCGTCATTTCCTTTTTCTAATTTTCCATGGATGAATCACCATAAATATCTACTAACTCTGTAACACCCCAAACCCGGCCTGGAAGTTTGGCTCGAATATGGCGTGTCACATTAAGGTGTTTTTCGAAAACCATGTTTCCATTAAAAACCCTTCTTAATAATTAAAAACTTATACCCTTTTTAAACCTTGTTAGAAAACCTTAGCTGAATATAATTCTTAACAACTTTGTAAAAATCTTGGCGATTCTGTAAGCTTAATTTAAAAACAATTGCGGATGCGTGATGTTTTGAAAACAATAAATTGCTTTGGAAAACCGTGTTCTAATACTAGCATTAGAAATAAAACTTCAAATTAGAAATCCAGAAAAATTACAACAACTTTACTACAACTCACATGAAAACATTTTTAAAGTAATAATCAAAACTATAACTTAAATAATGTGTGTAGCTCCTCCGAGTCCTCGCAGCTCCGATCCGTCTAAAGGTCGAAATTACCTCAAAGGTTAATAAACGGGTGTGCGTTCTGAAAACTCGATGTGAAATCCTCGCTATATAAAAGGAACAGTTAGTCATATAAAAGAATTAAAAGTCCGGCCCCACCCTCTACTTACGCTTTCAGATCAATTGGGCCTTAGCCCATTACTGAAATAAGAAACATTATCAGAGCTAAAATCAAAATGAGAATCGAATCGGTGACAGAATTAGAATCGAGAATCGAGTTAGGTGACGAATCGAATCGTGATCGTAATGTAATCGAATGTGAATGCAATCCCAACCCAATCCAAACGTATACAACCCCGTACCAACCCTACACACTCCATGTGGGAATAGCTCAACCCACCCACCCTACACTCCACGGTTGCAGCAAAGATTGCGCGAGCAGAATATTGTGACAGAGTCACTAGATACAAATATTTGTGGCATAGCCACCAGAATCGAATAATGTGGCAAAGCCACTTAATAGAATACATGGCACAAAGCCATCGATAATCAGAATAACTTCTAAGACATAGCCATCGGATGTGATAATATAATCGCACACACCTTTTCTAGAAATATGATCGACACGCAGTCGTCAACAAATATGTCGTGCACATAGCCACGTGTAAATACGTTTGGCACGGCCATAGTCAAGATGGCACAAAGCCATATTTAGGTTGGCACAGAGCCATCGATAACGGGTCTATAATTAGCACGAAGCCCACAATATCGATACTGAAGCCCACAATAACGGTACATAGCCTTCGGTAACATGATCGGCACTCACCATCGATCGGTCATCATGATATTGTGACAGAGTCACCAGATATGAGATATTGTGGCGAGCCACTGTATCAGAGATATTTGTGGCATAGCCACGAGAACAGAATATTTGTGGCATAGCCACCAAGACACTTCCTCCATCAATATAACCCATATCCCATGCAATGTATACACATGTCATGGCATACAACATATAGAATCCGAATATCATGCCCATATTTGAATCAAATAATCCACAAATAATTCATTCATATCACCAACATATATTCACAATCAAATCACAACCACACAAATTCAAGTTAGTCTCTTGCCCACAAGGGCAAAATAAATCATTTAACACCTTAGGGGCAAAATGGTAATTTTACCCCACAAGGGTATCTCGGTAATTCTACCCTACAAGGGTATTTCGGTATTTTTACAAATTAGGGGTATTTTGGTAATTTTCATAATCGAGGGTATTTTGTAAACCAAGGGTATTTCAGTAACTTAATAAATCGAGGGTAAAATAGTAATTTTGTAAGTCAAGGGTAAAACGATAATTTTGTAAATTGAGGGTAAAACAATAATTCTATAAATCGAGGGTAAAACGATAATTCTGTAAATCGAGGGTAAAATGATAATTCTGTAAATCGAGGATAAAACAGTAATTCTATAAATCGAGGGTAAAACGATAATTCTGTAAATCGAGGGCATTTCAGTAATTGGTAAACTAAAGTATTCTAAACATGGATAACAATACGAATGGCCCTAAAGCCCAAATCTAGCCACAGATATGCGATTCACGTAGCCTAGTCCAATATTTACTACACAATCAAACAACTTATCCAATTGGGCCCGTAGGCCCATTGGGCCCACATGGCCCCTTTCGGCCCGAAGTAGCCATCCTACAGCTAGAGTAGTGAGAAATACACACCTGATAGGAGACTAGATTAATCCGTGCTCCGAGCACTCTTAGCTGACGCCCAACCCAAACGAGCACGCTATAAAGCAAAAGGGATCAGCCAAGAAAGGTACCTTTACTCTCCTCATGGTTCTCTCTATTTAAAGCCGCTCCATCTACTCTTATGTTAGCTTCCCGATGTGGGATCCTCCATCACCGAGTTTAAAACCAACACCAACTCTTGCCGTCCCCAACATAGCAAAATAATCAACGCTTTGCGTGCCAAGGATTCGAACCAAAGTCCTCCCACATGCCAACTCACGCCACCACCGCTAGGCCATTAACTCGCTTTTTGTCATAAATCCAACACATTAAACTTTAAAGCGCACCTACTTGCTTTCTTCGATTTATTGAAAAGAAAAACCAAAATATATTGCAAGAGCCAAGACTTGAACCTTAGACCCCTTGCTTCCTCTATGACGTCACTTCCTTGTCCCCTAAGTGTCGCCACCTTGCCACTACACCACACTTATTTTTGTGTCATCTTTTCTCCAACAATATTCTTAAGGCTTACCTACTACACCCAGGGTTTGATTCACCTTAAACCAAAATTTTTGCTAGAGTCCAGGTTTGAACCCAAGACTTCTCCAACACTTCTCAGCACATTTAACCACTAAAACAAGCCTTCATTAACAAAATTTACATGTACAACAAAATATTAAAAGCTGCCTTCAACCGCTCCCATGCTCAAGGCCCAAAACTTTTAGGCCCAAATTCAGGGTGCTACAACTCTACCTCCCTTAAAGAAATTTTGTCCCCAAATTTCCATCTAACAAGGTAGTCGTGTAACATCTACCCCACTACGCTACCGCTGCGCACTCTGATCCTACTATCACTATCACACTTCAACTAGAACTTGAAACATCTTAGATATACAACACTTATTCACTGAAGCAGACACATATTTATCACACATATATACAATTTTTATATCCAAACATCACATCCACATAAAATAAATACCAAATTTAAATTCAGACCAATATCTAAGGAATCTACAGTATTTCAATTTCTAAACAGACAAAAGTATTCAACAGACTTACGGATTCGACGCCGGAGACTCGGTGTGCCACACTTTTTAAGAGAAATACTTCAAATAGACCACGTGGTTGAAAATAATTTTCTGAAATTCAACCTTTGAAAACCCAATCCACAGCCGAGTTGTTGCAACCTGTGCTCGATACCACTAAATGTAACACCCTAAACCCGGCTGAAGTTTGGCTCGAATCAAGGCGTGTCACATTAAGGTGTTTTTCAAAACCATGCTTCCATTAAAACCCTTCTTAATAATTAAAAACTTATACCCTTTTTAAACCTTGTTAGAAAACCTTAGTGAATATAATTCTTAACAACTTTGTAAAAATCTTGGCAATTCTGGGAAGCTTAATTTAAAAACAATTGCGGATACGTGATGTTTTGAAAACAATAAATTACTTTGGAAAACCGTGTTCTAATACTAGCAATTAGAAATAAAACTTCAAATTAGAAATCCGTAAAATTACAAATGACTTTACTACAACTCACTTGAAAACATTTTTAAAGCAATAATCAAAACTATAACTTAAACAGTGTGTGTAGCTCCCTCCGAGTCCCTCGCAGCTCCGATCCGTCTAAGGCTGGAAATTACCTGAAAGGTTAATAAATGGGGTGAGTTTACGAAAACTCGAGATGAAATCCTGCTATATAAAAGGAACAATACCATATAAAAGAATTAAAAGTCCGCCCCCACTCCTACTTGCGCTTTCAGATCAATTGGGCCTTAGCCCATTACGAGAATAAGAAATATTATCGTGAGCTAAAATTAAAATAAGAATCGAAATCGGTGACGAGAATCGTAATCGAATCGAGTTAGGTGACGAAATCGAATCGGTGATCGTGTAATGTAATCGAAATGTGAATGCAATCCCAACCCAATCCAAAGTATACAACCCCGTACCAACCCTACACTCCATGTGGGAATAGCTCAACCCACCCAAAATTTACACTCCACAAATTGCAAAGATTGCCGCTGTAATGAATATTGTGACAGAGTCACTAGATACAAATATTTATAGCATAGCCACGAGAATCGAGATAATGTGGCAAAGCCACTTAATGTAATACATGGCACAAAGCCATCGATAATTGTAATAACTTCGCACATAGCCATCATCGCGATGTGATATAATCGCACACACGACCTTCGGTAAATATGATCGACACGCAGTCGTCAACAAATATGTCGTGCACATAGCCACGGTGTAAATACGTTTGGCACGGCCATAGTCAAGATGGCACAAAGCCATATTTAGGTTGGCACAGAGCCATCGATAACGGGTCTATAATTAGCACGAAGCCCACAATATCGATCTGAAGCCCACAATAACGGCACATAGCCTTCTGTAACATGATCGGCACTCGGCCATCGATCGGTCATCGATATTGTGACAGAGTCACCAGATATGATATATTGTGGCGAGCCACGAGATAGATATTTGTGGCATAGCCACTGAGAATGAGATATTTGTGGCATAGCCACCGTAACACTTCCTCCATCAATATAACCCATATCCCATGCAATGAGATACACATGTCATGGCATACAACATACGTAATCCGAATATCATGCCCATATTTGAATCAAACAATCCACAATCAAGTCATTCATATCACCAACATATATTCACAATCAAATCCACAACCACACAAATCAAGTTAGTCTCTTGCCCACAAGGGCAAAATAAATATTTAACACCTTAGGGGCAAAATGGTAATTTTACCCCACAAGGGTATCTCGGTAATTCTACCCTACAAGGGTATTTCTGGTATTTTACAAATTAGGGGTATTTTGGTAATTTTCATAATCGAGGGTATTTTGTAAACCAAGGGTATTTCAAGAACTTAATAAATTGAGGTAAAACAGTAATTTTTGTAAGTCAAGGGTAAAACGATAATTTTGTAAATTGAGGGTAAAATAATAATTCTATAAATCGAAGGTAAAACGGTAATTAGAAATCGAGGGTAAAACGGTAATTCTGTAAATCGAGGATAAAACAGTAATTCTATAAATCGAGGGTAAAACGATAATTCTGTAAATCGAGGGCATTTCAGTAATTGGTAAACTAAAGTATTCTAAACATGGATAACAATACGAATGGCCCTAAAGCCCAAACCTAGCCACAGATATGCGATTCACCTAGCCTAGTCCAATATTTACTACACAATCAAACAACTTATCCAATTGGGCCCGTAGGCCCATTGGGCCCACATGGCCCCTTTTGGCCCATCGCGGCCCGAAGTAGCCATCCTACAGCTAGAGTAGTGAGAAATACACACCTGATAGGAGACTAGATTAATCCGTGCTCCGAGCACTCTTAGCTGACGCCCAACCCAAACGAGCACGCCATAAAGCGAAAGGGATCAGCCAAGAAAGGTACCTTTACTCTCCTCATGGTTCTCTCTTGTTGCAGGCCAATATTCGACCATTTATTACAAAACCAGACCCCAAATAAATGACCCAAACCCATCAACAGCCCATAACACAATAGCCCAATATCCTACACCCAAACAGAAACCCAATTAACCTAACCCAATTAAGACCCAATACAAACCTTAAAACCCTAGCCTAAATCACCTAATCCCACCGCCCCCAGTCACATCTCCTGCAAGCACCGCCTCTGCTCCACCGCCCCTGCACCTGCAAGAAATTAAAACCAGACAAGACAGAAAGCAGAAAAAAGAGTGGACAACACGAAAGAGAAAAAAGTTGTAATTCATTCAGCTATAAAGCTATCAAAAGCAAATGTAAGAGGGGTTGGTTTTTTTGGAAGACAGCTTAAAAGAAAATAAAAATGATTCAAATTTTTAGCAACAACATCAACTCCATCGACATCCAAATAAGAAGGTCTCATCAAAACAAGAAAATATCAAAGGTCAACAAATCAAAACTAAAATCGTAATCAACTTAAGGTGATCTTTTCCCATTTATTTCGGTTTACGTTTTAGGACGATTTTTGTACATATATGTATTTAAAAATAGAATAAAATAACAAGATAAACAATATAAAAAAAAAAAAAAAAAATTTTACCTCTCCCGGCAGTGTGTGTATGCATGTGATGTGGTCCTAAGTGATCGACGGCATGACCGCTTTGTGGCCTGAGCTCCCCTCTTCTTCCCTCTTCTCCCTTTTCCCCTTTTCTCTTTCCTTTTTTTTTTCCTTCACGATGCCAAATGAATTTTTAAAAAATTTGACTTATATAGGGGTCCAAAACGCACCGCTTTTGGACCCCCGCTAATGAATAAAACGATGCCGTTTTAGGGTGGGTCGGGTCGACCCGACCCGCCCTGCAAGGATCCGCGTGTTTTTAAATGTGGAAGGGCTATTTGCGCAATCAGCCCTTCCGCATTTTCAGTATTTTAAATCAAGTTATGTTTTAATCCCAATTTGGCCCCGTCGTTTTGCTCCGCGTTCGATTTGGTCCCTCCTTACTACGCAGTGTTTTAACGAACGGGGATATTGCGTATTTGGCCCTCGTTGTTTTCACGCGTGTCCATTTTAATCCCTTATTCCTTTATTTCTTTTTAAATTCGCCCTGAGGTTCTGTTCTCATTCCGATTTAGTCCTTTTTCATTTATTTTCTTTTTTTATATTACTAATATTGTTATTATTATTTTTATTGATATATTAATTATTTTTAAAGGTATTATTATTATTAATGATTATTATTCCTAGTCTTAGCATTGTTAATAATATTAATATATGTATATTATATATGTGTATATTCATACACTTGTATATAATACTATTTTAATTCCTTTATTTCTTTTTACTATTATATCATATATTTTTATATATATTTCATTATTACTCCTAACATTATTATTAATATTATTAGATGTTATTTACTTCTAATATGTATATATTATGTAAATGTCCTAATTTTATATTACTTATTTTTTATTTTATATATATATTATGTATATGAGTTTTTAATATCATACTTTATACATATATTTTCATTGTTAGTCATTTATATGTATATATATATATACGACTATATGTATACCTATAATATTATATTTATTATTGATATCAATTTATATTTATTATATATATGTGTGTATAGATTTTTTATTAAATACATTATTTTCTTATTACATTATTATTATTTTCACTCGTTTCTTCATTGTTTTTTATATATACTCTTGCATTATGTATATTTTTAAGAAATATTATATTTTTACGTATTATATATATATTTTTTAATATCCTATTATTTATATATTTTATTATCTCATGTATATGTTTTAATAACTATTATGTACATATATATATATATATATTTATCGTATTGTGTGTATATTTTAATATATATATATATATATATATATATATAGCATTATTATTATCTTATCTTTAACGTTATCATCACCTTACTTACTATTATTATATGTTTACATACATTCGCTTTATTTCGTGTTTAATACTATTATTTTCACATTTAATATCGCATGTATTGTTAGTGTTTTTAGTATTATCGTTATATTTATTATTCAATGCATTTTACCCTTTTATTTTATATCAATTTTGTTTTACATCGCTCAAAAACCACATTATTGTTTCTAATTAATTTCAATAATCAAGGCAACATATCGATTTAACATTAAGTCATCGAGTTCATCGCTATGTTGGGTGAATGTCAATTGACTCGTGTTAAAGTGATATACCCTTCTCAAAAATCTAATAAACTAAAATTTCTCGCCTTTTTAATCGAATCACAACTAAGCTTTACATTGAACTCGTATTTTTGAAAACCAAGACAACACGTGTTTATAAGATACCAATTTTGGGCGTCGCGAGGGTGCTAATACCTTCCTCAGCAGAACCGACTCCCGACCCTAATTTTTCTCTCGGATTTAAACGTAAACCTAAATCTAGCCTTTGTTTTTTAAAGAAAGATCTAATAGGTGTCCGATCACACCTAGAAAAAGGATCGAATGGCGACTCCCGTTTATTTTAAAACCAAATTTCAATTTCCAATTTTCCAATAAATCACCACAATTTAGCGACCAAACCAAACTTTTTTACGTCGCTATACCGCGCGACTCTACTGGGATCCGGTTTTGAGAGTCGAATCGAATAAACACATTTTGTCAAAGTTACCAAATTTCCTTGTTCAAAGTAAATATTTGGTCGTGATCCGAAAATCTCGTTTTCAAAAATTCATGCAATTGCATCATGCTGTAAATATTTCTCCAAACTTGTTGGTTTTTTTTAATTTTCAATTGTTATGGTTGTAATTTTGGTTTAGTTTCTTTAAAACGTAAAGGTTTACGAATTTCTCCCCACACACCGTGCACCTGCATTTTGCATAACATGAGCTCTAAACCCGGGCTCCATCCGTTTAAGTGAAAGTAAACGCTACGCCTTCGTGAGTTAACTCGTCCCCTCCGCACACAAAGCTAGTGAATACTTTCGGGTTACATATGACTTATGCTTTCGTGAGTTAACTTGTCCCTCCGCATAGGCATAAGTAAATGTAATCCTCGAATTGAACTCGTGAGCTCGTGATGGGCTATGACCGAGGCCCGTGCATTAGTCTTAGCGCATGATAGTACGGGCACCGAGTACCTATCTAGAACCAAAACCCGCATATAATGAACCATACGAGCTGTCCAATTAGAGCCATGCCGAACCTCTGTCCGCTTATAGTCACCAAAATAAGTACACGGGGAAATGCTTTTTGCCTTTCATTTACACTGTCTATGTAAAATAATTGGGTTGAGTAGTTTAATTTGTTTCTCAAAATATATTTGTTGTGTTGGTAACCAAGTTTGTTTGTTTTTATTTTTATTTTCATCATGCATCATAGGCATCACGTTAGGAAGGTGTTGATTGAAGGATAGTTGCCAAAGAACGGGTTTCATGGAGGAGTCAATTACACAAATAACCGAGAAGAATACCGTGGTTCGAGACTGGTCTTTAAAAATTCGTGAGAGAAAAGGGGGACACCTAGTGGAAGGGTGTGTTGCCAATTTGCTTCTAACATACAATCGTGAATGTCCGCCAAAATAACCTTGAGGATTTGGTACGAGTTTGGAACCAATGGGATTCGGACACTAGGGGCATTTTCACCGAGAGGTATGGAGATATAGCTCACTTGATCACCATTCGTGTAGACGAACAGTTGATTCAAGCCATGGTTCGATTCTGGGACCCAACTTATCGCTGCTTTACATTCAATCAAGAGGACATGACTCCAACCATAGAAGAGTATGCTACTTTACTCTGCATCGATAATGTGCAATTCGGCAAGATATACGTGAAGGAGCCTAAGCCCTTGACCTTTAGAAAAAGTTAGTAAGACCGATGAGATATGACTGATGCAGGGGCTGAAAAACAAATAAAAAGAAGAATGAAACCGCTTTGCATTCCATGGTCTAGCCTACGAGAATCGGTTCGAGTCATCCGGACATATTGAAGAGAGTTAATCTATTCGCCTTGGCCATTTACGGTTTGGTCATTTTCCGAGAGTTCTCTGACATATTGAGGTCGCAGATGTTTGATTTCTTGAAAGGCTAAAACAAGGAGTCAACCCCGTCCCGACTATCTTAGCCGAGACATTCGTGTCCTTGAGTACTTGTCGAAGGGTAGGAAAGGGACGATTTATCGGGTGTGCACAGCTGCTCAATGTTTGGATTTTGAGTCATTTTTGGAAAGTAGAGCACACTCCATTCCACATGTTTTCAAAAACATTCGCCCCGCTAGAAGCTTACCTCAAGAAAGAATGGCCGAGAGAAATCACCGAGCAACATTGGGTATCGCTCTTCAGAATCTTCGCACGAGGATATAACGTGGAGAGCACCTGGATCCGTCATTCACCCCGCTATACAAATGTGGAGGCCAAGATTGGGTACCTTTACTCGGGTTATGGGGAGGAGTTGGATACGCTCCGCTATTAGTCCAAAGGCAATTTTCTTCGCGACAATTTATACCCGCAACGGGAGGATTAGCGCAATTCGAGTTCGCTTTCGCGGGTGAGGGATATATGAAGAGAGTCCGAGACATTGCAAAGTCCTGGAAAGAAATTCATTTCATGGAATTAGCCTTGTATGCTGATACCCTTACCCAAGACTATGACATATGGAGAAAGCAACGGGTAAATAGTCAGCAAATCTCATCAACAAATTGCACTTGCCTAACCCCTTTTTTGGAGGAAATGCCGTCCGAGTTGGACATCGCTAGACAAGAATTCGAGCGAGAAAAAGCTAAGATGTCTAGGGACCTCGCACCTTTCAAGAAGAAAACTATCGCTTGAAGATTGAAGCTCAAGTTGAAAGGTCCAGAATCAAAAGTACAAAGGGAGGCCGAGATCGTGAGAAACGACTTAAGGGACCTTCATTTGGAAAACAAGAAATTAAGAAGCACTATAAAGAATAGTGGATTGGGCAAGTCAACAGCTGAGTGGAAAGAAGAAATTAGTAACATCAAGGGAGGAATGGAGTTTTGGAAGGGAAAAGCAAAGAGAGAAGAGGAAAAGGCCGCGCGCGCTGCAATAGAGTTAAGAAGGAAGAATGCCGAGTATGAAATGGCAATCATGAATTTGCGAATAGTCACCAAACATCGAGAATTAAAAAGGAGAGTACGAGATTTAGAAAATATGCTACAATCTCGCCAACAACAATTAGATAACCTCCTCAAGGCTCTAGAAGAAAAGAATGATCGATCACGATAGGGACATGCACGCGCATTTGCTGAACTCTCCAAGAAAAGGAAATGCACTTTCGACTTCTTGATTAATGAAATTCGCCAAGCGGCTATGCAAGTTGTTCAATTATCGATGAAGCCGAGTTCTCGGGCCACCAATTCCTCCGAGCCGTAGATCGAGCATATCGTAATTTTTAGAGCAAGTGAAGAAACAAGGCAATGTGGCTAGGAAATTTGTGTAATCGGTGGAAAATGAAAACTTTTGTAATGTACTCTTACGATAAATGAAATGCCTATATATGGGGCTATCTTGAAATCAACACTAAATTCTTGCATATTTACTCATAACTAACATTTATGCATCATTTATTTCTTTGGACATTCATTCATTCATATACTCATTCATTCATTCATCGCATGTACATATCACCATAATCATCCACCAAACTAAAAGAGCCATATAATCCGCAGCTGCAAGACTTCAAGACTGGAATCACGACATTTATACGTAACGCGCGACAAACTAGGGCAATGGAAGCCGAGTTCAATGAGAGAATCGAAAGGATGGAAAGGGCTCAAAAAGAATTACAAGAGCAACCAAGCTAAATCGCAACAAGAGACGAGAGATCTAATGGTAAGATCTCGAGAGGATTCACTCGAGCAAAGAGATCGATGGCCAAAATTATGGAGATGATGACAACTTTGGTCAAGGAAAGGGACCCATGCAGAAACCCCGATGTTATGGAACCTCAATCGAGAATTCACCACGATCGGGATCCACTCTATCCTCCGGATTCACTCCACCACCCGTATATACAACACGTAGAGGGGTATGCTCAAGGAGAACCCGTAGGCTTGGAACATCGACCTATGCCACCCGATCCACCTACTAATTTGGAGCCGGGAATATTCGCGTCAAACCTGGGGGCCACCCCTGCTGATCCCCTAGTTCCAGATCTGGATGACCCCGCGAGTAGCCAAATTGAAATTGGATAACCATGACGCAAAATATAGGAGTCCTGGAGGAAAGACTCAAAGCAATAGAAGGCACCGAGGTCTTCTCGCTTCTAGGTGCCAAGGAACTCACTCAGCACTGATCTAATTTTGCCTCCGGTTCAAGGCGCTCGATTTTGAGAAGTATGATGGGACTAGGTGCCCAAAAGCACATCTCATCATGTTCGCCGAAAATGACTGCTACGTGAACGATGATAAGTTACTTATACATTGCTTCCAAGACACCTTAACTGGTCGACCTCCGTTGGTATAACCAACTCGGTGAGGGAAAAGATTAGATCCTCGAAAGACTTGGCATCCGTGATTCTCGAGAGCAATACAAGCATGTATCGACATGGTGCCGCATCGGATGACCTTACAAATGATGGAGAAAAAGCCGCCGAGAGACCTTTAGACAATATGCGCAGAGATGGAGAGACGTCTCACCCAAGTGGAACCCCACTAACAAAAACGAGATAACCGCTCTCTTTATCAACACCTTAAAAGCGCCATTTTATGACAAATTAGTGGGAAGTGCCACGAAAGAGTTTGCGGATATTGTAATATCTGGCGAGCTCATAGAGAATGCTGTCAAGAGCGGTAGAATGGAAGGATCAGAAGGCTCAAGAAAAGCAGCGCCTATGAAAAAGAAGGAACCAGAAACCCACATGGTCGGGATGGGAAACCGCTATGCCTCTAACTCATATCCTAACCAACCCCGACCCCGACATTATCCACCTTCAAATTTCCATTATCCTCCTCAAATCCCTTACTACCAAACACTACATCCCTCCTACCCCGTATACGCCATGAACAACCAAAGACCCGTCACCACTTTTTCACAAAACACTGCACCCGTTCAAAACCAACCCAGAAATGAACCAAGACCAACAAGGCCTAATCCCGAGAGACCGCAGTTTACTCCCATCCCCGTGTCATATGGGGAATTGTACCCAAAACTTCTGGAAAAACAACTGATTTCTCCCCATTACATGGCACCCCTTAAACCTCCATACCCAAAATGGTACGATCCAAACGCTAGTTGCGCATACCATGCGGGGAACCAGGGGCATTCTACTGAGAACTGTCTGGCTTTCAAAAGGAGAGTTCAAGGGCTCATCGATGCGGGTATTTTGCGATTTGATGGTACTAGCAGTACGGCCGGAAATCCATTCCCAAATCACACCGAAGGGAATGTGAGTGCAGTAGGAGAGGAGGATAAACGACGAAGTAAAAGATGGGTATCTGAAGTAAGAACACCTCTGCAGAGAATCTGGGAGGTGCTAGTTGAAAAAGGGCTACTCTATCGTTTTAACGAAGTATCCGAAGGAAAGAATGCAAAGAGTCACAATTTTTGCAAGTTCCATGGCATCGAAGGGCACGACATTCAGTCCTGTGATGAATTCAGAAGATTATTGCAAAGTATGATGGATAACAAGGAGATCGATATTTTTGTAAAGTCAAGAGGCCGATAGTGGAGAAATATGTGCCTCGACAATCAATCATCAGTCCCCTTATATAGCGCTGATCGGCCATTGGTGATTTACTATGACGCTAAGAAGGAACCGGTGAAACCAAAGATGATAATCGAAATACCATCTCCTTTTCCTTACAAAATGATGACAAGGCGGTATTTTGGAAATACGATGTCAACATCGTAACACCCGAAAGTAAAAATCAAATCGAAGCTGCTTGCGGGGAAGTGGGTCACTTCACCCGCAGTGGGAGATGCTATTCTAAAGAAATTGAACCGACAAAGAAAAGTAGCGATTTGAAGCAAAAGGGAAAGCGATGATGCACGGTTGAAGTCGAGCAAGAAATTCCACCCGCATAAGAAACCAAAAAGCCTCGTGAATGAGGAAGAAGCTCAAGAATTCTTGAAGTTTATCAAGCACAATGAGTATAGTATGGTGGAACAATTGAGTAGGCAAACAAATACGAATCTCGCTTTATCTCTACTCATAAATTCAGAGCCACACCTAATGCTTTATTGAAGGTGTTAAATCAAGCTTATGTGGCCAATAACATATCCGTTGAAAAGCTTGATAGGTGGGTAAACAATTTGAATGCGGACAATTTCATCTCTTTTAGTGATGATGAGATACCGCCAAACGGTAGAGGCTCGGTGAAAGCGCCGCATATCACGACTCATTGCGCAAGGGCTACATAATACCGAACGTGCTCATCGATAATGGGTCAAGATTAAATGTTATGCCATTGGCCACACTTTCCAAAATACCGATGGATTTGTCCTACTTAAGGCCCCGCTATTCCACGGTAAGGGCATTTGATGGGACAAGGCGTGAAGTCATGGGAAAGATTGAGATCCCTCTAGAAGTGGGCCCTTACATTTATGATGTCGAGTTCCAAGTCATGGATATTACGCCATCGTATAACTGCCTTTTGGGGAGACCCCGGATCCATTCTCGCTGAGCGGTCCCGCCATCCTCCACCAAAAATAAAATTTATCATGGACGGTGTCTCGTCACAAATCGAAGGAGAAGAAGATATTGTCGCATCTGTCTCTGTTGATGCACCGTACTTGGAAGTGAACAAAGATGCAGTGGAGTGTTCTTTCCGATCCCTTGAATTTGTGAATGCCACTTTCGTTCTTTGAGGAAACAGACTTCCAGTGCAAAACTATCGAGAAATACTAGAATGGGTGTCAAGTTGATCAGAGGGAAGAGGAGCTCGTGCAGAAGAGGTTTAGGTAGACATCTGCAAGGAATAGTTAGGGCTTTAAAGCTTGCACCACAAGGCCCAATACGGTTTGGGGTTCCACTGACATGCGCCAAAGAAGAAGACAAATGGAAGAAAGATCGTGAAAGAAGGATTGCAAGAACTTTGGGCCGAGAACCGTAATGGGAGCCCATAAAATACCTTCCTTTGTCAAAACATTTACGTCATGGGGAATGATATACCCTCGACAAGACGATCCACGAAACATGCCGAGGATAATTGAAAGGGTTTTTAATGTCGCAAGATAAATGTCATTGACAAAGGGGCTGGTACAAGTAAAGATGTCTTGAAGATACGCCTTGCCCTCTTGGTTCCATGTTGAACAATTGACTTCCGAGGAGCTTCTTGTAGTTTATAAGTCTTCGTGAGTAATGCTAAACATTAACCTTCTATTGTGTCCTTAGATATGATAGAACTCTTTTGTAAGAACGTGCATTCGCTCTTTATCATCTAAATGAATATCAATGAAGATGCATTTTGTCACGATTTTTCGCATTATCGCTAATTCCATAATCATTTTCTCATCCCATAGCCCATCCTTACATTTGCCACATTCCATGCCATAACATTTTTGTTTGTCGCTTCCAATACTCGGATACCCTCTATAGCTTCCTTTTCCATTCAACTTTCAGTGCTCGATATATTGATAACATGAACAAACCCAAGCATGAGTCTTGAAATTGATTTTGAGAAAGTCATTTTGTTTAGGAGAATTTGAAGCCAAGAAGATGTCAAGATTATGTCTCGCCTCTCTGAATTGTTAAGAATGGTGGAACAAGAGGATAAACAGATTTTACCTCATGAAGAATCAGGGAAACAATAAACTTGGGCAATCAAGAAAGGAAACAAGAAGTGAAGATTGGGACTTCTATTTCGGAGGGCACTAGGCATAATTTGATCACTCTACTTCGCGAATACAAAGATGTTTTCGCATGGTCATACCAGTGACATGCCAGTGGCTAGATGAAGATTTAGTGGTTCATAAGCTCCCGTTAAAACCGTAATGCAAGCCCATACAAAGAAAAGTTGAGACGGATGAGACCCAAATGTTGTTGAAAATAAAAGAGGAAGTCAAGAAGCAATTTGATGTGGTTTCCTACAAGCCTCCAAATATCCGTAATGGGTGGCCAATATAGTCCCTGCACTAAAGAAAGATGGCAAAGTACGAATGTGTGTGGATTATCGTGACTCAATCGAGCAAGCCCAAAAGATAATTTTCCTTGCCACATATTGATACGTTGGTAGACAACACAAAGAAAAACACTCATTGTTTTCTTTCATGGATGGATTCTCGGGGTATAATCGATCAAGATGGCCCCCGAGGATATGGAGAAAACTACCTTCATAACAATGTGGGGAACGCTCGCTACAAGGTGATGCCATTCGGTTAAAAGAATGTCAGGGCAACATATCGAGAGCTATGGTGACGTTATTCCATGACATGATGCATAAAGAAATAGAGGTCTATGTCGATGATATGATTGCTAAATCCCGAGGGGAAGAAGATCATATAGTGAACTCAAGAAGTTGTTCGACAGTGAGAAAGTTCCATTAAAGCTCAATCCAAACTAAATGTACGTTCGGGGCTACCTTAGGGAAGTTGCTAGGCTTCATTGTCGCGAAAGAGGTATCGAGGTTGATCCGGATAAAATAAAGGCCATTCAAGAGTTGCCACCCCACACACACAAAAAGGAAGTTAGAGGATTTTTAGGAGATTGAACTATATCGCCCGATTTATTGCTCAACTTACCAACCAATGCGATCCAATTTTTCGCCTTCATGAAAACATAACCCGAGAATGGAATGAGGAATGCCGATGGCCTTTGATAAGATAAAGCAATATTTGTCTAGTCCTCCAGTTGCTAGTGCCGCCAACCCCGGAAGACCGTTGATTTTGTATTTAGTCAGTTCGAAAATTCAATGGGTTGCATCTTTGGCAACACGATGAGACAGAAAGAAAGAAAAGGCGATCTACTACCTCAAAGAAAAAGTTCATCAATATGAGGCAAAGTACTCGCCCATTGAAAAATTTTGTTGCGCTCTGTTTTGGGTAGCTCGAGACTCGCATAATACATGTTGTACCATACGACATGGTTGATTTCAAAGTCGGACCCAATAAAATACATGATGGAATCACCGGTACTATCGTGAAGAATGGCCCGATGGCGATCCTCCTTTCGTAATATGACATTGCCTATGTAAGTCGGAAGTCAATAAAAGGAAGCGCAATAGCCGACTTTCTAGCAACTCGAACGATGTAAGAATATGAGCCGCTAAGATTCGATTTCCCGACGAAGACTTAATGTGCATCACGTAAATGAAATCCGAGTCATCAAAGGAGAAATCATGGAAGATGTGTTTTGATGGTGCGTCCGAATGCTTTGGGGCATGGAATCGGAGCAATTCTCGATATCACCAGAGAGGAATCATTATCCGTTCACTGCAAGACTGAACTTCTTTTGTACCAATAATATCGCAGAATATGAGGCTTGTATCATGGGGCTTCGTGCAGCTATTGATCGAGACATCAAAATCCTAGAGGTGTACGGAGACTCAGCTCTAGTAATTTACCAAATCCGTGGAGAGTGGGAAGTGAGGGATCCAAAATTGATTAAGTACAGCGATTTAGTGGCTGGATTGATCAAGGAATTCAAAGAAGTAACTTTTCACTATTTCCCACGAGAAGAAAACCAACTGGCTGATGCCCCCGCCACTTTGGCTTCAATGTTCAAAGCAAGTAAAGAAGCGTAAATAATGCCCTCAAAATGAGTATATATCGTGTCCCCGCACACTCGCTGTAGCATTGAAAAAAGCATTTGGTGTCCATGGTTCCACGATATCCTAGAATATATCAAGAATCGAAGCTATCCCAAACAAGCGAATGAGAACGACAAGAGAACAATCGTAAGAATGGCAACGGGATTTGTTCTTGATGGGGACATCCTATACAAAAAGGAAAGGATCGATGCTGCTCTTGAGATGTGTGGATGATGTTGAAGCTAGAAAATACTTGAAGAGGTCCATGAGGGAATCATGAACACATGCCAATGGTTTCAATATGGCCAGAAGATCATGAGACTTGGTTATTATTGGTCGACAATGGAAAGTGATCAGATCAATTTTGCCGAAAAATGTCACAAATGCCAAATCTACTGCGCGATAAAATTCATGTGGCCCTTCTCCTCTTCATGTCATGACCTCTCCGTGGCCTTTTGCTATGTGGGGCATGGACGTTATAGGCCAATCTCTCCAAAGGCATCAAACGGACATCGATTCATCTTTGTGGTCATCGATTACTTCACAAAATGGATAGAAGCCGCTTCATTTGCCAATGTGACAAGGATCGCAGCTTGCGTGTTTTTGAAAAAGGAGATCATTTGCTTGCGGTATGGCTTACTCAAAGAATCATTTCGATAATGCCACGAATCAACAATAAGATGATGAAAGAAGTGTGCGAGCGCCCAAATAAAGCATCATAATTCTTCTCCTTATTGCCCAAAGATGAACGGGGTCATGAAGCAAACTAATAAGAACATTAAGAGGATCATTGGGAAAATGACCGAGACGTATAAAGATTGGCACGAGAAACTTCCATTTGCTTTGTTTGCATATCGCACATCCGCGCGAACATCTACGGAGCAACTCCTTTCTCTCGGTCTAAGGAATGGAAGTCGTGCTACCTATCGAGGTTGAGATCCTCTCTCTCGCGAGTCTTAATGGAATCAAAGTTAGAAGAAGCGAATGGGTTCGAGCTCGATATGATCGGTTGAACCTCATCAAGAAAAGCGTCTAAGGGCAATTTGTCACGCGGATGTACCGAGAAAAGGATGATTGCGCCCATGACAAGAAGGTACGCCAAGAGAATTCCATGAAGGAGAACTCGTGGCCGAGAAAGATTCTCCCAATACAAAAAGACTCATGAGGAAAATGGGCACCAAATTGGGAAGGACCATACGTTGTAAAGAAGGCATTCTCGTGAGGAGCTTTGATCCTTACCGAGATGGATGGCAAGGAGCTTAGAATCTAGTGAACTCGGATGCGGTGAAGAAGTACTATGCTTGAAAAAGAAAGTCAAGATGAAAACCCAAAAGGGCATCTTAAAAAAAAAAAAAGGATCGAGCGAAAACCCGGTAAAGGGCGCTTTGATTAAACAAAAAAAGATTAGGATGAAAACCCGAGAGGGCATTCTAATGAAGCAAACATTCGGCTTACAAGGCAAGATGTTTTAAACCATACGGCAAACAAAGGAGACTACAAAGATTTGAAGCATCTCTCAAAGCTCAAAATCTTCTATGCAAGGAGCCGACTCAAAAGATTCCCCGATTGAGGAACGTGGCGAGTTCATGTGTTGAATATCTTGAGCATTTGTATCCGTTGAATACGATCCTTTCTTTCTTTTTGACATTTTTACTCTCATTGGTTAACTTCCTTTGTGTGCCACACTTGAAATAAATGAATATGAGATATCATTTTTGTCCCTATTTGACCTTTTTTTCATGCACCTCATTATGTGTTTATTTGCATGATAAATGGTGAAATGACATGCTCTAAACAAATGAAATGTTAAACATTACTTGGATGAAAATTTGATAAACACAAGAGCCTCAAAGCAAGAATAAAGTTCAACCAGGGGCTAAAGAGTGATATCCGAGAAACATTGATTACTTGTAAAGCCTGAAGGCGGGTACATGGCTTAAAGAGAAAGCCAAGAGCCAAAGTAATGAATGCAGATCCTCGACAATCGTGGCTAAATGGACATACGACAAACATGCTTAAGGAGCACTGCATAATCATGTAGGCATAAAAGCATTTAAGACAAACATATGCATATCATGATAACCTCATGCATGGCATATACAGGTACTCCAGCAGAGCAAGAAATCTGGAATGAGAGTCGCAGTGAATCAAATGAAAAGACACCTGAGTTCTACCAAAGGACAGGTTTTTGGTATTTTGATGTTTTTAATTCATGCATTTCAAGGAAAATCAACTCATATTGCGAGAAATGAGTTGAGCCTCAGGACACGCTGAGGTACTTTCAATTTCGGTTTTCAATTGATGTTTCAAAAATCAACTCATATTGCGAGAGGTGAGTTGAGCCTCAAGACACGTTGAGGTAATTTAAATTCATGTTTTCAAAAAAATCAACTCATATTGCGAGAGGTGAGTTGAGCCTCGGGGCACGCTGAGGTATTTTCAATTTCTGCTTTTCAATTCCTGCTTTCAATTTATGTTTTTCAAAAAATCAACTCATATTGCGAGAGGTGAGTTGAGCCTCAAGACACGTTGAGGTAATTTCAATTTCTGCTCTTTCAAAAATCAACTCATATTGCGAGAGAGGTGAGTTGAGCCTCAAGACACATTGAGGTAATGTTAATTTCTGTCTTTCAAAAATCAACTCATATTGCGAGAAGTGAGTTGAGCCTCAAGACACGTTGAGGTAATTTCAGCTGCTTTCCAAAAAAATCAACTCATATTACGAGAGGTGAGTTGAGCCTCTGTCACATGTCGAGGTATTTTCAAAGTCCGCTTTTCAAATTAAGTTTCAAAAGATCAACTCATTATGAGAAGTGAGTTGAGCCTTTTTATTACGTTTCGAAAATCAACTCATATTGCGAGAAATGAGTTAAGCCCCAGGGCAAGCTGAGGTATGTTAATTTCTATTTTCAATTTACGTTTTTCAAAGATCAACTCATATTGCGAGAGGTGAGTTGAGCCTTTAATTCTTGTTTTTCGAAATCTACTTTTCAAATCGACTCATATTGCGAGAGGTGAGTTGAGCCTTTTAATTTCTATGTTTCAAAAATCAACTCATATTGCAAGAAGTGAGTTGAGCCTCAGTTCACATGCTGAGGTATTTTCAATTTCTGTTTTTAATGTCTGTTTTTAAAGAATCAACTTATGTTGCGAGAAATGAGTCGAGCTCAAGATCACATGCCGAGCTAAGAATAAAGATTGAAGCTGATGGAAGACACCAGATTTGGGTCCCCTGAAGTTGCAATAGAGCTGATTAAGGATGTCAGATCTTGCCTTTCTAAAGTTACAGAAGAGAAAATCACAAATCTCATCTCACTGAAGCGATAGAAGAACTGATTGAAGTTATAGATCTCATCTTTTGGAAGCTACATGGAAGCAGATCAAAGCTACAAATTTCATATCCCTAAGTTACAGTGGAATAGACTGAAGCTACAAGGCATATATCAGAAGGAGATTGAAGCTACAAAATACAGTGGACTGGAAGAAGAGTATCTGAACAAGAAGAGCACCAATGAAGTCAAGACTCGCAAGATAGAGCAAAATTGGCCTTTCATTTTGTCTTTGCTCTATTCTCGTTACATGACAATGAGCAAAGAGGGGCAGCTGTTGCAGGCCAATATTCGGCCATTTATTACAAAACCAGACCCCAAATAAATGACCCAAACCCATCAACAGCCCATAACACAATAGCCCAATATCCTACACCCAAACAGAAACCCAATTAACCTAACCCAATTAAGACCCAATACAAACCCTAAAACCCTAGCCTAAATCACCTAATCCCACCGCCCCATCCACATCTCCCCGAAAGCACCGCCTCCTGCTTCCACCGCCCCTGCACTGCAAGAAATTAAAACCAGACAAGACAGAAAGAAAAAAAGAGTGGACAACACGAAAGAGAAAAAAGTTGTAATTCATTCAGCTATAAAGCTATCAAAAGCAAATGTAAGAGGGGTTGGTTTTTTGGAAGACAGTTAAAAGAAAATAAAAACAGATTCAAATTTTTAGCAACAACATCAACTCCATCGACATCCAAATAAGAAGGTCTCATCAAAACAAGAAAATATCAAAGGTCAACAAATCAAAACTAAAATCGAATCAACTTAAGGTGATCTTTTCCCATTTATTTCATTTGCTTTTAGGACGATTTTTGTACATATATGTATTTAAAAATAGAATAAAATAACAAGATAAACAATATAAAAAAAGAAAAAAAAAGGAAATTTTATTCTCCCGCCGCGTGTTTACGGCTGTGACGGTGGTCCGGTGATCGATGGCGGATTGACTTTGTGGCGAGCTCCCCTCTTCTTCCCTCTTCTCCTTTTTCCCTTTTTTCTTTCTTTTTTTTTTTTCCTTCACGATGCCAAATGAATTTTTTAAAAAAATTTGACTTATATAGGGTCCAAAACGCACCGCTTTGGACCCTCACTAATGAATAAAACGACGCCGTTTTAGGGGTGGGTCGGGTCGACCCGACCCACTCGCAAGATCCACGTTTTTAAATGTGGAAGGGCTATTTGCGCAATCACCCCTTCCGCATTTTCGTATTTTAAATCAAGTTATGTTTTAATCCCAATTTGGCCCCGCTGCTTTGCTCGCGCTCGATTTGGTCCTCCTTACTACGCAGTGGTTTTAACGAACGGGATATTGCGTGTTGGCCCTCGTTGTTTTCACGCGTGTCCATTTTAGTCCCTTATTCCTTTATTTCTTTTTAAATTCGCCCTGAGGTTCTGTTCTCATTCCGATTTAGTCCTTTTTCGTTTATTTTCTTTTTTTTATATTACTAATATTGTTATTATTATTTTTATTGATATATTAATTATTTTTAAAGGTATTATTATTATTAATGATTATTATTCCTAGTCTTAGCATTGTTAATAATATTAATATATGTATATTATATATGTGTATATTCATACACTTGTATATAATACTATTTTAATTCCTTTATTTTTTTTACTATTATATCATATATTTTTATATATATTTCATTATTACTCCTAACATTATTATTAATATTATTAGATGTTATTTACTTCTAATATGTATATATTATGTAAATGTCCTAATTTTATATTACTTATTTTTTATTTTATATATATATTATGTATATGAGTTTTTAATATCATACTTTATACATATATTTTCATTGTTAGTCATTTATATGTATATATATATATATACTACTATATGTATACCTATAATATTATATTTATTATTGATATCAATTTATATTTATTATATATATGTGTGTATAGATTTTTATTAAATACATTATTTTCTTATTACATTATTATTATTTTCACTGCTTTTTCTTCATTGTTTTTATATATACTCTTGCATTATGTATATTTTTAAGAAATATTATATTTTTACGTATTATATATATATTTTTAATATCCTATTATTTATATATTTTATTATCTCATGTATATGTTTTAATAACTATTATGTACATATATATATATATATATATATTTATCGTATTGTGTGTGTATATTTTTTAATATATATATATATATATATATATATATATATAGCATTATTAGTATCTTTAACGTTATCATCACCTTACTTACTATTATTATATGTTTACATACATTCGTTTTATTTCGTGTTTAATACTATTATTTTCACATTTAATATCGCATGTATTGTTAGTGTTTTTAGTATTATCGTTATATTTATTATTTAATGCATTTTACCCTTTTATTTTATATCAATTTTGTTTTACATCGCTTCAAAACCACATTATTGTTTCTAATTAATTTCAATAATCAAGGCAACATATCGATTTAACATTAAGTCATCGAGTTCATCGCTATGTTGGGTGAATGTCAATTGACTCGTGTTAAAGTGATATACCCTTCTCAAAAATCTAATAAACTAAAATTTCTCGCTTTTTAATCGAATCACAACTAAGCTTTACATTGAACTCGTATTTTTGAAAACCAAGACAACACGTGTTTATAAGATACCAATTTTGGGCGTCGCGAGGGTGCTAATACCTTCCTCGCGCGTAACCGACTCCCGAACCCTAATTTTTCTCTGGATTTAAACGTAAACCTAAATCTAGCCTTTGTTTTTTAAAGAAAGATCTAATAGGTGTCCGATCACACCTAGAAAAAAGGATCGGTGGCGACTCCCGGTTTATTTTTAAAACCAAATTTCAATTTCCAATTTTCCAATAAATCGCCACAATTTAGCGACCCGAAACCAAACTTTTACGTCGCTACATCTCTATTTAAAGCCAGCTCTCCATCTACTCTTATGTTAGCTTCCCGATGTGGGATCCCTCCATCACCAGAGTTTAAAACCAACACCAACTCTTGCCGTCCCAACAGAGCAAAATAATCAACCTTTGCGTGCCAAGGGATTCGAACCAAAGTCCTCCCACATGCCAACTCACGCCACCACCACTAGGCCATCAACTCGTTTTTGTCATAAATCCAACACATTAAACTTTAAAGCGCACCTACTTGTTTCTTGATTTATTGAAAAGAAAAACCAAAATATATTGCAAGAGCCAAGACTTGAACGTTGGACCCCTTGCTTCCTCTATGACGTCACTTCCTTGTCCCCTAAGTGTCGCCACCTTGCCACTACACCACACTCATTTTTGTGTCATCTTTTCTCCAACAATATTCTTAAGGCTTACCTACTACACCCAGGGTTTGATTCACCTTAAACCAAAATTTTTGCTAGAGTCCAGGTTTGAACCTAAGACTTCTCCAACACTTCTCAGCACATTTAACCACTAAAACAAGCCTTCATTAACAAAATTTACATGCACAACAAAATATTAAAAGCTGCCTTCAACCGCTCCCATGCTCAAGGCCCAAAACTTTTAGGCCCAAATTCAGGGTGTTACAAACTCCATTTAATGGTTTAATTACCATATAAGGACCTCAAATTTTTAATTCTATAGCTATTTAATCCTTTTAACTGCTAGAATTCAACTTTTGCATTTTATGCAATTTGGTCCTTTCTATAATTACACATGAAATTGGTAAAATTTTCTTTATTGAAATTTTCATACGTCTTTCCTATCATAATGCAACAATAATATTAAAATAAATTTTCTTTCTAACTCGGATTTGTGGTCCCAAAACCACTGTTCCGATTTCACTGAAAACGGTTGTCACACTAAAGCTTGATATTTTGTAACAGCTTGATTTTTAGTGGTGATGAAACAGTAGTTTCTGGACCACGAATTTCTGTTGTGTCAACTTGTAAATATATTTTTAGAATATTTATAGAGTCATTAGAGTTGTATTAAAATTTGGTTTAGAAATATTAACGTTTAGATAGTTAATTAAAGAAAAAAGACTAAACTGAAAAATGTGCAAAAGTTAGTATTTAGTTTAATTAAATGACTAATTAGCCTATTAACCACATGAAGAGGGACCAATATAGCAATTAGTCCCTAATGGCTATTGTTGGATGGCTAAGTAAGTGAAAATAATAAATTGATGTATAATGGATGGCAAATTTATAATTAAAATGAAATTAAAACAAAATTAAGCAAAAGCAAAATGTTTTCTTCTTTATTTTCACCTTCCATAGCCGAAATTCAAATTTCTCAAGCTAAGAGAATCGGCCAAGCAAATTTCTTTGCATGTGAGTTCAATTCTTACCCATTTCTTGTAATTTTTATGTTTTTGAAATCGTTGCAACTAGGTCCAGCTAGCCCGTACCTTCGTTTTTGATTTTGTTAAAATTTTTTGAAGTTTACATTGATGAATATTGAATGTTTTTTATGAATACCTTGTAATTTGGAGCTTTGAGTATGTTATTTAATGAATTTGTAAAGTGATTTTTGTTAGATTTTGATTTTAGGATTAAATGGTGAAAATGTCAAAATATTAGGGTTTGATAGTGAATTTGACATTTATTAGGGGCTTTTGGAGGGCCTAGTATATTTGAATAAAATATTTCTTTGAGAAAATCGATTAATTTGATAAATTTCGAGTTAAGGGACTAAATTGTAAAAATTGTAAAAGCTTAGGATAATTGTGTAAATTTAAAAAATAAAAGGGTATTAATTCTAAAATGGATTTGAAATGAAATATATTCTAATAATTGAATAATTTTACATTATAGATCAAGATTTCGTAAATATTCGAGGAAAAGGAAAAATAGCAGAATAGTCATTGAACTTCTGCAATTTCTACGATTCAGTCTAGGTAAGTTCGTTATATGGTTACTATTAATTGTATTGAATATTTCATGCTTTTAATTATTGGTTAAATCATGAATTTCACTTAGTTTGTTTAAAGAAATAGAAATGTAATTGTAGCGACGTAAAGATTTTTGCTTTGGTCGCTAGTTGAGGCGATTATTTGAAAATGAAAATGGAATTTCGGTTTTAAAAAGAAAAGGAGTTGCCACCGATCTTTTTCTAGGTGTGATCGGACACCTAATAAATCCTCTTTTTTAAAGAGAAAATTTATTTTTGAACAAAAATGAAGGCCGAAATTGGGTCTACGCGAAGGTCCAGAGAAAAAGTAGGGTTCGGGAGTCGGTTACACACGAGGAAGGTATTAGCACCCTCGCGACGCCCAAAATTGATATCTTGTTAAACATGTGTTGTCTCAATTTTTCAAAAAAACGAGTTCAATTTAATATTTAATCGTGATCTGATTGAAAAATTAGAATTTTTAGTTTTCGATTTTTTTAGAAGGGCGTCCCATTTTTAACACGAGCTGATGAATTTCACCCAACATAGCGATGAAATCGATGACTTAATGTTAAATCGGTATATTGCCTTATTTACTGAAATTAATAAAAAAAATGAATAAAAATATTTTCATAAATAAATAAACGGTGCAAACAATGATATAATGAATGAAAAATATTAACATATACTATAAGAGCATTAGGATAAAAATAAAAACAATATTTACAATAAAAAGAAAATAATAATAAAAATAATGATATGCTAATAATATAATAAGAAAAGCAAACTGATACAGAATGGGTAAGAAACAAAAAATAAAAGAGTTAGAAATACATCGAAGCAAATAATAAATATGACAATAATATTAAAAACAATAACAATGCAAGCGATATTAAACGTAATAATAGTATTAAACACGAAATAAAAACAATGAATATATATATACATATAATAATAGTTAGTAAAGTGACAGAAACATGATATTAAAAACACTAATAATGTTACCTATATACATACGTATATATATATATATTAAAATATACACATAATAATAGCATTAAAAAGTATATACATAGTATTAAAAATATATACATAATAATGATATTAAAAGTATGTACGTAATATATAAAAAATATAATATTTTAAAAAATAATATACATAATATAATATTAATATATATATGCGTAATATGGAGTATAATATATATATTAAAAGAATATATATATGACATACGAATATATTAACAAAAACAATAATATTAAAAACTATTAATAATACTATATAATATATATATAAGTATTAAGTAAAAATAATAATAATGAAATGCTAATAATAATGAAATGCTAATAAATAACAAATATAATAATAATAACAGTAATAAAATATAATAGTATAAATAATATTAAAATTAAAAGAAAATAATGAGAAAAAGTGAAAAAAGGACGAAATTGAATTAAAAATGAAATTTTTGAGGCGAATTCAAAATAAAAATAAAAACAAAGGGCTTATTTGAACGCGCGTGAAACGTAGGGGGACCGAACGAGAAATTTTTCCATGCCTTTAAAACGCTGCGCAGCATAGAGGACTTAGTTGAAAAGCGTGAAGAATTAGGGGCCCAATTGAAAATAAATTGAAACTTAATTGCAAAAATAGAAAAAAAAAACGGGAAGGACTAGTATGGCAATTAGACCATCGAATAAAAACACGCGGATCCTCTGGAGCCGGTCAAGTCCGTGCGCGGGTCGACTCTAAACGACGTCGTTTTGGGGTTTAATGGCTAACCCCAAAACGACATCGTTTTGGGGGGCTATAAAAGGCTTCTTTTCTTAAAAAAAATTCATTTTTGCAAAGTGAAAAAAAAAAAAGGAAAAGGGAAGGGGTTTTCTCTCTGGACTATGTCCAGAAGCCGGCCAGGAGGGCCACCGTGCGCCACCGTAGCTCTGTCGCCGTTGGCCACCGTCCACGGTGGCCAAAACCTCAAAAAAGGTAATTTTTCTTCTTTTTTGTTGTTGTTTATATATATATGTCTATATTTGCATGTATAAAAAAAGGGAAAAAAAGAGATCTAAAATTTAAAAGACGGAACGTCACCTACTATTTCTCCTATTCCGATTCTTATATTCTGATATTCATTGCTTTGATGTTTAGATCTGTTTTTGATATTTGAAATCTATTGCTTGGTAAAAAATGGCCGAATCTATTGTTTGTATTCATAAAAAATTTGGTCCCCCATTACACTATCTTTTGATGGCTTTTATAGCCTTTTACAAATGCTTTCCCTTTATTATTTTATGTTTGCTGTCCTTTCCTTTTAATTCTTGCAGATGCAAGTTAAGGACAGTGGCAACAGTGATGTGACAGAGGCGGTGGTGGCAGAGGCTGAGTCGGTAGTAGCTAGGTTTAGGAAGATTAGGGTTTTTCGATTTTAGGCTAGAGTGATTTTGGGTTTCTGTTGGGTTTATTGTTTGGGTTAGTTTAGGTATTGGGTTATGGGTTTAAGTGTAATAGGTTACGGGTTAAGGGTAATTAGTTTTAGGTTTTTTTTTAATTGGTTTTCAAATGTAAATGGGTTTTGTAAAATGTAAATGGGCCATTCGGGTTTAAGTTGTAAATGGGGCAAAATTGGGCTATAACAGTAATATTATTCGGGCTATGTGCCTAGCAGGCTTTATGCTGGTGATATTTGGGCTGTGTGCCTAGCAGGCTTTGTGCCGGTGATATTTGGGCTGTGTGCCTAGCAGGCTGTGTGCAGGTGATACTCGAGCTATGTGCCCAGCAGGTTTTGTGCCGGTGTATTGAAAATTTACATAAATTTGATCACTTTTGGGTTAATTAATAAATGAAGCTAATACTGAACTTACTAAGCTTTTTGGTGCTTATTAGTTTGATTTATTCTTATAGGAGCTTTGGAATTGTTGCATTGATTGGATCGACTCAGAAGCTCACATACTATCATCAACATCTGTGTAGTCATTTTGGTTCTTGCTAATTGGTTTAAGTGGCATGTATTAGGAAAAGTCTTTAGTACTTAGATATTTTGTATGGATGTAAATATTGAAAGTTGTTATGTTATGCTTGTTGCTAGTAAAATATAGTTGAATTTGTGTGCATAATTAGCTAAGCCTTTTAGAATATATATAAGTAGAAAATGTATAAATCTTTTAGTGTCAAATGATGATTCTTGAATACTTCATGTATGTTATGTGAATTAGCTTTGTTTATAATAAGTTATGTTGCTTAATTTTGATAAATGTTTGGCATGTTTAGATGAATTGTTAGTTGCTTGAAATTGAGGTGCCTTCTAGGCATATTGGTTGAATGAATTGTTTTGGTACATTGAATGTATTATTTCATGAATGGATTGGTTTATTTTGAAGTCTATTATGTGGGAACAAAATGATTTTAGGTACATATTAGAGTTGGAGATGGAAATGAGTTAAATTTGGCCAATTTCATGTCCACACGGCCTGAGACACGGGCATGTGTCTCGGCCGTGTGTCATATGACACGGCCGTGTGTCCCCTGTAAGTTTTTAAGGCACCCACGTCAGGCAGTTACACAGCCTGGCACACGAGCATATGGCTTGGCCGTATGACCCAAGTCAGAGAGTTACACGGGCACAGACACGGGCTGGGACACGGCCGTGTGTCCCTACTTCGAATGCCCACACGGCCTAGCCACATGGTCGTGTGACCCCTGTAGTGTGAAAATTTTTATCTTTTTCCTTAAGGTTCCAAATGTTTCCAAATTAGTCCCGAATCGATTCTAATGTATTTCTTAGGCCTTGAGGGCTTGAATAAGGGACAATATGCATGTGTTTGCATGAAATTTCTATGAACTATGAAATGTTTGGAATTGAATGTTTTTAGTTATGATTCTATGGTAACGCTTCGTAACCCTATTCTGGCAACAGATACGGGTTAAGGGTGTTACATATTTACTATTATTATGTTTAAAGATTCTAAATTATTGCTTGATTATTTCCATTTTATACCTCATGTTGTGACCATATAGGAATTAAGAGACAAATGATTTACTATTAACTTTGTCTAGTATTAGACGATTAGACTTTCATTGATTGTATTCTATAGTCTGTTTAATCATATAAGATGGCTTTATACTTATTCTTTTTTTGAATGCATTTTGTTCTTGCCTATGCCCTATGGATAGTTTCTGTTCATAAAAAACTCATTTCTTAATTAATTGTTTTGACTGTAATTATCATCTTAATTGTTCTCTTGGTTCTTATTTAGTCCCCTTTTTCTACCAGCTCTGTGAGAATAAGTAATTAAGTTATGGTAGTTTAACTATCTAATTTTTAGCTTATTTTTTCTTGATTTGTTTATGATAAAAGTTCAAAATTTCAACCAAGAGTATTTGTTATCATGGTTTTTGTTGCTTTCACCTTTCATTGTGTATGTTGGCATTTTGACATTTTTTTTTATGTTTTCACTTTTTGCATGTGTCTAACCAATGATGGTAGGGTTAATTTTCTTTTATATAAGGAAGAAGGCATGTAAATATAAATAAACTAAACCAAACCTCATGTGTACTTTGTTTGTTCTACGAATCATAATTATGAAAAGTATATGTCTTTTTTTTCATAATAGGTCGATGATTGTAGAAAATGATGATGACTTAAAAGAAGATATCTTCCTCAACTGATTCATCTAAGGAACCTGAAAAAGGCTAAAATGGTGATGGAGACTCTAACAAGTGCAAAAAACAAAAGGAAATGGGAGAAGGCCATTGAAATTACAATAGATGGAGGCAAAAAGAGAAAACCTTCCACTATTAAGGATCATTTTAAAAAAATTGATGGTGATAAAGATCATGCTGGATGTATTTATTGTGGTGGAAAGTTAACTTGTTCATCTAACAATGGAACTAATGCAATGAGGCATCATAGTAGTCAGTGTAAGAAAGCCTCTTTCAACCTAGATAAAAAACTAACAATCTTAGATTTTGAGTCTAAGACAAAGTGCAATGCTGATGGGACTATAGAAACTAATAGTGTTCCTAGATTATGCCATTTTGATCAAGATGAGATTAGACAAGCACTTGCTAAAATGGTGATTATTAATGAGTTGCCATTTAGTTTTGTCGAACGTGAAGGTTTTCATTACATTTGCAAGATTGCCATTCCTGATTTTTGTTCCTCCCTCACGTGCTACTATTATAAGAGATTGTTATGCTCTTTTTATTAAAAAAAGGAAGACGTTAAAGAAATTTTTCAAGAATTTGTCTTCTAAGGTATGTCTTACCACTAATACATGGACATCTGGTCAAAATTTGTCATATATGTGTCTTACTTCCAATTTCATAGATGATGCTTGGAAATTACATAAAATGATCATTAACTTTTGCCCAATTGCTGGTCATTCTAGGGAGCTTATCGGTAGGGCTGTTGAAAAATGTCTACTAGAATGGGATGAAAGATGTTGATGTTTCTATATGAAAGTCTGTGCTGTTGTGAAATTTGTGAGGTCTTCCCTTGCAAGGCTTTAAAGTTTAAATATTTTTTTGAAGAGGAGAATATAAAATGTAAAGGTCTTGTTTGCTTGGACATTGAAACAAGGTGGAATTCTACCTATTACATGCTTAAAAGTGCTTTGGTATTTAGGAAGGCATTCAAAAATATGAAAACTAAGTACCCTCCTTACACAAAGGAGCTTAGGAAAGTTGGTGGTGCTCCTCATGATGAGGATCGGGACAAAGTTGCTTGTTTTTTGCCTTTTCTTGAAATCTTTTATGAGACTACATTGAGCTTCTCTAGATTAAGGTATGTGACTGGTAATACGTTTGTGGAAGAAATATATGATATTGGGTATACAATTAATCGTTATGTTGATGACTTGAATGATGGGCTTAAGAGTATGGCACGCTAGGTGAAGTTGAAATTTGATAAGTATTAGGAAAATGTTAAGAATGTGAATGTGTTGATTTTCTTTGCTTTGGTTCTTGATCCTAGGCATAAGTTAAGATATGTTGAATGGATTGTTCATCGTTCTTATGATCTTAACTGTTGGATCACCGGAATGCCCCATGGTGCAGCGGGAAAATTATTTTGACAATCCAAACTAGGAATCCATGCACGAGGAATGAATCGGGAAAAAATGTTTGAAAAAAATACCTTTCGTACTTTGAAAAATAAGAACCATTGTTGTTTTAATCCCTTTTGCACGCTACCGATCCAAAGCCACAACAGAATCATCCCGGCCTCTATGTAGTCTACCCTATTGCGAACGAACGAACAAAAACTCCTACTAAATGTTTCAGAGAGTTTTTCTAATAAAAATATTGCTACTAGACCTAGGTTCTTTTTTCTCTTTGTGTTTTATGTTGGTTAACACTCTTCTGCACCCTAGGGTTTTATTTTATTTTCCTTTTATTTAATATTCTCTAAAAAAAACGGAATCCCCTTTTTGGTGCCAGAATATATATGAAAATATCACAGTGTAATATCCTTTCCAAAAGGATATTAATTTCCATATATATATTATGTTTGACCGAAATTAATTATTATAATACTTTATTTTAATAATTTCGGTAAACAGATCATAATTAATATTTTTTATGAATCAAATTGATACGTTTATTTTAATTATGTTCTCTATTCTTGTACAACTAATTTGTTCTTATATTACGTTTATTATTTAACTGTTAAATTAAATTAATTCAATAATTAATATAATTATCATGATAGTTAAATTTAATACCAATTGTGTTTAGATTCTGTTCATTTCAACCATAGGGTGTGACCCTGTAGGCTCTTGTAAAATAGGTAGTAATATTAGAACACTTCTAACGTTACAAGCAATGAGTGACATCTAGCAATGCATAATCGTTACCCAAGTTACAAGAAGTCGTGGTTCAAGATAAACTTTTTGTGATAAATTTTCATGTATTATATCCTTTTATCTTTTATATCTCGATTGGACACAAGTCATGGAATAGTCACACTTGTAAAGTCCAATATCATGTTTCTTGATACCCAAAGTAGACTACAATAAACAAATAAGTGTAATATCTCATATTAACTTATTTGAGCATGGCCATGTATTTCTAGTCTCGCTTCATCAAGTGGCCTAAGATATTGCTTCCATTATGTAGAAGAGACAAATCCTACCTTGATCAATCATATCCCACTACATAGATTATGGCATACCCAACATTAATCTTTATAGTACAATCTGTTACAATAGGCATTTGAGTGTATCAAAATATATGACTCACTATGGTGGGACAGTGATTATTCATGTCTAAGGATTGTATACATAGTTATCATTATGAGTAATGTTGTGACTATTAATAATCCAAGAAACATACTCATAGTAGGTCAGTCCAATATGTCATTCTCCAACATATACTCTTGTATTGATTTTGACATCCCTATGTTAATGATAACACTTTGTCATCAATCAACTACATGTAGTTGATAATACTAGAAAGAACATATATTTTCTTCCTACTTATTGGTTAATTTGTACCCATTTAGTTATCTTTAGCACATATTTTAGCATTTTCTGTTCAGTAAATTGCATTTCATAACTCAGTGGATCTTAGCCTATTTATCCTTAATTTTGTCATGTTTTGGTACTGATGTCACTGCATGAATGTTTTCAGATTGCGCCCAGAATTGTCACCGCACCTGACAGCTGTCTGGATAACAACAAAGAAGTGTGAGCTGTCCAGTCTAGTATAACTATCTTGTACGTACAGAGGCAAGATGAGTCTGATGAAAGGACACCTGTGCTATTTGGATAAATATCAATATATTTACGTGAAGAGAGAAGAGTGAGGATCATCTTCTTAAACTTTTCTTTTGAAGCTTTTTAGCTATGGTGGCTTAAATTTCCTATGGGTGAACCGACGTGAATAGGATGCGGGTTAGCTCTTGACGAGGTGCCCTGAGTGTGACACAAGAACGAGTTGAGAGATTAAGTCGAGATTTTTTAGGAATAGTGCTCTCCACTTATTTCTTTTATATTTCTTTTCTAAATGATGGTGATTACTTTCCATTTCATGTTTTTATGGAAGTACACATGATTTTTGGGTTAAATGTTATTTTATTCAATCTTGTTTCTACTGTTTAATATTTGAATTTGAATATTTTTAGCATGGACATGTTATTGCGGTCACTGACATGGGAAAGTGTAGCGAGAGTTCAAGCTAACAAGCATGATAACGAAAGTTGCTTAAGGATTAGAGGAATTTAATCCACTTGTTTTAAATAGTGTTCCATTGCCAGCATCAGAAGGTGTAACAACCCGTTTTTAGTCAAACCAGAACATTGGTTTTGGGACCACAAATCTGAGGTTGAAATAATTATTTTATTATTATTTTAATGTCTACATCATGATAGTATGATTGTGTGAATTTTTTTTTAAGAAATTTTATCGTTTGAGTGCTTAATTTGATAAAAAAGACTAAATCGCGTAAAGTGCAAAAGTGGTGTTGTAATAGCTAAAGGTGTCTAATAGTTATAGAAATTTAAAATGAAGGTCCTTATGTGGTAAATAGCCCATAGCATGGTAGTGGATGATAGTGTCTTGGTAATTTTGAAATTTGTGATGTTTTTAAAGGTTAATTTTGGTATTTAGTAATTAAAACTAAAATAAATAAAACAAAATCATATTTTAGGGTTCATCTTCTTCTTAAAACACTAAGAAACCGATTTTAAAAGGATAAAGAAGGCTAAGGTTCGGCCAAGCATCTCTTGCTCATTTAGGTATGGTTTTTATCCCGTTTTTAATGTTTTCTATGTTTTTGATATCGTTGCAGCTTAATTTAGCTAGCCCAAGGACTAATTTGCAAAACTATTAAAGGTTTACGGTTTTTATATTGATGAATCTATGTGTATTTTGATGTTTGATGATAGAAAATGTATGCTTGTTGTTAGATAAACAACATTTGTAAAGTGATTTTTGACAAAACTGTCATTTAGGGATTAAATTGAGAAATGTTCAAATTTTGTGATTAAATTGTGAAATAAATGAAATGTATGGGCTGCTATGGTAATAAGAGAAATTTGGCTAGCATGGGTAGGGGCTAAATTGCATGAATTTGTATTTTTATGAGATAAGGACTAAATTATAAAGAAATTGAAATATTAGGGGCAAAAGTGTAAAGTTGCCTTAAGATACATTTTGGGCTAAATTGAATAAAGTGATAAGTATATAAGTTGATTTTGATTACATATTGATGAAGAAAAGCGAAATTCGGATTTTGATCGAGGGAAAAACAAAGTGTTGGACTAATCTACTCATTTTATTATTTTTGCATTCGAGGTAAGTTCGTATGTTAATAAGCATTTGTATAATTGTGTTTTAAATGCTTTACTATTGAATTATTTGTAAATATGACCTTGCGAATATAATCGACGAAGATTCGGCATTGAGAAATCCTGGTTGAACCTTAGGAATAGTTTAGGATACGAATGACATGTCATTAGGGATTATGTCATTTGGGTGCTGGTCCATACGTACTATCGGTGGTTGAGTTAGTATGCATGTGTTGCGGATTCTCATCAGCTTGTGTGAGCAGTGCTGTGTAGCTTCGTTATAACCGTCAGCTTGTGTGAGCAGACGCGTTGATAGCTTGAGAGTGAGCATTATATGTGATATGAGATTGAGATAGCTTTGGCTATGTATTGGCACTTAGGGTACGAGATTCTCGAGTATCCGATAGTATTCCAAATGGTTCAACGGGTATATCAAAGATATGAAATGGTGAGAAATAGATACATATTAGTACAGGTATGTACAAAAACTACATGAGTATTGAAACTATGAAAGTTATGAGATCTTGATTAATTATGTGATTGAATATATGTTAATCTTATAATTACATGATTTTGAAGTATACTATGTTATATTACTTAAATGGTGATTTAAATGGTGAGTTTTACTTATTAACTATATGAGCTTACTAAGCTTTATAGCTTACTCTATTTGCTTTTTCGTGTTTTATAATGATATCGAAGCTAGCCTGGATTGGGAGTTGTTGGAGATTGCATCACACTATCGAACTTCTATTTTGGTACTTTTGAGCTTTTATTTTGGTTATATGGAATGTATTGGAATTATGGTCATTTTGGTATGGTTTGGAAATGGATTTAGCCATTTGAGTTGGCTTGTAAATGTTAAGTGTTTGGTTTGGTGTATAGGCATTAGAGTTGGCTTATTTTGGTATATTTGGTGATATATGTATATGTATGAACATATGGCTTTTATTATGTGTTTGATAATTGATAAGTGATGCTTGATGAGATTTGGCAATTAGGATTCTAAATGGTTGAAATTTGAGATTGGTTTGCTTATGATTTAGGTAAATTGATGCATAATTGAAAGTGACCATTTAGGTGATTCGTGAATGTAAATTTGGTATGAAATTGAATAGCATACTGTGGTATATAGTGCCTTGTAATTGTTGGTATTGTCACAGCATGAATTGAACTTGGTTTGGATAAGTTTATATGTCGATTAAAGTTGTGGTTATATGCAAATTTTGGTTGATGTAGGTGAATGAATTTTGGGTGAGAAAAATGGCTTGGCAAATAGCCTATTTTTGTCCATACGGGCAGAGACACGGGCGTGTGTCTCAGTCGTATGTGACACACGATCAAGTGACACGGCTGTGTGTCCCCTGGTGTTTAATTAAAATTCAAGTCAGTATGCTACACACGACCTAGCACACAGGCGTGTAACTTGGTCGTATGGCATAAGTCAGTATACCCTATAGGTTTGGCACGGCCTAGCACACGGCCTGGGACACGGGCGTGTGATGCCATTTCGAAAGGCATATGGGCTGGTCACACGGGCGTGTGGTTGGTTGTGTGACCCAAGTCAGTAAGTTACACGGGGTCAGACACGGGTTGGACACGGCCATGTAATCCCATTTCGAATGTCCACATGGCCTGTGACATGGGCGTGTTTAGTCTCAAACCACTTCTAATGCATGTTTTGGGTCTAGTAGGCTCGTATTAGGGACAATGTGATTGTTTATGAATGATATTTGTATGGAAATGGAAAATGTATGTGAAATTTATGTTCGATTGTGTAATATGTCCAGTAATGCTCTGTAACCCTATTCTGGTGACAGATACGGGTGAGGGGTGTTATATTTATTGTTATATTTAGTTGATTCTAGGACTAGCGTAGCGTATGTGAGAATCTAGCTATACATGTTGTATATAACCTGTGATAGTGTGATATCTCCTAATATTTTAAATCGTGTTTTCATATAGTGAATGGATCCCAATCGAGCTGTGGCTGATGATGTTGAGAGTAATGCACCAGCCTCTGTTCACGGAGTAGCACAGTCTGAGTCGAGACCCGTATCGGGTTGTGAGGAAAGAGATGCCAAGGAAGCCTTCTTCGAAATGATGAATGAGTGGTTCACTGAATATGTCTGAACTAGTTCTACTGCTTAGCAACCTCCACCCTCACCTATTCCCCAACCGGTTCCTGTAGCTCCTCAAGGTGTGGAACATTAAAGATTGAGTAAGCCGCCAGTTGATAAAATCCAAAAGTATGGGGCTGAAGAGTTTAGAGCTACCATTGATGACGATCCTAAGAGAGCCGAGTTTTGGCTTGAGAATACGATCAGAGTATTTGATGAACTATCTTGCACACCTACTGAATGTGTTAAATGTGCCGTATCACTTCTGAGAGACTCCGCGTATCAATGGTGGAATACTTTGGTATCTGTGGTGTCGAGAGAACGAGTCACGTGAGAATTCTTTCAAGCCTAGTTTAGAAAGAAATACATCAGTCAGTGGTTTATCGATCAAAAGCGCAAAGAGTTTCTGGAGTTGAAACAGGGTCGAATGTCTGTGCTCTAGTACGAGAGAAAGTTTGTGAGACTCAGTAAGTATGCTTAAGAATGTGTTTCCACAGAGAAAATTATGTGTAAAAGATTCAAAGATGGGTCAAATGAAGACGTCAGATTGCTAGTCAGGATTTTAGAGTTGAAAGAATTTGTGGTGCTCGTAGACAGAGCTTGTAAAGTTGAAGAACTTTGCAAAGAAAAGAGAAAAGCTGATTTCAAAACTAGAGATTCAAGAAAAAGATCAATGATTAAGTCCTATCAATCCTCGTCAAAGAAATCACAAGATTCATATAATTGTTCATCAACTTCAGCGGGGTATTCAAATAGAGATCGTGGAAAGCAATACATAAGTCCTAAAGCTTAGGCTACTTCAGTGTCGAGTGTGGGTAGTGTGAGAAGCAACAAACCCAAGTGTCAACTGTGTGGTAGACGACATTTTGGAGATTGTTGGATGAATAATAAAGGTTGTTTTAAATGTGGTTCGCAAGATCATTTCATTCGAGATTGTCCTGAGTTGCCTGAGAAAGATAAATATTAAAATGTAAGACCGAGTAACACAGCTGCTAGAGGGAGACCACCTAGAAATACAGGAAATGTGACTAGTAGTAAAGGAAATGTGACGAGGCATTACCGAACTTACAACACAAGAAAACATACAATTTCGAGTCATAAATTTGCGTTCAAATTAAAACCATTTGCAATTAATCATAAAGCCCTAATATGAACCTACGAGGCCCAAAACATACATTGGAAGTGGTCTGGGACTAAACTGAGAGCTTTAGAAATTTTTACAAAACTTAGAAAATTTTTCCCTAAACAGGGGTCACACGCCAGTGTAGTTTGGGATACGCCTGTATGGGCAGGTCATGTGGCTACACACGCCCGTGTCCCGACCCTGTGTAACTCTCTGAATTGTAACCGATGAACAAATTGAGGTCACATGGCCAAGTCACACGCCCGTAAGCTAGGCCATGTGGAAAATTAATTTTCATAAAATAGGTACAGACTTTACATGGCCAGGGTACACACCCGTGTTCGAGGCCGTACCTTCCACACGGCTGATACACACGTCTGTGTCTCTGCCCGTGTACTCAATTCTGAGCATTCTATTTCTCAAGATTAAGGTGCAGGGAACGCACGACCAAAACACATGCCCATGGGACAGACCGCGTGTCACACATGGCCTAGATACATGCCCGTGTGTCTACCCATGTGGACAAAATAAAGGCTATTTACCAAGCCACTTGTCACCCTTATTAGCACAAACACTTATACCAATTCAATAGCACAAATCCATGGCACACTTAGGCAACAAAACATCCACAATCATGCCTAATTCATATCAATGTGATACCATCATCTAACATGCACATGACATTTAACAGGCTACATCAAACATACCACTTTCACATTTCCAAAACACTATTAAGACTAATACCAACTTGTATTCACTCATCAAGATGATATAGCATATAAATAAACAACCTATCCAGTTCACAACAAGGCATTAAACCACAATCAACAAGTAACAAACCATTATAAACCACATCACTAAAAGCATTAGCACATACATGCATATAAATAGACTTACAACCATGTTAACCAAGATGAGCCAATTTACATAACCAATTTCCACAACAAGCCTTTGACATTTACAAGCCAATTTATTTGGCTAAAATCATAATGACACATATAACAAAATAACCAAGTCCTTATACATGCCATACTTTCAAAATACTAAGATCATCAATACCCAAAATGAAAGTTTGATAGTGTGATTCGAATCTCCGACGATCTCCGATCCGAGCTAGCTTGGCGACACTATAAAAACATGGAAAATAAACGGAGTAAGCTATATAGCTTAGTAAGCTCGTATGCAAGAAATAAGCAACATTACCATGCATATAACATTTAAATATTATAATATAATTAAATGTAAATTTACCATAGTCTCATGATCATAATTCATTCCATCACCAAACTTACCTCATTTTCATCATTTTAAGCATTTAATAAACATGAGCTTTACGTACATACCTGAACCATCCTGAAATGAACTTATACTTATTCTCATATTTGACATACCCGTGAACCACTCGGAATAAAAATGTTGGATACGCGGGAAATTTGTACACTAAGTGCCACATATGTAGCCAAAGCTACCCAAGTCTCATATCACATAGTTACTCGCTCTCGAGCTATCAACGGGCCTGCTCACACAAGCTGTCAGTCAAGACGTAGCTACGCGGTGCTGCTCACACAAGCTACCAAGTATTCGCAACATAAGCCGGTATACTCAGCCACCGGTAGGACGTACAAGACCAGGACCCGGATCACATAATCACATAAAACATAATGACCCTAGTGACATGTCACTTGTATCCTACCCTATTCCTAAGGTTCAAACGAGATTTCTTGTTTGTTTATTCATTGTCCAACTCGTTCATAGAGTTATACTCATTCACATAATGAAACATACAATTCATGCAATATTAAAGCATTTAAGTACAATTGTTCTAAAGCTTATTTTTAACATATGAACTTACTTCGGTACAAAATGGCTAATAGTTCGATTTAATCCACAACTTTGTTCTTTCCTCAGTCTAGGTCAGACCCTCATCTTTCTTGATCTATAATCACATTTAATTCATTCAATCATCACATTATTCAATTTAATCCCAAAAACACCTTATGGAAAAAATTACATTTTTGCTCCTAACTTTTTAACTTTTTACATTTTAGTCCCTAGGCTCGTAAAATGATTTTTATTCGATTTCTTCATTACCAAAGCCTAAACGAATATTATTAGTACTCATATCAGCCCACATTTTTCATTTATTCACATTTTTACACACATTTTACAACTTTTACAAATAGGTCCTTATTTGAAATTTACACCAAAAATCACTTGGTAAATGTTTTTTATCTAACACCAAACATACATTTTTACCTTTAAACATCAAAATACAAAATATTAAACATGGGTAAAATTTTAGGCTTTGATTTTCTTTCAAATTAATCCTTACAAGTTACAACATTCCCAAAAACGTAAAAATCATTAAAAATAGGACGAAGACAGACTTACAATCGAGCTTGGAAGTTGGCCAAACCTTAGCTATGTCCCCCTTAGTGATTTTAAGCCATGGGGGACTAAATTGGGGAAGATGACATCTTTTTATTAGTTATTTTTGTCTTTATTTACCAAATGACTAAAATGCCCTTCACTTAAAACTTTGAAATTTTATCTAACCACGTCCATTTTTGTCCAACTTAAAGTATAATGGTCTAATTACCATTTAAGGACCTCTAATTTAAATATCATAACAATTAGACACCTTTAGATTCTAGAATACATTTTTTTGCACCTATTGCAATTTAGTCCTATTAGTCAAATTGGACACTCTATCGATAAAATTTCTTAACGAAGTTTTCACACAATCATTCAATCATACTGTAAATCTTAAAGAAATAATAAAATAAATATTTTTACTTCAAATTCATGGTCCTAAAACCACTGTTCTAATTTGACCCTAAAATGGGATGTTACAACTCTCCCCCTTTAGGGATTTTCGTCCCCGAAAATCTTACCGGAAAAAAGGTTTGAGATGTTACAACTCGGGTTCCCACGTAGCCTCTTCGACCCCATGTCTTTGCCACAAAACTTTCACTAGGGCTATATTTTTATTTCTCAACTCTTTAACCTCTCGAGCTAAAATCTTGATTGGTTCTTCACCATAAGTCATATCGGGTCGAATCTCAACCTTAGTTGGTGAAATTATGTGTGAAGGATTTGATCGATACCGGCGTAACATAGACACATGAAACACATTGTGGATCCTTTCTAACTCTGATGGCAAGGCTAGTCGATATGCCATTGGCCTTATACTTTCAATAATCTCATACGGACCAATAAAGCGCAGGCTCAGTTTACCCTTGCAACCGAATCTAAGGATTTTCTTCCACGGAGACATTTTTAGAAATACCTTATCACTGACTTGAAATTCAATTTCCTTTTGTTTTAGTTCTGTGTACGATTTTTGTCTATCCGAAGCTGCTTTCAAACAATTACGAATTATTTTCACTTTTTCTTCGATTTCTCTAACCAAATCAACCCCGTGAATTTGTCTCTCACTGAGCTTTGTCCAGTACAACAGAGTTCAACACTTATGGCCATACAATGCCTCATACGGTGCCATCTTTATACTCGACTGAAAATTGTTGCTGTAAGCATATTCAACTAAAGGTAGATATTTTTCCTAATTACCTTCGAACTCTAGTACACAACAACGAAGCATATCTTCAAGAACCTGAATCATTATTTCTGATTGACCCTCAGTCTGTGGATGAAATGCTCTACTAAAATTCAACTTTGTGACCAATTCTTCTTGCTACTTCTTTCAAAATCGAGACGTAAACCTCGGATCTCTATCCAAAATAAAAGAAATAGGCACTCTGTGCATTCTAACAATTCCATCGATGTACAATTCAGCTAGCTTATCAAGTGAATAGTCGGTACGTACTGGAATAAAATGAGCCGATTTTGTCAATTTATCAACAATGACTCAAACAACATCTTTCTTCTTCGGAGTCAGAGGTAATCCAGTTACGAAATCCATCATAATTCTGTCCCATTTCCACTCAGGAATCATCACAGGCTGTAGTAACCCCGAAGGTACTTGATGTTCGGCCTTTACTTGTTGATAAATTAAACATTTCACTACAAATTCAGAAATATCTTGTTTCATACCTGACCACCAATATAATTTCTTCAAATCATTGTACATCTTCGTACTTTCCGAATGAACAGACAGACAACCACTATGTGCCTCGTGAAGAATTTTTTGAATAAGCTCGGTATCTCTCTGTACACAAATCCTACCTCGGAACATCAAACAATCATCAGCCCCAATTCAAAAATCCGAGTCACTAGTCAATTCGTACTGAACTCTTTTAGCTTGAAGTTCTTTATCACTTTTCTATGCTTTGCAAATCTGCTGAAGAAATGCCGGTCTAGCTTTCAAATTAGATATAATTGATCTATCATCAGATAAAGTTAGTCGCGTATTCATTGCTCTCAAAGCAAACAAAGATTTCCTACTCAAAGTATCGACGACTACATTCGCCTTTCTCAGATGATAATGGATTACCAATTCGTAGTCTTTCAACAACTCGAGCCATCTCCGTTGTCGTAAATTCAAATCCTTCTGAGTCATTAAATACTTCAAACTCTTGTGGTCGGTAAAGATGTGGCACTTTTCACCGAATAAATGGTGTTGCCAAATCTTTAAAGCAAACACAATGACAGCCAATTCTAAGTCGTACATCGGGTAATTCTTTTCGTATGGTTTCAACTGTCTCGAGGCATAAGCTATCACTTTACCCTCTTGCATCAACACATATCCAAGACCGTTCAATGACATGTCACTGAATATCACAAACTCTTTTCCCGACTCAGGTTACACTAATACAGGTGTCTCAGTTAACAATGCTTTCAACTGTTCAAAACTCTTTTGGCATTTCTCTGACCACTCGAACTTAACATTTTTCTGTAACAATATTTTCATAGGTGTAGCAATCATTGAGAATCCCTTAACAAAACGTCGATAATACCCAGCCAAGCCCAAAAAGCTTCTAACTTCGGATACATTTCTCGGCGATTTCCAATCCACAATTGTCGAAATCTTACTCGGATAAACTCTTATGCCTTCCGCTGATACAATATGGCCCCAAAATCTGAATTCTTAGAGCCAAAACTCACTTTTTCTGAATTTAGCAAACAATTTATTATATCATAAAGTCTGCAATACAATTCTTAAATGTTCGGCATGCTCTGCCTCATCTCGAGAATAAATCAAAATGTCATCAATAAACACAACCACAAACTTATCTAAATACAGCCGGAAGATCCGATTCATCAAATCCATAAAAAATAGCAAGAGCATTAGTTAATCAAAAAGGCATAACAAGAAATTCATAATGCCCAAACTCATTCTGATTGCGGTTTTCGGCACATCCGAGTCTTTAACTCTCAATTGATAGTAACCTGATCTCAAATCTATCTTCGAGAATACTGTTGCCCCTTTCAACTGGTCAAACAAATCATCAATCCTTGGTAAAAGATACTTTTTCTTTATTGTAACCTTGTTGAGTTGACAATAATCAATACAAGGTCTGATGGATCCGTCTTTCTTCTTGACGAATAACACTGGTGCACCCCATGGTGAAAAACTTGGTCTCGCAAAACCCTTATTTGTCAACTCCTGCAACTGAGACTTCAATTCTTTCAACTCAGTTGGAGCCATTCTATACGGAGCTATCGATATTGGTGCAGTCCCTGGTACTAAATCAATAGAAAACTCCACCTCTCTGACTGATGGTAACCCCGACAACTCTTCTAGGAACACATCTGAATATTCACAAACTACAGGCACAGATTCGATCTTCAGTTCAAACACCTTAGTATTCAGTACATTCGCGAGAAATGCTTCACAACTCTTTCTTACATACCTCTGAGCCAACATTGACGACATCACAGTAGGCAATTCACCCCATTCATCTGATTCAGCCCGAAGTATTTCATTGTTTTGACATTTCAATTGAATAACTTTTCATCTACAATTCACTACTACATCATGTAGAGTTAAGCAATCCATTCCAAGAATCACATCAAACTCATCAAATGGCAAAAGCATTAAGTCAACCGAAAAATAGTGACCCCGAATTATTAAAGGGCAACTATTGCAAACTTTATCAACTAAAACATATTCTCTTAAGGGGTTCGATACCTTAATCACAAACATAGTAGACTCAACACGAAAATTCTTACTAGATACTAGATTCATGCAAATATAGGAATGAGTCGATCCAGGATCAATTAATGCAACTACATTAGTATCATAGAAAGAAAATGTACCAGTGATCACATTAGGGGAGGACGCATCCTCATGAGCACGAATGGCATAAGCTCTCGTAGGTGCTGTAGCTTCTGATCTCACAGCTGAATCTTTGGACACACCTCTACTACTGGTCCCATTTCTCGTATTTCTCACTGGCCTCCCTCTACCAGCCGTATTACTCGATCTTGCTTTCTGAAAATGATCCTTTTTAGCCATTTCATGGCAGCCTCAGATAAGTGATCTTGGGAGCCACATTTAAAACAAGCCCGATTATTCATCCTACATTCACCGGGATGTTGTCTACCGCAGTATTGGCATTCAAGCTTATTAGACCTAGCATTACCTACTGTCGCTATGGATGTAGTTTGGGCCTTAGAACTCGAATATTGCTTCCTACGATCTCTGTTGGGATACCCAGCTGAAGCATTCAATCGAGTATACAAATCACTCGACTTCTTTGATGAAGATTGAAATGACTTATTCATCGGCCTCTTTCTCGAATCTCTAGCCTCAAACTCAGCTTTTCTCTTTTCCTTACTCAACTCTTTGGCTTTGTAAGCTCGTTCGACCAACACAACAAATTCTTTCAACTCTAAAATCCCAACTAACAGCCTGATGTCCTTATTCAACCCATCTTCGAATCTCTTACACATAATAGCCTCTCTTGAAACACATTCCCGAGCATACTTACCGAGTCTAACAAACTCTTGCTCGTATTCAGTCACAATTATTCGGCCTTATTTCAACTCCAAGAACTCTTTACGTTTCTGATCAATAAACCGCTGACTGATGTACTTTTTTCTGAATTCCTCTTGGAAGAAATCCCAAGTAACTCTTTCCCTCGGTACCACAGATATAAGAGTGTTCCACCACTGATATGTCATATCCCTCAGAAGTGATATAGCACATTTCAAGCACTCCTCTGGTGTGTAAGAAAGCTCATCAAATACTCGGATAGAATTCTCAAGCCAGAATTCTGCTCTTTCAGGATCATCATCGACATTTTCTCTAAATTCTTCAGGCCCTTACTTCCAGATCTTATCAACTGAAAGCTTATTCCGTCTTACCAATGCCATACCTTGGGGAGCTACGGGAACCGATTGAGGGTTTGGTGGGGGTGGAGGATGTTGGGCAGTTGGATTTGTCCGAACAAACTCAGCAAACCACTCATTCATCTATTGAAAGAAGGCTTCTCTAGTGTCTCCTCCTTGACTAATCGTCACTGGTCTACTTTTAGATGGTGCAGTCCCTTGAGCGAGAGCGGGTGCATTACTCTCAACGTCATCAGTCACTTCTCGGTCGGGATACATTTACTTTACGAAAACACAGTTTAAATTGTCAGGAGTCGTCATACTATAAAAAATTATATATGACATGTATAGCTAGACTCTTACACTCGCTATGTTAGTTCGAGAATCGACTAAACTATAGCTCTGATACCATTAAATGTAACACCCCTTACCCGTATTTGTAACATCCCGAAATAATGGAACAGTAGTTGCGAAACCACAAATCTGAGGTAGAAAAATTTATTTTATTATTATTTTGAGGTTCATGATATGATTGCATGATTGTGTGAAAATTTCGTGATGAAATTCTATGCATAAAGTGCTTAAGTTGAGATTAGGGACTAAATCGAATAATTTGCAAAACTTGCATTCTAGAAGTTTTTAGTATGAAATTGCTTTGGAATATTAATTAGGAGGGTTTAAATAAAAATTTGACAAATTTCTAAGTTCATGGACAAAATAGGACATGGATGGAATTTTTGAAAGTTTAATAAGGAAGGGCATTTTGGTCATTTGGATATTAAATGAAATAAAAAGGCAAAAATAACACAAAATTCATCATCTTCTTCATTAGCACAAAATTTCAAGGGTTCTCCATAGCTAGGGTTTGTTTCAAGCTTTCAAGCTCCATAGTAAGTGATTCCAAGCCCCGTTTTTAATGTTCTTTACGTTTTCGGAGTCCCGGTAGCTCGATAAAGCTTATGCTAGCAATAATTTAAGTTAGAGTTCATATTTGGAAAAATACCCATAGGTGAAAAGTGTTTATTTTGATGTTTTATGATAGAATATGAGGTCTTAGATTATGTTAGACAACTTGTGCTACTCGGTTTTAGGTAAAAACGAGTAAAAGGGCTTAATCGATAAAAATACCTAATAGTCAGAAGTATATGTTAGAGTGAGAATTTGATTTTGCTATAGAAGGTAAAAATGATCAGCATGTCATAAAACATAAGAAAATAGGCTGAAGTTTAATTTACGAGATTTGGGGCAAAAGTGTAAATATGCAAAAGTTTAAGGGCAAAAATGTAATTTTTCCAAAGTTTGAGGAAGAGACTGTTTTGATAAATGTGAATATTAAATAAGTTAAATTTGCTATTATAGATCAAGAAGAGCGAAATTCGGGAGTAGATCAGGAAAAAGAAAAAGTAAAGGACTAAATTGTAAAGTTTAGTCACATTTTGTATCGAGGTAAGTTTACAGTAAATAAATGCAATATTCTTTTATTTTACATTATTATTTTTAATTTCCAGCATTTATATACTTATTTTATGAGAATATTTAAAGTCGAATTAAAGGCGAAGTGACAGAGAAAAAGCATTAGGAAGCCCCATTTGAACCTTAGAAATGTTAGAATATTGGGGTTGACAGGACAGGACAGGACAGAAATGAGCCATGTAAGTCCATATCAGATATATGGCTTTGGAGACAGGAATGAGCCATGTAAGCCCATATTAGATATATATATGGCATTGGAGACAGGAATAATTCATGTAAGTCCATGTCAAGACATGGCATTAGCGGGATATTGATAGACAGAACGACCCTAGTATCCTTAGTATTCGAGTGGTTCAACGGGTCATTGTACATGTTAAATTACAGTGAATTATCAGCAAAAGGGAAGGTAGATTATATTTATGAATAGTGAAAGGTCGGGTAAAAAAGAAGGTAAGTGAGTAAAGAAGAAGGTAGAAAATGAGAAGTAAAGAAAGTTTATGAGGCTAGGTGACATTATGTATAATTATTCATTATGTTGAATGTTGTAATTTATTTGCTTGTAAGCTTACTAAGCCTAGTGCTTACTCTCTTTATTTTCTTTTTCTTATAGTTTTATCAAGCCACTGGGGATCGAAGGAAACGTCGAGACCCGATCACACTATCGAAGGAATCACATTGGTATAGTTAGACGCTTCGCTTTTGTGTATGGCATGTATAGGAACTTGGTTTCTTTTGATATGATATGATCAAGGAATGATGTGTAAATACTTGCTAGTGATTAGCTAATAGAATGGCTGATGATATACATGTTTAATAGTATGTATGATTAAGTAGTAACTATCATATGAAAACTATGAAAAATGTGAAAGTAACTTAAAAACGGATTCAAGTATCAGAAATAATGTGACTTTGAAAAATTACTAAAAATCGTAGAGACATGGTTTGATGGTTAATAATATATGAAATTAAATCTCATTGTGTCTATTTTCATATGGAATAAGCAAAATAGGTAAAGGTTTTGTATTTTATAATATATCTAAGTTTTAGTGAAATAGGGCCAGAGCGATTTCTGGATCCCCTGTTTCAAATTTAGAAATTCACCATAAATTTTAAAAAAAATAATTAGGTGGTGTACTTTATATGGTTAGAATCTTTATTGAATTTAGTTTTAATAAAAACAAACGGTATAGTGATATGAATTTTTTACAGGGAGAAAAGTGGTTCGTAGTAAGTAGAGGTCGGTCAAATGAATTCAAAACAGGTAATTTTAACTAATAAACTGTGCTAATTGGATAAGTCAAAAATTCTAGAAAAAAATTAGTAGATAGATATATGAGTCTAGTTTTAGGTAAAATTTACGGATCTTAATTTTGAGTTTTGAAACTTGAGAAATGAATTTTTAACCAACCATGACGCAGAAAAATAGTTTATTTCGAAAATTAAAATAAGTGGTTTAGAGTTGTTTAAAATGTAAGATAAGTTTAGTAACACCTCAAACTTGACTCCGGTGATGGTTTCGGGCATGGGGACGTTACAGTATTCGACGCCGAAATAGGGTACGAGACATTACTAAACTTACAACACAAGCAAACGTACAATTTCGAGTCATAAATTTACGTTCAAATTAAAAACATTTGCAATTACTCATAAAGTCCCTAATACAAGTCTACGAGGCCCAAAACATGCATTGGAAGTGGTCTGGGACTAGATCGAGAACTTTAGAAATTTATACAAAACCTAGAAATTTTTTTCCCTAAACAGGGGTCACACGCCCGTGTAGTTTGGGACACACCTGTGTGGGCAGGCCGTGTGGCTACACACGCCCGTGTCCTAGCCCCGTGTAACTCTTTGACTTGTAACCCATGAATAAATTGAGTTCACAGGCCAAGTCACATGCCCGTGTGGAAAATTAATTTTCATAAAATAGGTGCAGGCTTTACACGGCCAGGGCACACGCTCGTGTTCGAGGTCGTGCCGTCTACACGGTTGAGACACACGCCCGTGTCTCTGCCCGTGTACTCATTTCTGAGCATTCTGTTTCTCAAAATTAAGGTGCAGGGGACACACGACCAAAACACATACCCATGGGACAGACCGTGTGGACAAAATAAAGGTTATTTACCAAGCCACTTGCCACCCTTATTAGCACAAACACTTATACATGCCATACTTTCAAAATACTAAGATCATCAATACCCAAAATGAAAGTTTGATAGTGTGATTCGAATCTTCAACGATCTCCGATCCGAGCTAGCTTTGTGACAACCCGAATTAGGGCCTAATCGGAATAGTGGTATTGTGACCACAAATTCGAGATAGAAATAATTGTTTTATAATTATTTTGGGTTTTATGATATGATTACGTGATTGTGTGAAAATTTCGTGATAAAATTCTATGCTTAAAATACTTAAATTGAAAGTAGGGACTAAATTGAATAAGTTGCAAAATTTGCATCCTAGAAGTTTTCAGTATGAAATTGCTTTGGAATATTAATTAGGAGGTCTTAAATGGCAATTTGACCAATTGTAAGTTCATGGACAAAATTTGGGACATGGAAGGAATTTTTGAAAGTTTAGTAAGGAGGGGCATTTTGGTCATTTGTATATTAAATGAAATAAAATGGGAAAAATAACACAAAATTGGTCATCTTCTTCACTAGTTGCTGCCGAATTTTCCTCTCTTCCATAGCTAGGGTTTCTTCAACTTTCAAGCTCCATAGTAAGTGATTCCAAGCCCTGCTTTTAATGTTCTTTACATTTTTGAAATCCTCGTAGCTTCTGGCTTTACCTATTTCTACTATTATTTTGAGTTAGGGTTTATGTTTAAAAATTTACCCATGAATGATAGGCATGTATTTTGATGTTTGATGGTAGAATATGAGGTTTTAAATTATGTTAAACAACTTGTGCTACTCGGTTTTAAGTGAAAACGGTAAAACTAAGATAATTGGTAAAAATACTTATTGTTCATAACTATATGTTTGAGTGAGAATTTGATGTTGTTGTAGAAGAGAAAATTTTCAGCATGTCATAAAACATAGGAATAAGGGCTGAAATTAAATTTCCGAGCCTTGGGGCAAAATTGTAATTTTGTAAAGTTAGGGGCAAAAATGTAATTTTTCCATAATGTGATTTTTGGATTGAAATAAATAGTATGAGTGTTAAATGAGCTAAATGTATTGTTATAGATCAAGCAAGGCGTGGAATTGACCTTGAACGGGGGAAAGAAAAAGCTTTGGACTAAATTGCAAAAATTTCACATTTTGCACCGAGGTAAGTTTGTATGTAAATATTACATTAATTTTATGTACATTCTTATATTTCAGCCTATTATGTAAATATATTAGCGGATGTTAAAAATATAAATAGACCATTGGAAGAATGGAAATAAACAATAGAGAGAGATCCCGGTTGAACATTCGGAGAGATCGAATAAAATAGAGGAAGCGTAGCTAGGTCACATGTATGATGCTGAGTGCACATCATGTGTACAAGAAAGCTATGAGATACAATATAGTAGCTAGGTCACATGTGTGATACGGGATGTATCCCATGTAGACAAGAGAGCTACGTAAGAGATGAATGTAGCTAGGTCGCATGGGTGATACTATGTGTACACCATGTAGACAAGAGAGCTACGGGATATATGTAGCTAGGTCGCATGCGTGATTCCAAGTGAAGGACACCATGTAGACAAGAGAGCTACGAGACAAATCGGCTAGGTCACATGAGTGGTACTAAGTGTTCACTATGTGTACAAGAGAGCCGAACTAAATGAAGTATGATGGTGGAGTGTGGTGAAGCCATTAAATATCGAGGGTTGATCCGAATTGTTCAACGGGATGGCTTAGTAGTGAGATTGTAGTCACGAACCTACACTTGTAACGTATGAAATGTGATGAAAATGATTTGTAGTATATATATATATGTAAGTTAAAATGAGGTTAGTGCAAAGAATGGGTGAAAGAGTGAAAGTAGCATTAAATCTGTTTTGGACAGTAACAATGACGTGATTTTGAAAAATCACCAAAAATAGAATGGATTTAACTAGAGGTTGAATGAGATGTGGAATTAAATCTTAATGAGTGTATTTTCATATAAAAGAAACAGAGCAAGCAAAAGAATTCTATATTTTGAGATATTTGCAATTGTGTGTGACTTGCTCAGAATGACTACGTGGTCCCCTGTTCCAACTTTGAAAAATCATTAAAAATTGTACAAAACAAATTAAGAAATATAGTTTATATGCCTAAATTCCTCATTGAGTCTAGTTTTAAATGAAACAGATTTTATGGTTATTTGAATTGTGTACTTGGAGAAATTCAATTCGTAGTGAACAGAGGTCAGATCAGTTGAGCTGTGTAACAGGGGAAACTTTAACCAATAAACTGTACTAATTGGCTGAACCAAAAATTCTAGAAAAAAATTAGTAAAAATATTTATGAGTCTAGATTCAGAGAAATTTTACGGATTTTAATTTCGAGTTTTGTAACTCGAGTTATGATTTACTTAGCGAACATGATGCAGCAGAGACAGCTTAATCAAATTGGAGTGAATAGTGAAATTGAAGTAGATATACTTGAGTTGTTGTATAAACATATTAGATTCTTTCATTAATATTTACCTACTTACTTACTAAGCTATAAGCTTTACTTTGTTTTCTCTCTTTTGTTTTATAGTGTCCTTCAGCTTGCTCAGAGTTAAGGATCGCAAGATCCATCCGCACTATCAATACTTTAGGGTATTAAACTAAACATTTTGAATTATGGCATGTATAGTAGACTTAATTATTTTGTTACGTGTCATAATTGCCTAGGTTTAAAATATTGGTTACAGTATTCGATCAACTACTTTGTATAAGCCATTAAAGTTGGCTAATATTGTTCAAGACATATGTTATAACGATACACTATCAAATTGGATGACATATTTCTATTTCGGTTTTTTTTTGTTTAATGGCATGTGCTGTGTTCTAGTAATACCTTGTACCCTGTTCCGGCGACGGTAACGGGTAAGGGGTGTTACAAGCTTGGCGACACTATAAAAACATGGAAAATAAATGGAGTAAGCTATATAGCGTAGTAAGCTTGTATGCAAGAAATAAGCAACCTTACCATGCATATAACATTTAAATATTATAATATAATTAAATGTAAATTTACCATAGTCTCATGATCATAATTCATTCCATCACCAAACTTACCTCATTTTCATCATTTTAAGCATTTAATAAACATGAGCTTTAGTACATACCTGAACCATCTCGAAATGAACTTACACATATTCTTATCTTTGACATACCCGTGAACCACTCGGAATAAAAATGTCAGATACTTAAGAAATTTGCACACTAAGTGCCACATATGTAGCCAAAGCTACCCAAGTCTCATATCACATAGTTACTCGCTCTCGAGCTATCAACGGGCCTGCTCACACAAGCTGTCAGTTAAGACGTAGCTACGTGGTGTTACTCATACAAGCTATCAAGTATCCGTAACATATGCCGGTATACTCAGCCACCAATAGGACGTATAAGACCAGCACCCGGATCACATAATCACATAACACATAATGACCCTAGTGACATGTCACTTGTATTCTACCTTATTCCTAAGGTTCAAATGAGATTTCTTGCTTGTCGATTCGTCGTCCAACTCTTTCGTAGAGTTATACTCATTCACATAATCAAACATACAATTCATGCAATATAGCATTTAAGTACAATTATTCTAAAGCTTATTTTTAATATACGAACTTACCTCGATACAAAATGGCTAATAGTTTGATTTAGTCCACAACTTTGTTCTTTACCCGATCAAGGTCAAAACCTCGTCTTTCTTAATCTATAATACCACATTTAATTCATTCAATCATCACATTATTCAATTTAATCCCAAAAACACCTTATGGAAAAAATTACATTTTGCCCCTAACTTTTTAACTTTTTATATTTTAGTCCCTAGGTCGTAAAATGATTTTCATTCAATTTTTTCATTATCAAAGCATAGCCGAATATTATTAGTACTCATATCAGCCCACATTGTTCATTTATTCACATTTTTACATGTATTTTACAACTTTTACAAATAGGTCCCTATTTGACATTTTCATCAAAAATCACTCGGTAAATGTTGTTTATCTAACACCAAACATACATTTTCTACCATTAACATCAAAAAACACAAATATTCAACACGGTTAAACTTTTAGAGTTTGATTTTCTTTCAAATTAGTCCTTAGAATAGCTAAATCAAGTTACAGCATTCACAAAAATGTAAAAATCATTAAAAACAGGACAAAGACGGACTTAAAATCAAGTATGGAAGTTGGCCAAACCCTAGCTATGTCTCCCTTAGTGATTTACGGCCATGGGGGACTAAATGTGGGAAGATGACATCTTTTTATTAGTTATTTTTGTCTTTATTTACCAAATGACCAAAATGCCCTTCACTTAAAACTTTGAAATTTTATCTAACCATGTCCATTTTTGTCCAAATTAAAGTATAATGGTCTAATTACCATTTAAGGACCTCCAATTTAAAATTTCATAGCAGTTAGACACCTCTAGATTCTAGAACACATTTTTTTGCACTTATGGCAATTTAGTCCTATTAGTTAAATTGGACACTCTATCGATAAAATTTCTTAACGAAGTTTTCACACAATTAGCCAATTATACTGTAGACATTAAATAAATAATAAAATAAATATTTCTACTTCAGATTTATGGTCCCAAAACCACTATTCCGATTTGACCCCAAAACGAGATGTTACATACTAGATGCAAAAGTGTCTGAATCGAAGATTGAATTTGTACCATTGGTTTGTGAGTATCCGGATGTGTTCCCAAAAGAGTTACCTAGATTTCCACTGATCAAAGAAGTCGAGTTTGCTATTGAATTAGTGCCGGAAACATCATCAATATCGACAGCTCCGTTCAAAGAAGTTGAGTTTGCCACAGATTTGTTGTTCTATTCATTGATGACATTTTGATCTATTCCTGAGATGAGGCTGAGCATGTTGAACATTTAAGAATTGTATTACAAACTTTGAAAGATATATAGTTGTTTGCTAAATTCAATAAATGCGAGTTTTGGCTACGAGAGGATGGATTTTTGGGGCATATTGTTTCAGCGAAAGGTATTCGAGTTGATCCGAGCAAGATTTCAATAGTCATTGACGGGGAACCCCCAAGAAACATATCTAAAGTCAGAAACTTTTTGGGATTAGCTGGCTACTATCGGTGTTTTGTGAAAGGATTCTCGATGATTGCTACATCGATGACTTGATTGCTACAAAAAGATGTAAAGTTTGAGTGGTTCGAGAAATGTCAGCAGAGTTTTGAATAGTTGAAAGCATTGTTAACTGAGGCACCAGTTCTAGTTCAACCTGAGTTGGGTAAAGAGTTTGTGATTTTCAGTGATGCGTCATTGAATGGTTTGGGTTGTGTTTTGATGCAAGAGGGAAAAGTGATAGCTTATGCTTCTAGACAGTTGAAACCGTATGAAAAGAATTATCCGACACATGATTTAGAGTTGGCCGCTATTGTAATTGTATTGAAAATTTGGTGACATCATTTATACGGTGAGAACTGTCACATCTTTACTGATCATAAGAGTTTGAAGTATTTAATGACTCAGAAAGATTTGAATTTGCGATAACGAAGATGGCTTGAGTTGCTGAAAGACTATGAATTAGTGATTGATTACCATCCGAGGAAAAAGAATGTAGTCGCGGATGCTTTGAGTAGAAAATCTTTGTTTGCATTACGAGTGATGAATTGCAGTTAAATTTTTCTAATGATGGTTCAATTTTAGCTGAATTAAAAGCTAAACCGTTATTTCTTCAGCAAATTTGTGAAGCTCAAAAGTGTGATAATGATTTGCAAGCTAAAATAGTGCAATGCGAGTCTACTACTGATTCAGACTATCAGATCGAATCTGATGATTGTATGATGTTTTGAAATAGAGTTTGTGTACCCAAGAATTTCAAGCTTATTCAGAAAATTCTACACGAAGCACACAGTGGTTGTTTATCTGTTCACCGAGGGAGTAATAAAATGTACAATGATTTGAAACAGTTGTACTAGTGGTCAGGCATGAAAAGAGACATTTTAGAGTTTGTGCCGAGATGTTTAGTTTGTCAACAAGTTAAAGCCGAACATCAAGTGCCTTCGGGATTACTTCAGCCAGTAATGATACCAGAGTGGAAATGGAATAGAGTTACGATGGATTTCGTATCGGGATTACCTCTATCTCTGAAAAAAAAAGATGCTATTTAGGTTGTCGTTGATCGACTGACAAAGTTTGCACATTTCATTCTGGTACATACAAACTTTTCGCTTGATAGATTAGCTGAATTGCATATCTCTAAGACCGTTAGATTTCACGGGGTGCCAATTTCTATTATTTCAAATAGAGATCCGAAATTCAAATCGCGATTTTGGAAGAAATTGCAAGAAGCATTAGGTGCGCGGTTGCACTTTAGTACTGCTTTTCATCCGCAAAAGGACGGTCAGTATGATAGAGTAATTTAGATTCTTGAAGATATGCTTCGTTGTTGTGTTTTAGAGTTTGAAGGCAATTGGGAGAAGTATCTATCACTGGTTGAATTCACGTATAACAATAGTTTTCAATCGAGCATAAAGATGGCACCGTACGAAGCATTGTATGGTCGCAAATGTCAAACTCTGTTTTACATGACTGAACTTAGTGAGAAAAAGATTCATGGGGTTGATTTGGTTAGAGAGACAGAAGAGAAAATGAAAGTAATTCGTGACAGTTTGAAAGCAGCTTCAGATCGATAGAAATCTTACGCATATTTGAAACGTAAAAACATTGAGTTTCAAATCGGTGACAAAGTATTTTTGAAAGTATCTCCATGGAAGAAAATTCTTTGATTTGGTCGCAAAGGGAAAATTGAGTCGCGATTCATCGGATTGTATGAGATTATTGAAAGAATAGGGTGAGTGGCATATCGATTAGCTTTACTGTCAGAGTTAGAAAAGATTCACAATGTATTTCATGTTTCGATGTTGCGTCGATATAGATCAGATCCGTCATACATAATTTCTCCGACAGAGGTTGAAATTTAGCCTGATATGACGTATAGCAAAGAATCGATCAGAATATTAACTCGTGAGGTTAGAAAGTTGAGAAACAAAAACATAGCTTTAGTGAAATTTTTGTGGCAACGTCACGGGGTTGTAGAAGATACATGGGAACCCTAGGAAGCTATGAGAAAACAGTACCCTAACCTCTTTTCTAGTAGGATTTTCGGGGACGAAAATT